>CM067174.1:57301374-57425999 GCA_034093135.1 Erigeron breviscapus | reverse complement strand
AATGCTAAAGCATCTTCCTTACTAAACCTGAAAATCAACTCAGGAAATCATCTAGGTCACGCAGGGCCATAAATTTTGTTGATTTCATAACTAATTTTACTGAAGTTGAAGTTGAGGACATTGGAAAGCTTAACTGATCCTATCTTTTATCAAAAAGCCATTAATAGCGATCAGGCCACTTAGTAGCGGAATGAAGCCATAACTTGAGAGCTTAATTCCATACAGCATAATGACGTTTGGGACTTGGTTGAATTTCCTGAAGAATCCAAACCTGTAGGTTGTAAATGGATCTTCAAAACCAAATTAGACCCGAATGGAAACATCGAACGCTATAAGGCCAAACTGGTTGTGAAGGGCTTTACTCAAAATGAAGGAATCGATTATCAAGAGACTAATTCTCCTACCTCTCATGAAGATTCCTTAAGGATCGTCATGGCATTCGTAGCTCATTATGATTTAGAGTTACATCAGATGGATGTCAAGACCACTTTCCTGAATGTAAACTTGAAATAAGACGTATACATGTGAGCCTGAAATTCCAGAAGGTAAAGAGCACATGGTCTGCAAGTTGAATAAGTTCATATACGGGTTGAAGCAAGCATCACTAAAATGGTACCTTAAAGTTTAATGAAGTCATAAAAGGACAAGACTTCCTAAAGAATCAAGTGGATTAATGCACCTATCTCAAGATCAGTGGGAGTAAAATTACAATCCTTGTTTTGCACATGGATGATATTATACTTGCAAGTAACAACTTGGATATGTTGCGTGAGTCGAAGCGTTTACTTTCGCATGATGTCGACATGAAAGTTCTCGGTGATGCCTCTTATGTCAAAGGTATCGAAATACATCGAGACAGGCATAATGATGTTCTGAGTCTTTCATAAAAGGCTTATATTGAACACATCTTAGAACGCCATAACATGCAGCACTACACACCCACTATAGCTCTAGTAGTAAAAGGAAACGTATGTAATTGTTTCCAAAGTCTGAACATTGAGATTAAAAGGAGCAAATGAGGATGATACATTACTCATAAGTAGTTAAGAGCATTATGTATGCTCAGGTCTGTACTCGTCTATATATCGCTTACATCACCGGTATGCTTGGGAGTTAACTATCTAATCCCGGATTAGCATATTGGAAAACGGTTAAAAGGTTCTACGATATCTGCTAAGGACCAAAGACTACACATTAACTTATAGAAGAGGTGACAACTTAGAAGTAGTAGGATGTACTGATTCCGATAAGAAATCTACTTCTGGACATATTTTTATGATTAGTTGCAGACCTTATCTCTTGACGGAGTGATAAACAGAAACTGACTACAATGTCCATCATGATGGTTGAATGCATTGTCATCTATAATACCATGTCATGAGATGTTGTTAAAGAACCTGGTCAGTGGACTCAAAGTCGTCAACTTTATTACTAGACCATTGAAGCTTTACTGTGATAACTCAGCTGCCGTAACTTTCTTGAACAGTAACAGTTCAATTGGCGCTGAGATGTATCTCGATACAAAGTATCTGTTTTACGCGAACGGATTGAGGAAAATGTTTTTTGTATTGAGTACATAAGTACACATAATATGCTAGTGGATCCAATGACCGAAGGTCTTCCTCCTAAAATCTTCGTAGGATACGTGTCGAAGATGAGGCTTACTAAAGGACCTATTATGATAACATGTTGTACTTATTGGTCATTATTATTATTATCTTAATGAAAATTTTCCTCCTTATTCAGATTTTGTTTGTCTATTAGTTACACTTTGAGCTCATAATAGTGTATAGACATTATATAACAAAATTTGTCTTAGTCAATTGATCGTTGCTTATTAGTTTTAAATTTGAGTCATAGTTTGACTAGTGGGGGTCCTCAGTTGATGTTCTTCTCTACGATTGTAGTTATTGGCTATGATTTCGGTTTAAAACAAAATGAGTATTATTTTGGACTTAATGAATACTCATAGATAAATGATCACTTGGTCAAGTGGGAGAATGTTGGAACCACGTTAGTGTGACCGACATTGATCATCTATCATTCCTGATATGATAATTGACAATAACTGAAATCCCTATGTCTATTAAATATATAATGGGCGTATTTACTCTTAAAGACATACTATAGGGTTTCTCATTAGATGATTGGAACTATGAGGACTAATGTTACACACATTAAACACCAGAAGGGTTGAATGTGTAAATATTCTCATTATAAATAGAGAGTTATTAACCCTAACTTAAGGTTAATGGAAGAATGAATAATCACACATAACACACCTAAATCCCTCCTTAAATTCGTGTGTCTTCCTCATCAGATTCGTGCATCATGTTACAGCCGAATCAACATCCCATTATTACTCAATCATCTTGTTTTGGGAACCCGAAATCAATAGCAATCATGTTTAATGCTCTTACAGGTTCCACAGGACGATCGAGGATGTTTTATCACTCGAATCGAATCATGTTTATTCCAACACATATAACTCTACTTGACTAAGTAAAATGATATAAGTATGATATTTGAGTAATTGACATTTATGTTGGTGATGTAAATAGTGTACATGACCAAATATTCGAATGTAACTCTACATTGACTTTAAACATATATAACACGCTTAGTCTTTTTCTTCCTCAAGAACTACACGACGTCGTTGGCAATAAGCACACAATCGCAAATAAACCAACACCTATGAGTGCATTTTGAACCTCTCTGACGATAATCGCAAACCACTCCTTATAGTCTCTCTGCTAACACCTATATGAGACAATCTTATAAGGGAAATCCGAATAACTAGTATCATTTTGTTTGGTTAGTTCAAAAACTGTTAGCAAGGGGCTTCCTATTGACACCTTTTTAAGTCTATTGCCACCTCTTAAAAAGGGCGAATTTTAAGAGCAGAAGGGGCAAATTTCGCCCCTTTTAAGTTGGTCCCACATCAGCTCACTTTTCTCTCTCTATTAAATGCAATAGTCACGTCAAAAGTTTTTTAATTGGTTTTTGACATATCTTTTCTTCCTTTTACACTTTTAACCCCTAATTGTTAATAATATTTTCTAAATGGATATAAGCTTTCATCATCTCTAAAACAAATGTATATACAATGGGGAAGTGAATAGAAGGCTTTACACACTCAACTTGACTGGAAAATCCGTCACAAATTATTTTTTAATACAAAAAAAAAGGTGAGTGCCCAATCATTTATTCAAAATACTAAAAAACTAACATGTGAAAGATTTTCACCCAAGTTAGATATGTAACAGACCTATACTCAATTTATCCATATATATTAAATGGTTGAAAATATTGGATAGTTTAATGAAAAGTGTTTTATGACGTGATTTTTTGTTTAATTGACTCGCGTATCTTAAAATTTGAATTCTAAATCATACTTTTTACATACTATAAATAGATAAATCTATTAAAACTATGATACTTAGTTATGTATTGGATTTAACCCCGTGTATTTGACACAAAAGGCTAAAATAATCAAAAGTTTTTTTTATTGTATTTTGTATTATATTTTTTGATACATGTTTTTTTGTAATTAGTTAACTTTGTAAAATATACTAAAAAACAGTTTATATAATAACTATCAACCAATCACAACTCTCGATTTTCTCAAGTTGACTTTTGTTTTCAGTTTTGACTTTAATTTACACTTTTTTGTTTTTCATCAACAATTTACACTTTTTAACCAATAATTACACTTTAACTTACACTTTTTTTTCATCACCAAGTTACACTTTTTAACCGATATTTTCAAATAATAAAAAAAATTAATAGCTACTCGTTATATGTATCCAATAGAATAATAGCTAATATATATCATAATAGTACGTTATATCTTATAAATACAAAACTAAATAATTAAAAACAAACAAAATTCAATTTAAATATATTAAATTTTAAAAAAATTGTACTACTATATTTAGAATCTTTTTTAATAATTGTCATGACACATATAAGAAAAACAAAAACAACTATAACATTGTCATTTTCAAATTCACTAAACATGTTATAAACAAGTTTGATGGACATACTTTAAAGAAAAATTCAATATAAAAGATATCAATATATAGATCAATTTTTTATTAATAAAAATAATAACTAAATTTAAATTGCAATAAATTAATATATAATATTAATAATGTCGTTAACTTCGTGTATTGGACACAGGTGTAAAATATAATAGAGCACTAAATCAAGGATGTTAAACTTTCTTTTCTTAATATATATATCTTTTTTTTGAAAGGTGAATTTCGCTTGAAACTTCGTGTCGCCATTCGACAACGGAAGGTCTAGCATACGTTGTCTTAACCGGGTCCGCGATAGAGAGCTCACTCGAAGTAAAAATGCTTATTTCAAATACCCGATGAGGAGAAAACCCCCTACTAATCCACCGAAGATACAACGATTTAATAGGGGTAACTATATATTTTATAGTTAGTTAAAATAGGAGATAAATTATCAACATATATGGTAAATTGGTAATAACATAAAACTATAAAAAGTTAGAGGTAATATGTGAAAATTAGTAATAATATTTCAATTGCATATACTGCCCATGTCTTTGTCAGTGACTGCATATGTTATCATTACATTCAAAAGTCAAATCACCAAATTATTTGCAGAAGAGGCTATTTTTGTTAAGGAGAAGGGGTGAATTTCGCCCCTTTTGAGGTGAGGTGTCAATAGACAAATTCTATGGTATCAATAGCATGCCCCATTAGAGGCAGCCTTATACCAGGACTCATCCCCAGGAGGACTAGTCCTAATCAGCGCCACATTAGCAAAAAACCATCCAAGGACTAATCCCCCTAAATCCAACCTTATACCAGGACTAGTCTTGACCCCACATTTTATTTAATTCTACACTTTATCCAACTTTACACTTTCAATCCCTCATAATTTAACAACAACTAAATAAAACACATCATTCATTTACAATTAAAAATAAACCCACAAATAATCTATATATTGCCACTCAAGAGCAGAACATTCTCTTGCTAGTAAAATAGAAATTTGTTCTCGACACCATTTCTTTTTTGCATGTAGCTTACTTATAACTGCCTGCAATTCCTCTCGAAACTTTTCGTAGTCTAGGATATCGGCCACCATACTGTCCTCTACCTGATTGATAGTCAATGGTAGTTGTGGGAAAGTGATATTTGATGAAGAAGCCATTTGGACGATAAAAATATGTATAGATAAACTGTATGTGTATTTGCTCTGAGATGTTTGATTATGATAACAATTTATATAGATAAAGTGGACGACGCTCCTCCAACGTTCAAAATTCGAATTTATTTACAAAACTAGTCCCTCTAACGTTTAAATTTCAAATTATTTACATATTGTGTCCCTCAAACGGCCAGAGTCAAGCCCGCAATCAAGGATGTTTTTGATGCCGGTCACACGTTGGGAGAAGAATGCACTTGGGCCGAGTCGTACCATGATAATTGCGGTGAAGACAAAAGCATCGAAGATGTCAGATTGCCGAAACATGACGAATGGTGGCTCGACCTAAACGCTCACAAGGGGATAGGAAGTATGTCACTAGAGGATCGTCATGAGTAGTTATTATGTAATGTGTTCTAATTATGCAATGTGTTTTAATTACGTAATGTGTTCTAATTATGTAATGTGTTTTAATTATGTAACGTGTTTCGTTTAATAAGGTTGTTCAAACCGTTAAGGGACTGAAGTTGTCAAAAGGCGATACTTGTTTTTTTGAATTCAAGGGACCAAATATGTTAATTATAACATCATTTTAATACCTTTAAAAAAGAAGAAAAAAACAAATCGTGCAACAACTCGTGCGTGGGGGAACGAGTGGGGGTAGGACGAGTCAGGGACGAGTCCACCCCCGCGGTGTTCACTCGTCCCTGGGTGGAGAACGAGTGGAGGACGGACGGCATAAGGCACCCTCTTAGTAATAACATGCTTATTTTAACTAATTGCATTTTTAGTACTCATGACAAAAAATTTCTTAAATTATCCTTCTGTCATGTATTATACTTTTTTGCAACTATTTTTAGTCACAAGTATCAGTCACTTGTCAAACAAAACCCACCACCGTTTTAATTGACGATATTTCTTCAACCACGACCCCTTTCGCATGAATCAGCCAAATAACTGAAGTATTTATGTTATTCTGAGCATCCCAATAATTTGCGGTTTTGTATTAGAGACGTGTGACAAACTAAAACAAAGGAAGAAAGAAAAAAACATATTTTTACAAACTCATTTTCCACCAATAAAAACAAAGAAAGAAAAAAGAAAGAGAAAATAAATTTGAACATGATTGGTCCACCTCATAAGTCATGTCAATTAGTAAAACTATGTTTCTAATTAGTTTGTAAATTAGCATTTCTCTTTGTATTAACATACCGAGTGTCCCAAAGTTGTCTCTAACTTTCAATTTTGAGTTATTGCACCCCGATTGTTCATCTTCAAAGTAACCATTGGAGAAAGTCGCCGTATTCAATTACCCTTTCTAAAGTTTGAGACGTGTGTTGAAGAGATGATGTAGACATTGATATCCGAACATGATGAAAGATTTCAATGTTGACCAAATTTCCTTTATATAAAAGTCTAGAGTATGCATTGCAAAAGATAAAAATAAAAATTCGGTCATTAAGAGGATCTAAAAATCGGTCATTAAGACGATATACAAAGAAAACAAATCCGATAGGTAAGAAGTTTAAGGAAATATACGAAACATTTTGTGCTAGTAGTTTGTTTTTTAGACCAAACATATGAAACTCAAAATGGACATCAGATTTCTGCAACTATAGACTTGTTAGAAATAAGAAGACAGCCCATCCATTAGTTATATATCAATTAGGGGGAGAGGAGTCATGTGGCTTAATTTTCCATCCCTCCCAAATCTCACCAATCAAATACATCCAATTCAATTTTCCTTTTCAACCCTCCCAACCAACCCTCCCAACTATTTTCAATGGCATTCATCACTTTCTCAACCCTCCCAATTTTTTTTTCTTTTTCATTTAATTTAATCAAACAATTTTTAAACAAAACAATATAAATAAAACATAAACCATACATACTAAAATTAAACAAAGTTCATTACACACTTAGACAAATAAAAATTAAAATGTCGACACATAAAAATAAACGATAGATTAAAAACATAAAAATCACTCATTAAACTCCCATCCATACTTCGCCGCAATCGCCCGTTTTTGCTCAATCGCCCACGCTCTGCTTTTTGGAGCGGAGTTCGCGTGTGGGGTGTTGAAAAACTTGTAATCACTCCTCTGACTCTTGTTACTTTGCGCTATCAAACGGATCGAACGACTCCAAATCAATCTCGGCCGTTTGGTACCACTCGTAATCTTGGACGCGGGTAGTTGGAGGAGGATTCATTGCGCGAGAGGGAGGAGGATGCATTGCGCGAGGGGGAGGAGGAAAATACGCCGTATGAGATTGTGAGGCGTAATGATATTGAGGTTGAGTAGTCGGTGGTGGGTCGGGAATATAGTATTGTGAGGGGTCGACTTGTTGAGGTTGATATTGAGGCGTTTCAACTCTTCGTGGTAGACGAAAGTTGCCTTGTGTCGGTGCTCGTGGACCTCTAACATGTTTCCCCCTCTTTGGATCCATGGATGATTTTGTGAAAGTAGAAAATGTGTGTGGTGTATGAAGGGGTATAGTTTTTTGTTGTGTTTGTTAATTAAAAGGAGGATGTATTTATAGATAAAAAGAGGTTTTTTTTTTGTTTTTAGCTTCCAACGGCTACTTTGAGTCAAAGGGGAATTTTTTTTTAAGCCAGCCAACGTTCAAAACTATGAGGCCCCACCTCCCAACGTCTTTTTTTCCTTCAACCCGCGCAGGGCTTAAAGCCCGTTGAACATCATGCCGTTGGCATGCCGCTGGGATGGCGCCGGTGTTCCCTCGGCGGCATGGCCAACCCGCCACCCATGCAGCTGCCACTCCTCTCCCCCTTACAAAACGTGTTTTCACAAACTTTATGTTAGTTAAAAGTTTATAGTTTATAGTTTCTAGAACAGCCACTCTAAAGTACCTTAATTCGGGGGATACTTCAATTTTGAAGCTTATTGGAATCTAAAATTTATTACACATTCATAAGGTTTTATCTTAAGATTTTGTTGTTAGAATATGAGCATATAATCATACATATAATCACGAGTACGCAACGGAAGAATCGAAACAAATATGCAATCAAATTAATTAACAAAGAAGAGAATTGAAAACGTGTACCTTATGCAAAGCTTCCAATATATTTATTAATAATAAGATTATTATTGATTTAGGGTTTAAAGTAAATCCCTCTACGATCGCACACTAGACACCCCTATACCGTATACTAGTACCCGAATCACGATCCAACAAACCCCTTTGTTATTCCCTTAATTCGAAATCCCATGACCCGAAAACCATAAAGATGTCGACTAAAAAACCATAACATAATTAATGTTCACATTAATTATATACATGTGGTACTATGGTGTTTTTCGAACGGCACAAGAAACAAAATCCCTTTTTGGGTTTTGGTTTGGTTCGACCGAAAGAAAAGGGAGAGAGGAAGAGAGTTTTGCTTGTGTGTAATTGTATGTCAAAACCCTTGGAATTAGCCCTCTATTTATAGGCTAATTAGTTAGGGTTTTAGACTTGATGGACAAGCAACTTCAAAGGCTTTCCAAGCCTTAGAAATTTCGGCCCTATCATATTAGGATTAGGAAACTTCCACTAATTCCTAATTACACTAAAACACCTCCTTCTTATTAATTTAAATACTATTAACCAATCAATTCGTGATTATATTAATTAATATATTACTTCAATATACTAATTAATAGTATAGAGTTACCGTGTCATTTCGTGTGACCCCGTAGGCTTAAATTATTTCCGGACATACGTTTATATTTAACATGATCACACTCCAACAGCTCTCACTTGAGCATGTTATTTATAAAAGCAATAACATTGGTTAGCGTCTAGCAACACGTCAATGCTCCCAGAAATATTTAAGAATAGTTTCTTAAATTTGCCAATTTGAAATGATTTAGTCTTTAATATCCCTTTGTTCAGATACCCTTGTTAATTATGAATATGGATCAATGTCATTTCATAATTTAACGATTATGTTTCTCATTTCTACAATTAATCAAGATTACCAAATTAGTCAAGACCTCCTCTTGAGTTCATTTGGGTATGGCCATACAAACATCTTTAATTAATTAATGAGGGCGCCAAATAGTATCATACTTCAGTTGCAAATTGAAGGAACAAATCCTGTATTGACTACAAGTGTCTGGCCATGTCGTTTCTTAACATTTCTGAAAATAGCCCTTTATTACTACCTTGTTCAGGATAGTTAGAACTACAATCTAGAAATGCAATCCACACAAGCATAACTCACTTGTATCTCAAGTCTAAGGATAAATAAAGTAACCATTTCACGAATTTCACTTAATGACACTGATCCATAAAATGAAAATTCGTTATGTGGGGTAAGTCTAATATTCATCTTTTGAATATTATGTGAGTTTGGTACGATCCACCATCTTCAAAATATTCCCTTAAATATTTTCACCAATCTCTCACAATTGTCTTACTTTAATCATATTCCCATATACTTAATCGACAATGGACGTTTAGAATATTTTCAAATATTCATGGATCTAAACATGCAAATATAGGACACAATTATTATAAAATGAAACCACTTATACCGCGTATAAAAGTTCATTTATTAAAATAACAATTATTTAACATCCCATTATCCAAATACCAATTACAGATTTACATGATATAACTAGCAATAACCTATGCCCACGGCATACTTATTGAGCTTTCCTTTTGACAATGCCTTTGTAAAAGGATCCGCTAAGTTACAATCTGTGTGAACTTTGAGTACTTTGATTTCACGTGATTCGATTTGCTCACGAACGTATTGATATCTTCTTTGGTAATGTCTGGCACCTTTTTGAACCCCAGGTTCATTGGCAATGATAATTGCTCCAGTACAAATCCATAGGTGTGTTATTTGAGGATTATCATGTTAAAATCCAAAAATAAACTTTCTAATCCAGACTACCTTCATGTCGTCTTCTCTGAGACGGCAATATACTCAGACTCTGTCACATACATAGCAACTGTGGTTTGCTTCTAGCTCTAGCATTCCACCATATCTCCATTTAAAAATGAAGACATATCCCGAATAAGATTTTGTATCATCTTTATTAGTCTTGAAATCCAACATCACAATATCTATTACCATTGAATTTTGGATCGGGATTTCAACCATACACCAAGAATAATTCTTTAGTAGCTCGCATGTACTTAAGAATATTTTTCACAGCAGTCCACTGATCCTCTCCGGGATTTTGCTGGTATCGGCTAACAAAAAATTTGAGCGAACGCAATGTCAGGTCTAGTGCATCTTACCGCATACATGATTTATCCCACAGCTGAAGCTTAAGGAATTCTTTTCATACGCTCAACCTCTTCAGGTGTAGAAGCACCGTTCTTGCTAGATAAATTAAGTCCTTCTTGCATCGGCAAATTCCCGCGCTTAGAATTTTCCATCTTGAATCTCTTCAAGATTTTATCTATATAAGCACTTTGACTTAATCCAATCAACCGTTTACTTCTATCTCTATAGATCTTGATTCCAAGAATGAATGCCACTTCAACCCAAGTAACATTACTCCCACTAGCTTTGCGATATACACATGGCTCATAAGGATTTTAAGCAAAACCAAACATCTTGATTTCCTCATCAAACCTTTTATTCCAACTCCTTGATGCTTGCTTCAATCCATAAATGGACCTTTGAAGTTTGCACACTTTGTTGGGATGTTTTGGATTGACAAAACCTTCTGGTTGTAACATATAGACTTCCTCGTCAAAATAACCATTCAAGAAAGCGGTTTTGACATCCATTTGCCATATCTCATAGTCATAGTATGCCGCTATGGCTAAGATGATCTTAATAGCTCTAATGTCCGCAACGGGAGAAAAAGTTTCCTCATAATCAACTCCATACAGTTGAGTATAACCTTTCGCCACAAGACGAGCTTTATAGGTGTGTACATTTCCATCCATGTCGGTCTTCTTCTTGAAGATCCATTTACACCCAACGGTTCTACCATTTGGTGGAAGATCAACCAAGCACCATACTTGATAATCTTTCATGGATTTCATTTCCACATTCGCAGCTTCAAGCCATTTGTCGGACTCCGGATCCGATAATGCAACATTGAAATTAGGAGGTTCATTTAAATCTCCTACTACGTGTTCTTCAGACTCAATCATAAGATTTAATCTTTCATGAGCACGTATTGTCCTTGAGGACCTACGAATTGGAATCGCTTCATCTTCAACTTGAAGTTCATTCTAGAGATTCATCTCTTTGAACATTCCCCCCCCCCCCTAAGTTGAAGATTTCTAGTGCTTTCAGAAGTTGACACATCTTCTTGAGTTTCAACAATCCTCCCACTGTCCTCTTGAGATATGAGTTTCCTTTCAAGGAACTCAGCAAATCAAAAATACTTTGACAGTGTTTCCGGTAGGAAAGTAGAAGTAGTAACCCATCGTTTCCTTTGGGTATCCTACAAAGATGTACTTAACACCATATTCATGCGATGTTTTGTCAACCTTCTTGGTTAGAACCATATTGAAAATGCATGCAGCAATCTCTAGAGTATAATCCCAAAATGAAATGGGAGAGTCTTAATGTTCATAGTTCATCTCACCATGTTCAACAAGGTTCAATTTCTCCTTTCACATATACCCTTATATAGGAGTAAGCTCTTGGATAAATCCACAAGCTTTTAGATGATCCTTAAACTTTTGGCTTAAGTATTTCCCACCTCGATCCGAACTAAGAATCTTGATGGTTTTACCGAGTTGATTTCCTACTTCATTTTTAAACTCCTTGAATATTTCAAAGACTTCATGTTTATGTTTAAGTAAATGAACATAACCATAATGACTGAAATCATTCATAAAAATGATGAAGTAGCTAGCACCTTTTCCTTGACACATGCCTAAATGGGCTACATACACCCGAATGTATTAGTCCAAGTAGTTCCTTAGCCCTTTCCGGTTTTATGCGGAAAAGGTATTCTTGTCATCTTGCCGAAAACACAAGACATGCATTTGTCAAATGATTCATCATTTGTTTGTAAGACACCGTCCCTTTGAAGTCTTTAAATGCTTTTCTTGCTAACGACAATTCCAAAACCACACATTTATCAAATGATTCATCATTTGATTGTAAGATCTCTTCTCATTGAAGACTTTAAATGCGTTTCTTGCTAATGTCAAATACACGCATTTATCAAATGATTCATCATTTGATTGTAAGATCTCTTCTCATTGAAGACTTTAAATGCGTTTCTTGACAAAATTTAAACAAGATGACAATGTCAAAGATAAGTAGAGTCCAAGTTAAACTTGACTCTTTTGCTATTGAATTATTATTTGTATAACAACACATATAATTCAATTGTGAAGATACTTGAAGCACTTGCCGAACCAGCTTGCTTCTTCTTCACATTCAACTCAGCTAGATACTTTAGCCGTATGCTCCTTTTGCCGAAGGGTCTTTAAAGGTTTTTAGACTAAACCACTTTGTTTTACCAAAGTTCTTGCCCTTAGCTTACGGTTGTTTTGCTTTCTGAACCTTTCTCCCCTTGATCATTAGAACTTGGGAATGTAGCAGATTTCCATGGAAGCTCTTTCTCATACTCAATTAACATGACATGAAGTTTAGCTGTGGTTTTACTCATGCTATGCATATTATAATTGCGCACGAACTCCTAAAAAATCCCCTTTTAGGTTCATGCCAATAGTAATAGGCAGATGATAAGCATAGTTCAACCTTTCCAATTTCCCAAAGTACCTCTTCAACTAGAGTACATGAGGACTAACCGATGTTCCTTGCTCGTATCGCAAGTCATGAAGTTGTCAACTAGGTCGAACAACTCCACCCCGGCTTGCTTTTCGTACAAAGACTTGAGCTCGTTAATCATATCACGAGGAAAATAATTTTCAAATTGCTTTTGAAGGTCGGCATTCATGCTTCCCAACATCAAACAAGCAACCTCATTGTGTCTATCGTACCGAGCATTGTATGCAGCCAACTTTCTAGTTGAAGCATTCGCTCCCGGAACAACGGTGTCTGCTCATCAATGACATCATGTTTCTTTTCAGCTTTTAGAACAACTCTTAGATGACGAAACCAGTTATTGAAGTTGGTTCAGAAAGTTTTTCCCTTCCTAGCCTCGACCTGAAAGCCGATTGGTGTATGTTTTGAGAATGATTTGTTGTTGCCATCTTCAAAACAGACAAAAGTTCAATTATCGGTATTTTCGATAATTTAATCCTTAAGAAATGTAATTACCCTTGTTAAATTCATCTAACAATTACTTTTCACTAAGGCTATGATCCAACTTGACATACAATCATTTCATCAGTTGATCTGCTAGAAATGACGGTATTCAAAAGGTAATCGAGAATCGATAATTGCATTCATGCAACTCCTAGAGTTATGGGACTTACAACAACACTGTAAAGGGGTATTAAGTGTTTTGTAAACATGTTTTGTCCCATCTTATGCCACAGGTTAAGGTCTCACCTCTTAACTCGTTTTAAGTCGCCCAATTAAGAACATGTAGATAGTCCACCGCTGGTCTCACAACGGAGTGGTAATCTACCTTGAAGAGATACAATTCGCCTATGGTCTCACATAGGAGCGATAAGCACTGGCAAGTGTTCTAATCAAAGTGGGTGGCAATGACTTAACTTTAAATGGGTAATGCATTTGATGTGAATCAAAAGTTTATGTATGAAGACTCATGCATAATCTTCATAACATAATATTTAATAAAATCATTTTTATAGTCTTAACAACACAAGAGAGCTCGGTAGCTCCATTTGAACGCACAAAGAAGCGCAAGGGCAAAGGTTTGCGATGAACACAATTAAAAACCCGCCCTTTTAGGAGGCTAGCGCACTCCGACTTATACCTCTTTTAGAGTTTGTTCAAATGGGTGAGCCGGTGTATCTCAAGGTTGTAAGACCCCAATTTTATTAATGAAATCTCTATTTCGATAGTTCTTAGTCAAGTTTATATTTTTCCAAGAAAACAATTTTTGCATCACCTTTATACATCCTTATAAACAAGCAAAAATTAATAAACTTACTAATTACCGAACTACTTAATCATGTAACAAGTTAAGGTAGGTCACCTAAACATGGTCACTATGGTTCATGCATATGTTTAATTCCCGGCTCCCTCTTCCGAAGAATAGGACCACATACATCAAGTTGCCTTGATTGCGTAAGCCATTAAACAACTTAAATTACCAAGTAATAGCACATAAACACATAAACATGCTGACTGGAAATTTCCAGTAGCTTCACGACCAGTTTAGCCCTATTTGTGATCCGATTCAGATTTCGACCAGAACTACAAAGTTGTAGCCCTATGTGTCGACTACCTACTGTCCAAATATGAACTTTTAACTCATTACAGATTAAAAGATATGAATTTTTTAGTGAACTGTCGCAAATCTGGAAAATCACACGAAAATTCATATAGTCACACAATAAACCCTAATTATTGGACTATCATGCCTTGCAATTTATATCTCTATATAATAGTAATAATCACAAGTAATCTTGCATGAATCACTTGTGATTATACCTTTTATTTAACAACTTTAAATAAAAAGGATACACAACATGCAATTATATCACATAAATCATGTCAATTCATACAATTCAAAACTTGCTCGAGGGTTTCAATCCACCATTGAATTAGGTCAAAAATTAATTAAATAAAACCCTAATTTATTTAATTAAAAATTCGTTTTTAATTTAAAAAAAATAAGAAAAAATATCCTTTAATTATTTAATCATTAATTAAAATAAACCAACCCTTAACCCCCCTTCAAGTTTTGATCTTTGTAATTAATAGATCACATATGTGACTCGTGATACCACTGTTAGAATATGAGCATATAATCATACATATAATCACGAGTACGCAACGGAAGAATCGAAACAAATATGCAATCAAATTAATTAACAAAGAAGAGAATTGAAAACGTGTACCTTATGCAAAGCTTCCAATATATTTATTAATAATAAGATTATTATTGATTTAGGGTTTAAAGTAAAACCCCTCTACGATCGCACACTAGACACCCCTATACTATATGCTAGTACCCAAATCACGATCCAACAAACCCCTTTATTATTCCCTTAATTCGAAATCCCATGACCCGAAAACCATAAAGATGTCGACTAAAAAACCATAACATAATTAATGTTCACATTAATTATATACATGTGGTACTATGGTGTTTTTCGAACGGCACAAGAAACAAAATCCCTTTTTGGGTTTTGGTTTGGTTCGACCGAAAGAAAAGGGAGAGAGGAAGAGAGTTTTGCTTGTGTGTAATTGTATGTCAAAACCCTTGGAATTAGCCCTCTATTTATAGGCTAATTAGTTAGGGTTTTAGACTTGATGGACAAGCAACTTCAAAGGCTTTCCAAGCCTTAGAAATTTCGGCCCTATCATATTAGGATTAGGAAACTTCCACTAATTCCTAATTACACTAAAACACCTCCTTCTTATTAATTTAAATACTATTAACCCTTTAATATATTTAAATTAATCAATTCGTGATTATATTAATTAATATATTACTTCAATATACTAATTAATAGTATAGAGTTACCGTGTCATTTCGTGTGACCCCGTAGGCTTAAATTATTTCCGGACATACGTTTATATTTAACATGATCACACTCCAACATTTGTTACAGCTGGTTTGATACAGAATCATCTCATCAATTTCACATTTTTTTCTCCTCGTCATTTTATGATATTTCAAAATAAATAAAGATAGGAAATATAATATCAATATCTATACTATATTATAAAGCAAATAAGGTTTCAACTTTCAACTTTGAATTTCAACAATGTACACATGATAATGCATGATGTACCATACATCAATGCCCCACAACTTTCAACTTTCATTTTTGTTTGAGCATGAAAATGTGAAGCTCAATCAAACAAGGGGTTTAACCACGAAAATCATCAAAATCTCCTACTAAGTAGTGCAAACCTAATAAACTCTTGACGAATCTAAGGTGTTTGATGATTTTCCCAAAGAGATGTTTCGATCTTTGGAGGATATGAATGTTATATGATTGTGTGTTATGAATGATTGATTGATGATGAATATATATGAACATACTGATTGTATGATATTGAATATGTGTGTGTAAATATCTGGTATTGAATTGATTTGTGAATGTAGAATGGCCTGACAAACAATCACGAGGAGTATTTATAGGCCTCTGAATAGGATAACTTTGTTCCTGGGCCGTGCAGATATGGGCCCTGGCCCAAATCCCAATGGTACGAACATTCCAGAATTATACACAATTATTATTGTCTAGCAAAGTAGAGCAATATATAATGTAGACTTCAATTCACTATTGAGCCTCAATGTCCTTGTCTAAGCCTCGACAGAATTGGATTGAAGCCTTCTCTAAAGTTGGGCCTTGCTAGCCTAGGCGGTTGGGTCATGTCCGATTACTTTGACTTAGCTTCCCTTGTCTTTTATCAAGCTTTGTTAGAGATTCTCTATCTAGATTTCGCCTAGGGCTCGCAAGGGAAAACTTGCTGACTGCCTTGACACAGCTTGGGCCTACATATAACTTAAACTTCGCTGCCTCCCCTCTCTAAGGACCGCGTGGACCCCTCTTCATTCCCTCTCTTAATTTATTTAATTTATTTCGAAGTATATATTCATTCTCATCGATCTTTATTTCTTTTATATATATATATATATATATGTATATATATTAGGTTTGATTAAGTTACAAAAGAATTGGAGATCGAGGATAGTTTGCCTGGGCCCACTCCTACCTTCGATGCCTCTCTTTTAAGTGAGGATTCCATCGAAGCTTAGCTGGATTTACCCCTCTTTCTCTTCATCTAGGCTCAGACTCCGATTGTGTATATATAACACATAAATATTAGTCTAGCTTAGATTTAATTTAATTATAAAAGAGGAGTGGCCTTTAACTTCACCTTGGCTGGGCCCCCACCCTGTCTCTCCTTAGCTTCGATTAATACAAAGGGAAAGTGAGGCCTTTGCCACTTCGCTAGGTTCGTGTGGGACCCACTCCAAGGGATTTCCTTTGTTCGTTCCTAAGAACCGATTCTCTCTCCTCTTTCATTCTTGCTTAACTTCACTGCCTCTGCCTCTCCTCTTTGGAGGTCTGTTGCCCTTGAAGCCTCGACAGCTCCCCTTTGTCTTTGTCTTAAGCTTCGATTGGGTTTTGTCTTTCTTGACTTCTCTTATACTTCGACATATATAATTATACATATATATATGTACATTATTTTATATATATATATAATATATATCTTGCAAGCCTCCTTTGAAGCCTCACAAATCCTCCTGAAGAGTTACATTTCTATTCTACTTGCCTGACTTGAAGAGTTACACTCTTCTATCTAGCCTTACACTTCGCCTCCCCTCTTTCTCACTGGAGGCCTTGACATACATATTATAGACGTAATTATGCCTACAAATTTGGTAGGTCTCACCATACCTATTCAAGTCCCCCAAGTTTGAAGGTAAGATTTTCTCTCAAAAACTTGGTTTCAAACTTTTCTATACTTTTAATTTATCGGTTTCCTTATCTTCTTTCTTTTCTATGTGAAGATAAGGGTTCACTGTTTGGATCGGCTTGGGCAAGAGTTGTCTCTTTTCTTTCTTTTTTATCGACGAGCAACAAAAGGGGAAAAAGGCAAAGGCTTGCTAAGGTGTGCACCTTTCGATTATTTTGTTATTTTTCTCTTTTTTTTTGTCTGTCTTCTTGAATCGACCACCAGACTTTTTGTTTCCTTTTTCTCCTTTTCGGCAGTGATAAACATCCTAAGAGAAGTTTGGCTTTTTCTTTTTGAGATTACAGAATTGACCTTTATCTCCTGTTGTTTCTCTTAAATTGCGACAAGAAGAAAGGTATTTTCTTCAATTTCATGTAGGCTTCTTGATACATATATACGTATCATTTTATATAATTTGTTACTTTCAAGTCTCATTTTACTTTTTATTCTCTTGAATAGCACTGGCCAAGACACGGGCAAAAGGAGCATCACTCACTTTTTGTTTTCGAATTGGGTTGGATAAAAAGAGAGAAAATAGAAGGTACAATATTTTTGATTCTCTTTCTTATCCTTTCTTGTTATTGATTTATTTCTTTCATTTCCCCCTTTTTGTTTTTCATTTTTCTGGATTCAATAAAAAGAAAGTTTGACTCCTCTCTTTTTTGTGTAAATCGGCAGGGGGTAACAAAAGAAGGAAACTACTTCCTTTGATTATTGGATTTGGCAATAGCAAACCAAAGATAGGAGAGGTGAATACTTCTATATATCATATATATATGTATGGATCGACTGAAATAAACTATTTTAGCCAGACTTGTATCTCTTGATTTTTTGCTTTCCTTTTTGTCGATCTCTTTATCTATTTCTTGGATTCACATACCGGGTATGCATATATATATATACGAAATATGTATATATGTATGTGCCCGTTTCAGTGAAGGATAAATAAAGAAATGCTCTTTACTAAATTTTTGGGGTTTCTCAATTTTTACTTCTTTGAACTGGCAGGTATACTCAGTTTAATTTTCCTTCTTTTTCTTGAGGTTCGACAAAGGCCCTCCTAGGGCTCTGCCTCGCTGAAGGTTCTCTTATTTGGAGCTTCGCATTCTTATTATTTTTGCAAAAGACTCGGCATTCCATGACTCATCACGTTGTTAGGAAGCTTTTTATGGGAGGCGTATAACAAGGTCCATCTGCAATCTTCCAACACACATGACCTCTCCTTTGCTAGGCTTTTATATATATATATATATATATATTATATATATATATATAATATATATATATATATTATATATATATATATATATATTATTAGTTCGAGTGTGGGTGTAAATCGGACCACATCTCATCATAGGCCTTTGTGTACATGTAATACATATTAAAATGTTAAGAGGTCTACCTTTTCTACCTCTCACAATAAAGAACTATAGATGGGGGTGAGTCTATGCTTAAACCCAATCTAGTAGTTTTTGTCTATTTTGTCGCATGCACACTTCGACACTCCGCGACATATGTATAGCAGGTGCATGGATCATACCACATGTCATGAAGTCCCCCAAATTCAATAGCAGAAGGGTTTCTTGACAATGACTTTACTTTTTGTATTTTTATTTTGTTTATATCCCAAGTCTGGGCTTTATTACTCGCGAGGATTCTCAACTTTCCAATTAGAAGTGCTTATCTTTTTCCGCTGAATAAAAAAGATGACTAAATTTTATGCGCGCCGCTTTCCAATAGGAAACGCTTATCTTATCATCCAATGAATGAATAAGACGTAAAATTGATGTGGGTGGAGTAATTTCTTCGCTATCCCTTCATCAATATCACTTCCCGATGAGAAGTGCTTACCTTCTTGTCCGATGAACAAAAAGATGAATAAAGATATCACTTCCCGATGAGAAGTGTCCACCTTTTTATCCGATGAATAAAAAGATGAATAAATTTTTATTAGTGTTCAGTCGGGCCCTGTTTTGGCTTGTTATACTTGGGACTCACACTTGGTGAGACTTTGTTTAATTTTTGTCTTGCTTCCAGCGGGAAGCACTCTACTCTCATCCAGTAAATGAGAAAAAATTTCTAAGTGTTAACCAAGCTTTCCATCTAGAGGATGAAAATTTTATGAGTGCTAGCCAAGCTTAGCTTAGACATAATTTTGTATTTATTTATCTATCTTTTTCCTGTGAGAAGTGTTTATCCTCATGGGTGAGGAAGATGAAAATCGTTTTAAGTGTTAGCTGGGATTGCTTTGTAGCTTTTGTCCTTTTTGAAGTTTCCACTCATACATATGAGGCATGTCTTAGCCTTTAGGCACTTGGTTTGTCTGTCTTGCCTTCACAAGTACTTGGGTTTTTATAATCCGTGTCAGAAGTTGGCTAGGAATTCTTTCTTCCATCTTAGCACTTGACTTCTGGAATTTTCATTCGGATTACCCTTCTAACTTGTCTCATAGCCAAAATATACTTACAACAATTTATTGACCAATTATTTTGGAAAAGAAAATGATATTAATGATAAGGTTGGGATACATGATCAGACCAACAAACATAACAATAGCTGAAGTAAAATGACATGAAAATACTTAAAAATAAAGTGATAACTCTTGACAAAGTAGCTTAATCAAGATGCTTTAGAGAAGGGGGAAGGATGATTCTCAAAGGAGGGAGGCTGGGACCCATACTAACTTAGAGTCTTGTCATTTGTCTTATTCATGGACCATGTATACATGGCCCTCAGGCTCTCCTGGATCATCATCCTCCTCCACCACCTTCCTTTGCCATGCAAAGGTCTTCCTTGCCTGCTTAGCTCCTGGGACTAAGTGTTCAAGCTTCCCCTCATCCAATGCCTTCTTGATCTCCCACTTTAGCTGTCTACATGCATTAGTATCATGTCCGTGGTCCTCATGGAATTCACAATATTGATTCATGTTCTTTTTCCCAGACTTGAAGGCCATTGGTGAGGGAGGTTTGAAAGTAGCACACACTGTCTCAGTGTTCAGAATTTCTCTTGGGCATTTGATCAAGTTAACAATTGGTGCATCTTTGATGTATGGTCCAAACCTTTTCTCCCCGCTGCTGACGTTCGTCTCGCCTTTGGTCACGTCGACTCCACTCTTCACTAGCCAATCCTCCCCCAGATTTATCTTTCTTTGTGACACCTCTCACTAGTGAGGCAGTCTCTTTGGAGCGAATGAAGTCGAACGCCCTATCAATAGCTTCTTTAAACGTCAATGGGATTCTCTTGCTTAGATCATCCTGGAGTTCGCCAAGGAGCAGTGCCAAGGTAAAACCTGAGACTTGTTGACTTTCAGGGAGACCCGGTATCTTCTGGCATTCCTCGGTGTATCTTGCAATGAAATTCCTTAGTGGCTCGCTTTCCCTCTTTCTAATTAGATGAGCTTCCAAGTGACTTCTTTGACGCTTCTTCTGGACAAACTGCCCTATAAACTTCTTTTTCAAATCTTCATAGTTTTTGATACTCTTCTCAGGGAGCTTGGTGAACCATTCCAAAGCATAACCCTGCAAAGTGCCTGGGAATAAGTAGCCTGCCACGGGCTCCACCCACTTTTCAGTCAACACGGCCTGATCATAGATTGCGAGATGATCTTCTGGGTCTCTAGTACCATCATAAGTCCCGACGATAGTGGGAACCTTCTGACCGTCAGGGAAGGCATAATTTGCCACCCAGTCACAAAAACTTGATTTTGTTACAGACTTTGGCACTGTGGCCATCCTTGCTTGCTCATCAACCTCCTCCCATGCTGCAATTTTTAGCATTTTTAACAACTCTTTCACTGGGTTGACTGGTTCAAGAGCAGGCTCGACTGGCCTTTGCTTTTTCATCTCGTCTACCAACAACTTCATTAAGGACTCCATGCCTGTAGGCTGTGGAGAAGCTTGTGGGGCTGTTTGAGGTGGAGCTGGCCTTAACGCAACAGAGAGTTGAGAGAACCAATCGGTTGGAGGAGGTGGTGGTGTTTGCACTTGCTGAGTGCCCTTGGCAGCTAGCCTTATCAATTCCAACAAATGGCTCTCCTGGATAGTCATAGATTGAGAGGAGCTAGCCATTGATTGCAAGGATGCCTGACCTCCACTCATGGGTGGGCTAGCCATGCTAGTCATGTGAGAACTTAACTGACTAGGGCCAAAAGAAAGCATAGTGATAGGAGATGTACCAGTTGGGGATGTTGAGAACAAAGATTAGGGAGATATAGAAGGTGAAGGTGTGGAGAAAAGTGGTCCCACACTAACACTACTAGACCTAAGGCTAGATGCAAAGCCTGCCTTGGGTGGTAGCCTAGAACCACCACCAGAAACAACATTGGTTGTATTTGTCACCACTTCACTAGATCTAGGACCAAAATCTGGAAATTTTTCACCAGAGTTATCTTGAACATCAGGGATCTCAGAGGTTTCCAGATTGATTACTGGAGATTCACTTCCATCAACACCCTTCCCCAACCCAGAAGATATAATCTGGGAAATAGGGGTGAACTCTTCAGCCATCTAAGAAACAAACAAGAAATAAACAAGAAAAAAGATGATTTTTGCTTTGTAACAACAAAAACCGTCCAGTGATCAGTAAATCACGGATGGCGCCAATGTTTGAGCATGAATGTTAAAGCTCAATCACAAAGTGGTTTAACCATGAAAATCATCAAGATCTCCTACATAAGTAGTGCAAACCTAATAAACTCTTGACGAATCTAAGGTGTTTGATGATTTTCCCAAAGAGATGTTTCGATCTTTGGAGGATATGAATGTTATATGATTGTGTGTTATGAATGATTGATTGGATATGATACGTCCCAAGGTGTATCAATATACCAAAGTATATTGTACACAGAACAGTTGTAGAGGGGGGTGAATACAACTTTCCTTAATCTTTACAAACTTTTTAAACAAAACGTTTTAAGATTCAGTTTATATATATTAAGTAAGTAAGTAAAGAGCAGGAATCATTAAAACAGTAAAGCAATAAAGAAACAAAAACATTCTTGAACACAGATTGTGGTTTTCAAATGTAATCCTTTATTAAGAAATAATCTATACAAAGAATTACAAGGTTGTTGCGGAATAAAGATAGCCTATAGATATCTAAACAACCTCTGAAATGACAAACTACAATCAATAAGTTATAGCTCAAGAGAATCAGCCCAAGCTGATCTCGTACAGACTAAGCTGTGTATAAGAGCAGAGAAACTTGTGTGAAGAATGATTCTCAGGAAATGCCACGCATATGCAATCAATGAATGAGGCTTTTATAGGCGAAAGCTCTCCTTCTCTTGGTATCCGTTGAAGCCACGTATTCTTCTTTCAGTGGATGACAAAGGAATAATCAATCGTGCCTTTCATAGTACTTGTGGTCCCCCACGTACTGACGCACATTCTTCATCATCCAATAAGAGTATGGACACGCATATGTAAAACCAACCACCAACCTGGATCCTAGGATTCTTCCTAGTCACATCATTTGTCTTTATCTTCAATCCAGGTTGTTATCTTCACTTGATTGTCAGACACAGATTGGGCCGTTTGTCAAAGCACCAATCTGCCTAAATGTTTCCAAGCTGACTGCTAATCCCAAGCTGCCTTCCACTAACAGCTTGGTCTTCTATCTTCAATCCTCCTCTTCGACTTGGATTGAATGCTATCACATTGTTGATGCAGCTTGAATAACACTTGCTTCCATAAGATATTACAATTACAAGTATGAAGCATGATCTGGGTCAGAGACAGATCGTAAGCTGTGTCAGCTTGTCTGACCCAGATCAGATTGCAAGAACCAAAAGATTTCTAAGTGTTTATAAGTTAGATTTGTCATCACCAAATTTACAGACTTTAATCCATGAACATTGGGACTCAACAATCTCCCCCTATTTGATGATGACAAAACCCAACAACACTTCTAACTATCAGCTTACAAAGAATCAAAGTAAAATGAAACTAACAGATTGTGACCCTTTGAATCTTTTGGGTTCTTTTGAACTGAAATGAAGTTTTAACAAAGAAACTAAATTTGTACAACTGCTTTTGCATATATAGAGAACAAAACAAAGATATTACAGGATATATAACTATTCTCCAAGCATTTCTATAGCTTCTTTCTTAACTTCAAATGATGGGGCAACTTTCACATCTAACTGCCTATCTAAACCTTCATCAATAAGGAACTGCTCATACCCATTACCTTCTTCACTAAAATTTCTGCAGAATCTGTATAAGGTAAAAAGGTGCATAGCTGGTACCTGTTGTAGTTTCAGCAGTCCTTTGGAAAACCAATTTCCCTCTTGGATTCACAAAATACATCCCATGTTCAGGTTCAGTGATGAACATCCCACATCTTGCATTTTCAACACCAGCAGGTAGAGACAGATTGAGATTATTCAGAATCTTGTCAAGAGCATCAGAAGATAATTGAGCAAGCAACTCTGAGGAGTCAAGTTTTTGAGAAAAATTGTATGATCACCTCCAAGAGCATTAATTCTTTCAAACCTTCTCCTTTTATTCTTGAGTGGCTCAGCTGACTCATCTTCATCATCCATATCATATGCTTTTGGTCTTGCAAGGCCAGTGATATCAATCTTGAATTTCACAATTACAGCCAATTTCTTTTCAATGGCTTCCAAGACTGTCTCTTTATGGATTCCAGTCATACCAGTTATGATATTATGCAACTCCACCCACTCAGTGTATCCTAATTCAAACAGATTGTCAAGATCATGGGTTTCCCAGCTTGTTTCATATCCTTTTCTTGTAAACCTGATGCTGGGAATGTTCTTTCCTCTTTTTCTTTTGAGTTGAACCTGGGTGATTGGCTTTGGATGCCTTCTATAATTAAAATTTTCACTCACCTTTCTTTTCTCCAGAGCCTCCCACCAATCATGGGCTTCAACACTTTTCTCCACATCTTTCACTTTATGTGATGGTTTAGTGTGAACCACCACTTTCTTCTTACCTTTGGCTTTGCCCGCATCTTTCTTATTGGATCCAATAGCTGCAAGGTCTTCTTCATCTTCCTTATTCAATGTTCTTGAAGAACCTTGGCAACTTCAGGATCAGATTCAACAGCAGCCATCCTCTCTCTCTGTAATCTGTCCTCCTTGATCATTTTGTATGCCACCTCAACTGTTACCCCAAGCTGTGGAGCTTTTTCAATTGCAAGCTCCCAATCCTTTTCTTTGTCAGTTAAGATCTTCACACCACTTGACCCAGCTTCTGTTGGCCTTTTCTTGAGCATGAACTGGGACAGAGTGGCTGTGTCTTCACTTGAAGAAGATTCAGCAATTTGTTCTTTGGGAGCTGGGTCAGCTTGCGATGGCACAGCTTGTACAGAAACAGCTTGGGAGGACTTCTTTTTCTTTTCAACTTTCTTAACTTTTTCAACTCCAACATCCTTCCTTATATCTCCCATTTCAACATCAACAGTCTCCCCCTTAGTTATATCACTCTCCTTTTCAGCCTCTTCATTCATATTTCCAACATTTTCACCACCAGACTCAGATTCTGGAATTTTTATCTCCTCTACAGTTTCCTTCTCACCTTCCACCTTATAACCATGCACAACCATTCTTCTATCATTGGCTGCCTCCTCAGCTCTGGCCTTATTCTGTCTCTCTTTCAGTCTTTCAAAATATTCTTCAATTTCCTTGTCAACCTGAGCTTGTTGTCTTTCTCTTTCTAGCTCATTTCAGCATCACTCATAGCACTCTTCTTCTTAGTAGCATTCTTTTCCCCTTTTTTGTCATCATCAGCAGGGAAAGAGCTCACTGGAGTAGCAAAGAGGCCTTTGAGATCTTGGTTGATCAAGTCAATCTTGACATTTGTGAGACAGCAGGCTCTTCTTAGCTCAACATAATCCTCATGGAGGAGTTCAATTTTAGATTTAACACCCTTAGAGACTTCAATCAGATCATTCTTGAAATCTGCTTGTGACTTGTTTGCAGATCGAAGTTCTATGGTGACTTCCCTTGTAAACTTGGTTGCTGCATTCTCAATCTGACTCAGAGTACTCTTGTTTCTTTTCTCTTCATTGATTGCCTTTGTAAGACCATCAAGAGACTCTGTCAGCTTGCTCTGGTTCTGCTGCATCAAATCAACTGCTTTTAACACATTTTCTTTCAATGCAGTCTGATCTTGACTCAGCTTATCTACCTTCTTATCCGTCAATTCCTGATCCTTTTGGATCTTTTCCAAGCATTTGGTCAGCTGTAAGCTCTCAACCTTATAGGTTGATTTGAACTCAGTGAACTGACCCACCACATCTGAAAATGAGATAGTGGCAGCTTGGGAAGAACTTGCAGTTGGCTTAAAAGCCACTGACTCTGGAAAGAGCAGCCTGCAATCCTTAATATCAGGGTCATTGGGCTCATATAGAAGGGGGTGGAGGCATAAGGAGTTTTGGTGAATTTGCTCATGAGAGTGAGTCTCATGAGTAGAATTGTCAGAAATGATGATGAGTTGGTCAGCCTGAGAAAGATTAACGTTTGATTTAGGCTGAGGGCCAGTGGGAATGTGTTGATCTTGATTTTGATCAACTCCTCCACTGGCATCTTCCATCAGAGCATCCCTTGAGGATGGATGGGCAAACTCATCATCGAATGAAGAATCACTTCCGGAGATAGTGATCATATTCTGATTGACATCGTGAGGACCATCAATGTTTCCCTTTGCTGCACAAGGGGCTGACATAACTGCCTTAAAGACAGCCATGTAACCTACAGAATCCCTATGTCCAAGGACAGATGCAGACACAGACTCTACAGGTGTAATGTCTTATGTATTTGATTGCCCTTCAACAGAGGTGTGTTGTTGCACCAAAGTATCCTTAGGGAGAATTGAGGCCTGTACCCCTCTTTGTGATCTAGAAGGGGCATTGACAGCCTGTGCAGACTCAGAGTGTAAGAGAGAAGGAGTCTGATCAGCTTGGGGAGGAGAAGCAGTGTCACCAATGCGTTCGATACTTCTCTCCTTTGGCTGACCATCCTCATAATCGATGTGCATAGACTCTGACGCATTTTGGATCTGGGCTAGATCCTCTATTATCCCTTTAATGATATCATCAACCTTTTTGGGAGGCTGATGATGGCATTTAGGTGTAGACACAGTATGACCTTGGGAGGAGGTCTTTCTTTCAATACATTCACCCTGTTTGGAGGGTTGGGTAGCAATAGGTGTTCCCTTTAACTCGTCTACACTCTTTTGGGAGAGTGCAGATGGGTGTGGCGATTTCGGCTTGTCATCTTGGGTGGCAGGGACAGATTTGGAACGTTCCTTAGCTTCCACTGCACCTTGGGGGATCTCAAGATTTGATGTTGCCATATCAACCCCAGAAGCTGACGCAGATTTCCTTTGCGTTCTTTTCTTTTTAGCACTGTGAGGCACTAAGTCCTCAACAATGGGTCTTTTAGAAGCGGATTTTGAATGAGTGATGGGGGTGTGGCTAGGGAGGCTGATGATTTGGCCAACCCTTCACCCTCTTTTGAAGGAGAAGAGATTGAATAGATTGAGAAGAGTTTGAGGGTTCAGAAGCATGTGTACCTGGGTCCCCCTGATTAGCAGTATTGAGTGTCAGACTCAGATCGCGTCGAAGAAGGGACAGCTGTCACACCCGCCCTAGACGGGGTATGACGTACATGGATTCACAACACAAGATATACTGAACGACACAAAACGTTGTCGTTTTTAAAAATGCATTTATACATAACATGATTTGCATAATACAATTTATTGTTTAGCAAAACATTTATTCAATATTAAACAGTAGATAGAGAGACTTTAGCAAATTGACAGGTCTTTACTAGAGTCTGGGGTAGTCCATGGTCCAGTATGTTGTATGCAGCGGAAAAATGTCCCATGTATAGAGTATCGTCTAGTTACCTGAGAAATGCTAAAATACGTCAACATAAAGTTGGTGAGTTCCATAAGTTTTTCATATAGAAAATATAGTTTCCAAAAATACTAGAGTTCAGTGTGATCATTGCATTACCGCAATGTCAAGTAGTTATGATACAATATCAGCAAAGAGTATCATATGTTTTTAATTAAAATATAGAGTATGAACCACAAGATTTAAAGTAACCATTTGATCACACAATGGATCAAACATAAGCAAGAGTTGAAACTGTATATACCAAGTTCTAAGCTCATGAACCGAAACTAGACAAATGTGTGTTTATTTGCCTCCAGAGTAGGTACCTTGTTCAGGGTACCCTAAGCTTTCCAAATATAATGCATCCGTATCCAGTTGGTATGACCAACACGAATGGGGGTGCCTACCCCAATAGTACTATTCAATATACCCACGTTTATGTTTCCATAATTAAACGTTCATGATAGTGAGGACTTTGAGTGAACAGAGCAACTTAGAATCAACCATATATACATTTCTGGAGTACTTGTGTTCATCATAACAGTAAAGAGTTTGTATTTTACCCCGAAGGTAAAATAAATAAAGTGGAGTTACAAAATATATATAATATATATATATATAATTTTGTAAATATACATATAAGTATAACAAGTAGTTTTATTGCATGTATCTCAGTCCCCAAATAAATGTATAAATAATTGAAAAGGGGAGTATGAAGACTCACATAGTATATTATATATCATATAGTTTTGCAATTGTTCTTCAAAGTTTCGTATATATATAACATAAAATAATTATTATGCATGTATCTCAGCCCCAATATATAAAAGAGTTGAAAAGGGGATTATAGAAACTCACATAGTATATTATATATCATATAGTTTTGCAATTGTTCTTCAAAGTTTCGTATATATATAACATAAAATAATTATTATGCATGTATCTCAGTCCCCGAAATAAATCATATAAAAGAATTAAAAAGGGGAATATGGAAACTCACCTTAGTGTTGTAGAAGAAAGATCACTTAGACGTACTTAATCTTGTGTGATTATCAGAGAGAAATTTAGAAGTGAATATATGATGGTGTGAGTTTTATAATTAAACTAAGGTCGCTATTTATAGAAAATAATTTTAGAATATGCTTTAGAATATGCCTTAGCATATTCTTTGGAATATGCTTTTGCTTTTTACCTTTACCATTTAGAATTTGCTTTTTACCTTTACCATTTACAATTTACTTTTTACCTTTACTATTTACCGTTACTATTCATAGTAACTATTCACGGTCACTATTCATGAATACGATTTCTGGATACGGTTACTATTCACTGATACAGTACTATTCATGTATACGGTTACTATTCACAAAATACGGTACTATTCATAAGTACGGTTACTATTCACAAAATACGGTACTATTCATAAGTACGGTTACTATTCATAAATACGGTACTATTCATAAATACGGTTATTGATAGTATAAGTATGAAAATATTTCCAAGCAACTCTCAAATAACTATTTGAGTTCTTGGCAATAGTTATCCATAATTTATCAAAAAATATTTGTTCAGTTTATTATGCCATAAAATGTTTGTTCATATTGTTTGATCAACAAAAATTTAAATAGTACACGTAATAGTAAATTAATCAACCTGAAATTTTGGCGGTTGTCACATTCTCCCCCAGTTATTTAAATTTCGTCCCGAAATTTAAGTGTATCAAGTAAAACAAAATTTTCCTTATTTACATGTTATCCTTAATGATAATAAATTAATGTTTAAAAGCTGCCTCATTTAATCTACCTAATATATAGATAATAAAATTTCAAAATTCGAATTCACTTTCTATCTATTTCCTTTTTCGACCGTTTGAACCTGTCTGTTTTTCTACTATATAAACAACGCTACAACACACAATTCATACTACTTTCTTCATACTTAATAACTATTTCTCATTTCTTTATCCCTACTTCATAATCCGAAAATTTCTAGAAAATGTTGAACCCTCTTATAATCTTAATTTACTTGGGTATCTTATCCTGGTTATATGGCGTGTTACAACTTCCATCGGATGTAGCTATTCCACTCCTAATCGTGTTTATTTTCATCGGTTTACCCCTTCTGTTTTCTGCAACTTGGGTTAATTTGTATGGTTTTTAGATATGTTGTAGTTCTAATTGTTGTATTTCCGTTTGAATAATGTAACGAGTTTTCGTTCGTGTGTTGTACTAATAATGAAATACAACTTTCTTTTATAGTGTTCGTCTTATTGTGCTATATCTCTTAAATTCAATCATTAAGGCGATCCACGGTCAAAGAAATAAATATTATTTAGATCACTCCTGAAACAACAGTTTGGATAAAAACTCATCTAGAGATCAAAAATGATTTTAGAAATTCAACGGCTATGGATTCATGTCTTCCTGTAATCCATTTGATTTGTCTTAATGTGATCTATTCCTTATGATATTAAACAACTTTTTAAACACGATGTGTTCTTTGAGAAGTTTTCTCAATCTTGGTACAATAATTTACAGAGATGGTAAAGTTTTAAAATTTTATCTTTGGTAAAAATAATTCAGTAATTACTAATTACTGTAACAATAATTGTAATATCTGTAGTTTACGGACACTTGTCCGTTCTTCCAGGTCATACTTGCTTTTTATCCTCTATATAATAACACGTTTTGTTAAGGAGAATGCACACAAAATCTTCTTTCTTAGTTCATCTGTAAATTTGTTTTAAGCTATTCCGTCCACAGCCAGCTTGTGTTCTAACAGATATCCGACTCTCTTTGGTAAGCTACCTTTTTGTACTCTTTCTCATCTTAGATAATATACTATCTATTTATATGTTTATATAAAACTTTTATCTTTTAATTCATGTTCGCTTAATTTAACAATATTGTTCCATCGATTTATCATAAGACAATGAAAAATTTCGGTGCCTCTTCGAGCGATCCAAAAGGCAAAAGGCCAATGACTCAAGGGGATCTTGAAACAAATAGGGTCAAAAGGATTTAGCAGGAGGCTGTGATGTTAGGTATTTCCTTTGAAGATTACAAGGCGATGGTAGACGAAGATGTCCACCTTTTTGAGAAACAAACTTCTGAAGATGAAAAACTAGCAAGAATTTTATCTCAATTTTTAACAGAGGAGGAATCTATCCTTGTGAATCGTCAGATAAAAGAAGATGAAAAGTTTGCAAGAGCCCTAGCTCAGCAAGACGAAGATAATCTCTCTCAAAGGGAGAAGTCATTTTTGCCATGTCATCTGAAGAAGAAGGAGAAAATCCCAATATTCCACCTCTTAAGAGAAGAAAAAGAGATGCTGCTGGGGGAAGTAACATGTCAGGGTCAAGCTCTGACAGAACTCCCAATTCTTGAAATCAAGAGGGATTTTTATAGAAATATTTGGAATCTGTTAAATTTTTATAAATCAAATCTTAAGTTGTCCAGAATGTGTTTTTAAATCAGAATAATATTGTTGATAATGTTTCTTATGTATTTGTTATGTCAATTGTCTGACCAAAACTTATTGTAGATAAGAAGAACTAAATATAATCATGGACGCATGGCAAAACCAGATGATTGGTACTATGAATGGGGAACATCAATCGATGATTTTTGCCAAGACTGGCTTCTCCAAAATACAGTACCAACTTCACAGTTAGAACCCTCAACAGAAAATGTTGGTGCATCGTTCCCAACTCTTGTTGATGCAGTACATCATGGAGTTTCATCTCCACTCCCAATGAACCCTTTATATCAAAACTTCTCTTTCGATACACCAGAAGCAACATTACAGTTGAAATCAACATCCCAACCGAAACCATCATTCCAACCAGAATCTTCCGAGGAGGGTAACAGGGTACCAGGCAAACGTCCAATGTCAGACTCGCCCACACTATACCCCAATCCAATTAGTGACACATATTATGAGGTCTCAACCTCGAACAGGGTGGAACCGGTTGATACGATAATGAATCATGGACCAGAGTTTGAGAAACACGTAGAAGACTCATGGGCTTATATTTGCAAGCTTTATAGTCGAAAGAAAAAGTCCGCAAAGTATCGTCCTCGAAAGCCCAAAGAAATGTAAGGTCGAAAAGGTCTTACCAGTTTGTGAAACAAAATACTACTTTGGTAGTATTTGGGGAAGAAATGAACGTATCAGAGATGCCAACACCAATATGCTCATGCACAGGGATACCTAGGGCCTGTCGCGGTTGGACTACAGAGGGATGGACCTCCACTTGTTGTACAGCTACTCTTTTCCATGTATCCGTTGCCAACATATGTCGGGCCAAGTCGTATTGTAAGGTTGCCGGGGAGAAGAATGGGTTGTAGTACATTCTCAAAGGTCATAGAGAAATTATTGTTAGCATGATACGATCTCGATTGTCCAATTGACTTGAAGGATCATTGGGTTAAACATGGGACTAACATGTATGCATTGAATAGATAAATGTGTGATCTTCATAGATTCAGGAATTTATTGTACGTATGTTTATATTTAATCATAATAGAACTTTCACAACACTAGGCATTTAGCGCGGTTGGCTAAATGCGCGAAAGGGTGTGGCCTAGACCCAGGTTCGATCCCGGGGACGGCCGATTTCACCATTTTTATTTTTATTTCTTTATTGCATCCAATTACTATTGCGATTTATATATATAGATTGTGCAAATTCTATGTAAAGTCCCTCACACGATGGTTTAACCCACGAGTGTAAAATAACAAGTCAAGTATGAACTAGATTGGACTAGTATTACTTTAAATATAAATGCAAGAATATAAATAAAGTAATAAATGACTTAAGCAATATTTAAACAAGTAAATAAATGGTGGAACACAAATGTAGTTTTCAAGTGTATTTTCTTTATTGATGTATAAACAAAATACAAGATCGTTGCGGAACCTAGATATTACACGTATGTAAGTATCTAAACAATCTTTGAGTTACAAGTGATCTATACTTGCTAAATAAACTCCTTTGATCGATATACTTAGAGTTCACCAATTTGCTAAAAAGTGATTTTCTCAAAGAAATGACTTTGTATTTATAGGCAACAAAATTCTCCAGTGAATTTTGTGCCGTACAAATATGGTTGGACTACATTTAATGATCCGACAAGAACATTAAATGTATTGGATAAGGAATAAGGATAAAGTCACATCAAGTGCAAGTGTATCCTTTTATCCAACCACCTTAACACACGTATACTTTTGGTAAAGAACAAGTGGGTTGTTCTTTGGAAAGTGTGTAAAGGCTTAAAGTCAAATCCTCGATATCAGTGTTCAGACTTGTAAGGTCTAGAACACTGACAATCCTCCAGTGTTCAGATCTGGTAAGACTTCCCGTGGACTCCGCCATTTGTCAGTCTTCTTTCTTCAGACTTCAGTCTTTGACTTCAGTCAGAATGTCTTCAGTAGAGTTTATCTGGACTGGGGTGAAGTCCAGTGAGCTAATCTGGAGAATACTCCAGATTTCCTATACAAGTATTTGCTCACTGGTCTTCCATTATTTCTGGACAAATCTTCGGAGGGACTCCAGATTCCAAGTCTGGAGTAGGTCAGTTTCTGGACAGATCTTCAGTAAGGCTCCAGTAGTCGAGTCTTGAGCGAGTCCAGTAAATCTGGACCTAACAAATTCCCCCTATTTGTTTAGAAATAATGCAAATGTTTTCAGGCTTATAGATATACAAATTTGTATGCCTGGAAAACACTTAGTCGATTTAAGTCTAAAAAATCTAAGTTACTGGAAAACACTTTATAGATCATGATTGTTTTTCAGTTTCATCTTTTAAGTTCTAACTTAGACTAAATCTGATCATTTACTTATATGAAATTAAAAATTGCAACTAATATTACTATCATCAACTGGAAAATAGTTACAACTTTCATCAAACGATTAATTACAATAAGTACATGATAAAAGATTCAGGCCCTTCTTTTTGATGACTGCCCTGGTGCATCTTCAGTAGCCTTCCTCTTTGGTGATGGAGATGATGGAACAGACACTGGTGGTCTCAAACCCAACACAGCTTCCATTTGTTGTATTCTTCTCCAGACCTTCCCAATCCTCTTCATAAAGGCCTTAACATCTGGAGATAAATCAGTTTTACCTTTAAATGTCAATCCTATCTCCTTCAGTTCAGTCCATCCAAAAGCTTGGACTGTTGTATCTTTCCTTTCATCTATAAAGTTACCCTCCCTGGTCAACTTTACATTGAATCTGGTCATTCCTTGATGATTTTCAGCCAACTTGATTTCAGCATCAACAATTTTTCTAGCATTGGCCCTGAAATTCATCATTTGATCATAAGATGCCTTCTGCTTCGCCATCTGGACATATATTCAGTTTCCTTGGATACACCACTCTGTTGTCCTTCAGTGGACTGGAGTTGTTGGCGATTAATTCTCAGAGAGGTATCCAGGGAATGAAAGTGCTCACATCAGCATCCTTTATTGCCTTGATTTGTTTGGCAGTAAGCTTTGGCAGACCAGTCAATCTCTTTCTGTACTCTACCTCCAGAGCACCAGTGTTTTTCCTTATCTTTCTTTGGAGACTCACCAGTTCCTCCCTTCTCTGCCTTATTAACTCTGGAATGGTAACACCATAAATCAATGAATCATATACCTGTTCTTCTTCAGCGTAGAACGAGCGTATATGAACATCATCCAATGCATCTAGACATTGATGAACTCTGGGATCCTCCTTCATCCTTTTGAACACTTCAATGTTAATGCCTAACCTTCCAGCATTGTAGGAGTCCAGAGTACCCATTGTTGCCATATCCCTATGATGGGCCAGCAGTTCATCTCTTTGATTCTTCTTGAATATTTCAATCATGATGCATTGTTGTTCCAACTTTTTGGCAGTTTCATCATCAGCATCTTCAGTTTGTTCTTCTTCTTCACCAGATACCACTTTTTGTTTTCCTTTAACAGCCTTCAGTGTAGTTGGGATATCTGGGAAGGACTCAAATTGGGGCTTACTGGCTTCAGTACCAGTAGCTTCTTCAGTTTGGAGCCCGGCTTCAGTGCCATATGCTCTTTCAGTTTGGTCACCAGACAACCTTTCCCCCTTGGAAGGATCTCCAGTCTTGGACTTGAAATAATTCCATAATTCTTCTACCATATGTCTGTCCAGTGAACCAAAGGTTCTTCCAGTCACTGGATTTGCATCAGTCACAATCTTCTTGAGTGCCTGGACTTCCTTTTGCAGATTTTCAACTTCTTTAGGCAAGTTCTTTGGCAGCTCAACCTCTATCATCTTCACAATTTCTGGCAACATAACATCTTGAATTGAACGAAGGACAGATCCAGAAATTTCTTCAGTAATTTCCTTAAGCATATCTGATCTGAACTTCCTTGTACATTCATCAGAAATTGTACTTGCCACAGTAGTTTGATCAAAAGTGGGTCTGCTTTCCAGTGAACTGACCCTTGTAACAAGCTTCTCAACCTCTTCTTTTAGACCTGCCAGTGGCTGAACAACCTTACTTTCCACTGCAGTCTGAACAGAACTAACAATCTTTTCTTCCAAACCCTGGATTGCCACTTTGATGTTCTCAGAATTGCGATTGGTGGCCAGTACCAGTTCATCTAACTTCTCAAACACCAATTTCTCATTCCCAGCAAACAAGTTCATTTCTGATGCTAAATTATTTGACAATAAGGACTTGAAATCAGAAATAACCTGGGAAGAGCTCTGGAGTGATCTCTTCAGGTCCGCCACCTTACTAAGAAGGCCTTGGACCTCGGTTGAAGATGAAGAGGAGAGACCACTGGGTGGTTCCAGATGACAGGTCATTCTCTCCATTACTGGTACTTGTGCCCAGACCTCTTCAGTTTCAACAGTTTCAGCATTTATAACTGTAGAGTCTGGCACACCTTGTTCAGAAGGGTTGACTGGGGTTTCGATGGTGGTTGATTTTGTGAAGGTGGATGAAGGAGTGAAGTATGAGTGGATTGTGGAATAGAAGGTGGTGGAGTGGTGGTGGTGGTATGCTTGATTCTGGTGGGGGAGGAGGCATTTCTATTTCTGGAGGGATAATAATTGTTTCTGGTGGAGGTGGTGATGTTTCTGGAAGACTTTCAACTTGCTCAACTTCTTCACCCAGAAAATTCATATCTATATCAAAATTCTGACCTTCAGAAATGGGAGAATCAGCCCCATCCCAAAACATATCACCAGTATTAGCATCACCAGCCGATGTACCAGCCTGATCACCAGCCTGAACATTTAAATCAATCTGAGCCTCTTGCTCATCAGACTGGACAACTTGTTCTACCTGTTGAACCTGCTCACCAACCTATTCATCAAACTGGACAACAACTTCTAAATTCTCCTCTTCAAAAATGGGAGACCCATCCAGATCCATTACATCACCAGCCTGTCTTGCTGGGTTTACCTGGACTCCACCTCTCATCAGACGCCTACTAGATCTAGGTCGTCTGGTGAGATCAACATTTTCTGGTTGCACACCTTCTTCTGGAGCAACTTGCCTTATTGGTTGTACCATCTCTACAACCTGAACATCTTGGTCATCACCAGGAATTTCAATAACTTGTACTCTACCTGGTGCCTCTGCTTGTTCCCTTTGAAAAGCCAACATTGCTGGAGGAATATCTACCTCTCCAGTTCTTTATTGAAGGTTGTTCAAGTCCCTCATAAACTCACTCACAGAAAAATGAGTAGTATCATAGTCATACTGGTCTCCTAGGGCACTTCTAAATATAAGGGAAAGAAAACGAATGAATGGAACATGGGGTTTTCTCCCTTTAGCTTTCAATCGATCCACCAAATCATTGAATAAGATCTGAGCAAAATCTACTCTTATTCCGAACCACAAACAATAGGCAATCTGGAGCTGGGTTTGATTTATCTGATCAAGACCCCCAGAACTACCTCCCAGACATTCAACCAGGTGTGTGAAGAAAAATCTCCACGAGTCTGTCAATCTGCTCATATAAATAGTCCCCTTTCTTAATAACTGGCCATGGTCATCAAGTATTTCGGTGTGCCCCATCAACCTGCACACTTCCCTGTAATTTATGCCAGAGGGAAGTTCGACGGGCAACTCATTCTGGTCAAGATAATTCAACTGTAAAACTGACCTGAGTAAATTCACCGAGAAACCTAAAGATCTGGTACCTCCCCCAAGAGTATAAGAAATTGATGAGGTTTCTTCATTATAAAATGCGGAGTACCAGAATTCACATAAATAATCATGATACATTCTCCCTGGATTTAAGGTAAATGCACCATACAGAGGGGATGAGAGAAAGAAAGTATTCAATCTCCCAATGATAGATTGAGCAGGATGAGCACTGGAAAGTTTGGCCATCCAGTTATTCATGTTGATACGAATAGCTTTGGCCTCAAGAGAAATGTGTCTAGGTTTAGTAACATTATCAACCGGAGCATATTCGGCAGATAAAAGATTTTTGGGTGCCATTTAAGATTGAAAGATGAAGATGAAATTGAATAAATTTAGGGTTTATGAAGAAATTAATGAATTTGCAGTTAATATGAGAGATTTAATGATAGGAAAAGAATGAAGGAATTGAATGAAGGAATTTGGGAGTAAATGTTCGAAGTAAATGTAAAGTGAAAGTGAAAGTGGGTATATTTATAGGAGAGATAATGTGGAACATCAAACGGGTTAATTTGAAATTATCAAATATAATTTTGATCGTGTTTTGAGATCCGCATTAAGTACATCACATCACACATTAATGTGTGATGGTTTACCGCCCACAAAAACTAACAACTTATTCTTTTTATCTTCCCAAGGTAAAAATACCATCATTTCTTTGGAAAAAAAAATTACATGCCACGTAGGATTTATAAGATAAATATCTTTGAAAAAGTTTGCTTACGTGGCACACACAATGACCAAGTATTTAAAAAATATTGTGACTCAATTCAGTCCATCTGAAGGTTGACTAGACACTCCAGTATCACTGGTGGATTAGTCCAGTGAAGCATGTACTGATGGTACACTGGAGGGACACTCCAGTAAAGTACCAGTGAAACCATTTTGAAAGACTGGTAGCTTCAAACATGCACGTCAACTAATACAGACAAATGAGAGGGACATATTTACAAGAAGACAAAAGTCTCCTCAAACATGCACTTCAACCTGTCCAGTTACCAGTGAGAGGGACATATTTACAAAGCACCAGTAATATTTTCTGGACAATTCGTCCAGTAAGAAAATTTTGTCCAGTGAGAAAATAAATTAATAAATTCCATTTGAACTTTAAACATTTTTAAGAAAAATATATCTTTCAAAGTCTTCCCTGGAATGTTGATCCAGAAATAAATTTATGAATCTTTAAATCAAAGATCCTTAGTAGTACACAATGGCGTTCAATACTAAGGTTCCAGATTTAAGGGTTTAACATTCCCAACTCACCAACAAGATATTCAAATGTTTTGACATCCAATGGTTTCGTAAAAATGTCAGCGAGTTGTTTGTCAGTGGGGATAAAATGGAGTTCAATGTTTCCTTTCACAATATTATCACGAATGAAGTGATACCTGAGATCAATGTGCTTGGTTTTGGAGTGCATGACTGGATTGTTTGAGATAGCAATGGCACTGGTATTATCACAAAAGATTGGAGTCTTTGAATACTTAATACCATAATCAAGCAACTGGTTCTTCATCCAGAGTACCTGAGCACAACAACTGGCTGCAGATACGTATTCAGCTTCAGCAGTGGACAATGAAACTGAAGTTTGCTTTTTACTGGTCCAACTGACCAGTTTGCCACCAAGGAAATGACATCCACCAGTAGTGGATTTCCTGTCTATCTTACAACCTGCATGATCTGAATCTGAATAACCCATTAGATCCATGCCTGAGCCTTTGGGATACCAAAGACCTAGACTGGGGACACCTTTAAGGTACTTCAGTATGCGCTTTACAGCAAGCATATGAGATTCCTTTGGATTAGACTGATATCTAGCACATAAACATGTTGAAAACATTATATCTGGTCTACTGGCAGTTAAATACATCAGTGAACCAACCATGCCTCTATAGACAGTGGTGTTCACTGGTTTACCATCTGGATCGGAGTCCAGTGTCAGTGGTGCAGAAATTAGAGTGGGTTTAGATGGTGAAGAGTTCATATCATATTTCTTTAAAACATCTCTAACATATTTTTCCTGATTAATAAAGATGCCATCTTTGTTTTGTTTAATCTGGAGTCCAAGAAAATATGTTAATTCACCCATCAAACTCATTTCATATTCAGTTGACATTATTTTCGAAAATTTCTTGCACATGTTTTCATCAGTAGACCCAAAAATAATATCATCAACATAAATTTGTACTAGTAACAGATTACCTTGTTCATTAAGAATAAATAAGGTATTGTCAATTGCACCTGGTTTAAAACCATTTTTCAATAAATGTTTAGTCAGAGTGTCATACCAGGCACGTGGGGCTTGTCTGAGGCCATATAGCGCTTTGTCCAGACGATATACCCAATGTGGATGCTTTTCATCAACGAAACCTGGAGGTTGTCTGACATAAACTTCTTCTTCAAGCTTTCCATTCAAGAAAGCACTCTTTACATCCATCTGGTAGACCTTGAACTGATGATGAGCAGCGAATGCTAAGAAAATTCTAATCGCTTCAAGTCTAGCCACTGGAGCAAATGATTCATCAAAGTCGACATCTGACTGGCAGTAGCCTTGTGCTACCAGTCTGGCCTTGTTTCTGATTACGTGGCCATCTTCATCTACCTTGTTTCTGAAGACCCATCTTGTTCCAATTGGTTCTTTCTTTCCAACTGGGAAAGGAACCAGATACCAGACCTTGTTCCTTTCAAACTGGTGAAGCTCTTCTTGCATAGCAGTTACCCAGCTTGGATCTTCCATAGCCTCGTCAATCTTCTTTGGTTCATTCAGTGATAAGAAACTGACATATAAGCATTGATCACAGGAGGCTCTTCTGGTCTGAACTCCACGACTGGAGTCACCTATGATCTGATCAATAGGGTGAGCTTTTGTCCATCTGGAGTATTGACCAGGATTGTTACTGACAACAATATCAGTGCAAGAATTCAGTTTTGCTTCTGGAGAAGGATCTTGCCAGACTACTTCAGTATCTTCATCTGAATCATTTAAATCACGATTTGCATCATGAAATTCTTCATTTGAAGGCATTTCCTGGAGTACTGGTTCAGTTTGAATTACTTCATTTGAACATAATTCTGGTATGCTCTCAACTGACACTGATACTGGGGGAGTAGCACGAACATCTGAACCAATATTAATTTCAGAGGGTAGTTTGAAATTAATAGAAGGATAGAATGGAGTACTACTGGAAAGTTTCTTTTTCTGAACAGGTTCCAGATCAGGATGACTGGAAACTGTGTCTGGTGAATCTTCAATTTTGTCGTTTATTGGATCAGATTCACAAAAGACAATTGGAGTTTCTGGGGGAGTATCAAGGGCTGACTTCTTGTTGATTGCAGCATTTGATTCATCAAAAGTAACATGTATGGATTCTTGTACTATCTCCAGTTTCTTGTTGTAAACTCTGAAGGCTTTGCGAATGGCTGAATATCCTAAGAAATATCCTTCATTAGCTTTGGCATCAAATTTTCCTAACTGACTGGAGTCGTTCAGGATGTAAACTGGACATCCAAAAACGTGAAAATAACCAATATTTGGTTTTCTATTTCTCAATATTTCATAGGAAGTCTTCTTGTGTCGCTTTACGTACACTGATCGATTCTGGGTGTGGCAAGCATTTGCAATTGCTTCAGCCCAGAAACTGGTAGGAAGACCAGATTCAGCTAGCATACTCCTGGCAGCTTCTATCAGCGTTCGATTTTTCCTTTCAACCACTCCATTCTGCTCTGGAGTGCGTGCTGATGAGAAGTTCTGGGAGACGCCAGTGTCAGTACAGAATTTCTCCAGAGTTGCATTCTGGAATTCTGTTCCATTGTCGCTTCTTAACTGACACACTTTTCGCTTATGCTTCAGTTCAATCTGCTTGATAAGAGAGATGATTTCAGCAGCAGCTTCATTTTTAGACCTAAGAAAGATCACCCAACAATATCTGGAGAATTCATCTACGATCACCAGGGTGTATCTTTTGCCAGCACGAGTCTGAACATTCACTGGACCAAAGAGGTCCATATGAAGCATGTGAAGTGGTTCAGTAATGCTGAAATTCTGTCTGGTCTTGAAACTGGCACTTTTCTGCTTTCCCATCTCACATCCTGGACATGGTCTTTCCTTTTTGAAGGAAAATGAAGGTATCCCATCTGCAAGTTGTTTTCTGGACAACTTGTTAATGTTTTTGAAATTTAAATGGGATAACCTTTTGTGCCATAACCAGTTTGTGTCTTCATCAGCTTGAGTGTAGAAACATTGCTCTGAAGAAGAGCTTTCCATATCCATCACATACACGTTCCCTTTTCTGGGAGCAATCAACACTACCTTCTAGTCCTTGTTGAATACGATGCCCTGAGCAACATTGAATAAGACTTGATAGCCATCGTCACACAGTTGGCTTACACTGATCAAGTTGTATTTCAAACCATTCACAAATGCAACACGTGTAAACTTGACTTGTCCATTGTTCAGAACACCATATCCCTCAGTCTTTCCACAACCATCATTTCCAAAAGTGATGGAGGGTCCATCAGAGATGGTGAACTCCTCCAGTAGGGTCTTACATCCGGTCATCGTCCTGTCAGCTGCACTGTCAAGATACCAGATATATTTCTTTCGATCGCCCTACACATACACCAGATATTGATTAGTTAGATTTGGGAACCCATCGACTGATGGGTTCACTGGACCCTCCCTTATGGATCCCTGGGGATATCTGGTTGAGTTCACTTTCTTCAACAGTAGTTTTTGTTGAGAACACTACTGGAGTTGATAGTTTAAAAACCTTTTTCCTTTTCTCAACTGGAGAAATAAATTTGTCTTTCTTTGCAAAAGGTTTAGTATTTTGTCTAGGGTCAGATGAAGTACCCTCAATAAAGTTTAATCTTGCATTAAAACTTTGAAATTGACGAGTCAGCGTTTGAATCTGGCTCTCTAACCTGGACAAAACATTTTCATCAGATGATACCTGAGCCTTTCCAGTTGTAGGCTTAGGTAGGGGATTGTTTTGAGGCAAAGGTCTATTCTGCTTAACCTTTTTAACTGGAGCAGTCATCTGGACAGCTCCAGTCTTAACCTCTGGGCAAAGAACTGGGAAATTATTGGCCTTGGGAGTTACAGGCTCATCATAAATAGTGGTGGGCCTGAATCCCTCTGGTAATCGATCGATTACTGGTATTAATGATGCTACATGAGTATTTCCATCTAAATATGCACGTTTTTGAGTAGGAAATTGATTTACACAAGCATCATATGGCTTTTTGGTTTCTAGCCATGATTTTATTACCAGTTTTTCTTTCTCTAAAATGATTTCAAGATCTTGTTTTTCTTGAATCAATTGTTCAGTTACCAGAACCTGAGCTTGAAATGCCAGTTCAATGTCTTGAAGTTCTTTTAATTTTGATTTTAAAGCATTTATTTCAGAAGAATCTGTTTCTAGACCATTTAGACTGTCAAATCTAACAGTTTCCACAAAAATTAAATCAGAATTTAGAGCTTCAGCGATGTCCAATTTAAGTTCAGGATTAGTTTCAAGATCATACTCACTAACCTTTTTAATAACAATGTCGACCCAACGACCAGATGTGACATCATCCCTCACCAGATGCTCTTGATCTGCCAGAGCCATAAAACAACAATCTCTTTCCTCTTCTTCATCGACTGATGAATCATCAGAGGGAACCCATGCTTCTTCAGTAGTTGCTATCATGCATTTGTTATTGTCTTCAATCTGTTTAGACAAGAGAGCAATCTGAGCCTTAAGCTTTTTGTATTTCAACTTATAGCTATCATCAGGCTTGTTATAAGAAGCAGTTGGACCAGACTGAGAGACAAACTGACTGGACCTGCACTCTTTCATGAAATGACCTTTTCTGCCACACTTAAAGCATGTCAGATTGGTCTTGTCAGTGGAAGAACTGGGTGCATGTTGTCCAGTAGGCCTATTTGCTCTGGCCTTAAAACGGTTAAACGTTTTGGCCATCATTGCAACCAGGTCATCACTGTCAGTTTCATCACAGTCTGGAGAGATATCATTACAGACTCCAGAATCCATTAGTTCAGACATCATCTTCTTCATAGAAAATACATTCTCAGAAGATATTAATGCCGCACAAGGTGGTGCAGTATTAGTGACCACTGTGGAACTACTGGAAACATGATTAAAAGAATCTTTTTCTGCCTCAATCCTCTGAGCTTGATTTTCTTCAGTGAATCTGAAGGCTCCATACAATGTTGACAAAGTATGGGAATGCAAGGTTTTACCTTGCCTCAAGACCAGAATCATGTGAGACCATTTTGTTGGAAGAATATCACAAAATTTCTCCAAAAGTATATCCTTGTCTTTTTCTACCCCTAGTCCTCTTAACTGGTTTATGATGCTCATAAATCTGGTGTAAGTACCAGTAAGGGACTCATTGGGGAGAGCAAAAAATTACTCATACTTTTTGTTTAAGGAGACTTTTCTGGTAACAACAGTATCATCACCTCCGTCATGCTGGTTCACCAGTTCATCCCACATGCTTTTGGCACTGGGATAGAGAACTAGTGTGGGAATAAGAGTTTCTGGGACAGCTCCGAGGATCATATTTTTAAGAAGTGTATCAAGATTTACTAATCTTTTCTCATCTTCGGACCAGTGTTCCTCTCTCTTTTCCCTCCCACTTCTTGATCCTGTAGGGTCAAGGAGTGCATTGATAGGAAGTCTTGGCACATAGGGTCCTTCGTTTAAGATTTTCATCATATTCCTTTCAATACCAGTAACATGCAATATTATCCTAGCTTTCCACGTACCAAATTCATCACTGCTCCCATTGAATTTAGGAACAGGATTATTCGAGTAATGCACATGCACATGTGGAGAAGCAGGAGGAGGAGGAGGTGGTGTATTGTTATTTCCAGTGGGTGGTTCATTAAAATTAGTTTCATAAGTTTCTTGTTGATTTTCTGGGATTGCCATCGCGAAACAGATCTAGGTAAGTATATTAACCTTCTGCTCTGATACCAATTGTAAAGTCCCTCACACGATGGTTTAACCCACGAGTGTAAAATACAAGACAAGTATGAACTAGACTTGGACAAGTATTACTTCAATATAAATATGCAAGAATATAAACGAAGTAATAAATCACTTAAGCAATATTTAAACAAGTAAATAAATGGTGGAACACAAATGTAGTTTTCAAGTGTATTTTCTTTATTGATGTATAAACAAAATACAAGATCGTTGCGGAACCTAGATATTACACGTATGTAAGTATCTAAACAATCTTTGAATTACAAGTGATCTATACTTGCTAAATAAACTCCTTTGATCGATATACTTAGAGTTGTGAAGTATAACTGTTTAGATCGAGAGTATTTAAGCAAGTTCACCAATTTGCTAAAAAGTGATTTTCTCAAAGAAATGACTTTGTATTTATAGGCAACAAAATTCTCCAGTGAATTTTGTGCCGTACAAATATGGTTGGATACATTTAATGATCCGACAAGAACATTAAATGTATTGGATAAGGAATAAGGATAAAGTCACATCAAGTGCAAGTGTATCCTTTTATCCAACCACCTTAACACACGTATACTTTGGTAAAGAACAAGTGGGTTGTTCTTTGGAAAGTGTGTAAAGGCTTAAAGTCAAATCCTCGATATCAGTGTTCAGACTTGTAAGGTCTAGAACACTGACAATCCTCCAATGTTCAGATCTGGTAAGACTTCCAGTGGACTCCGCCATTTGTCAGTCTTCTTTATTCTTACTTCAGTCTTTGACTTCAGTCAGAATGTCTTCAGTAGAGTTTGATCTGGACTGGGGTGAAGTCCAGTGAGATAATCTGGAGAATACTCCAGATTCCTATACAAGTATTTGCTCACTGGTCTTCCATTATTTCTGGACAAATCTTCGGAGGGACTCCATATTTCCAAGTCTGGAGTAGGTCAGTTTCTGGACAGATCTTTAGTAAGGCTCCAGTAGTCGAGTCTGGAGCGAGTCCAGTAAATCTGGACCTAACACAATATATATTTATACCAAAGTTCTCGCATTCCAATTACCCGCTCTACTTCTGTTCATAGTCTACCCTATTATTGGTTTCATTAAATTATTTTGATAAGGTTATTCAACTTCATCTCATTTAATTCTAGATTTAAATATAATAATGCTAAATAATTGACTTTATTGGCGAGAAGTTATTCTTTGTCGGCCATTTTGAACATTATTGTTCTCTGACATCATTGCTTACGTTATATAAGCAAATAAGACATTGTAGTAAATTCATTTTACCATCAAAGTATAAAACCGTTAATTCCAGACACTTTCTACATCCATATATGCGAATATATGTATTATATAATATCAATTAAACCCAGGTATGTAAGCGATGTATATATATATATATATATATATATATATATTCTTAGCATGTATAATCAAAATATTAATTCTAAGTCTTTATACTAGCATACTTCCATATTTAACGCGTTTAACTTAAGATTTTCTAATATATGATCATAATAATGATGCAGTCATTATTGTGATTATATATTACAACGCCTTGAGTTAAATTCATTAAATACTTTCATATACTACCATAAAGCATCCTATATCAAGTAGTCAGGTAAAGATTATAACAAGTAGTCAGGTAATGATTTTAACAAGTAGGATTATGCAGCGGATATTTCTAAATAGGGTTATAGTCAAGGTCCGTCAAATAAGGTTATAGTCTAGGTTCGTCAAATAAGGTTATAGTCTAGGTTCGTCAAATAAGGTTATAGTCTAGGTTCGTCAAATAAGGTTATAGTCTAGGTTCGTCAAATAAGGTTATAGTCTAGGTCCATCAATTTGCTACCTAGTTCACTATAACTTGGGCTCTGATACCAATCTGTCACACCCGCCCTAGACGGGGTATGACGTACATGGATTCACAACACAAGATATACTGAACGACACAAAACGTTGTCATTTTTAAAAATACATTTATACATAACATGATTTGCATAATACAAATTTATTGTTTTCAAAACATTTATTCAATATTAAACAATATTAAACAGTAGATAGAGAGACTTTAGCAAATTGACAGGTCTTTACTAGAGTCTGAGGGTAGTCCATGGTCCAGTATGTTGTATGCAGCGGAAAATAGTCCCATACACAGAGTATCGTCTAGTTACCTGAGAATACATGCTAAAATACGTCAACATAAAGTTGGTGAGTTCCATAAGTTTTTCATATAGAAAATATAGTTTCCAAAAATACTAGAGTTCAGTGTGATCATTGCATTACCGCAATGTCAAGTAGTTATGATACAATATCAGCAAAGAGTATCATATGTTTTTAATTAAAATATAGAGTATGAACCACAAGATTTAAAGTAACCATTTGATCACACAATGGATCAAACATAAGCAAGAGTTGAAACTGTATATACCAAGTTCTAAGCTCATGAACCGAAACTAGACAAATGTGTGTTTATTTGCCTCCGAAGTAGGTACCTTGTTCAGGGTACCCTAAGCTTTCCAAATATAATGCATCCGTATCCAGTTGGTATGACCAACACGAATGGGGGTGCCTACCCTAATAGTACTATTCAATATACCCACGTTTATGTTTCCATAATTAATCGTTCATGATGGTGAGGACTTTGAGTGAACAGAGCAACTTAGAATCAACCATATATACATTTCTGGAGTACTTGTGTTCATCATAACAGTAAAGAGTTTGTATTCTACCCCGAAGGTAAAATAAATAAAGTGGAGTTACAAAATATATATATATATATATATAATTTTGTAAATATACATATAAGTATAACTTTGAAAATATACATATAAGTATAACAAGTAGTTTTATTGCATGTATCTCAGTCCCCAAATAAATGTATAAATAATTGAAAAGGGGAGTATGAAGACTCACATAGTATATTATATATCATATAGTTTTGCAATTGTTCTTCAAAGTTTCGTATATATATAACATAAAATAATTATTATGCATGTATCTCAGTCCCCAAATATATAAAAGAATTGAAAAGGGGATTATAGAAACTCACATAGTATATTATATATCATATAGTTTTGCAATTGTTCTTCAAAGTTTCGTATATATATAACATAAAATAATTATTATGCATGTATCTCAGTCCCCGAAATAAATCATATAAAAGAATTAAAAAGGGGAATATGGAAACTCACCTTAGTGTTGTAGAAGAAAGATCACTTAGACGTACTTAATCTTGTGTGATTATCAGAGAGAAATTTAGAAGTGAATATATGATGGTGTGAGTTTTATAATTAAACTAAGGTCGCTATTTATAGAAAATAATTTTAGAATATGCCTTAGCATATTCTTTGGAATATGCCTTAGCATATTCTTTGGAATATGCTTTTGCTTTTTAACTTTACCATTTAGAATTTGCTTTTTACCTTTACCATTTACAATTTACTTTTTACCTTTACTATTTACTGTTACTATTCATAATAACTATTCACGGTCACTATTCATGAATACGATTTCTGGATACAGTTATTATTCACTGATACAGTACTATTCATGTAAACGGTTACTATTCACAAAATACGTACTATTCATAAGTACGGTTACTATTCACAAAATACGATACTATTCATAAGTACGGTTACTATTCACAAATACGGTACTATTCATAATTACGGTTATTGATAGTATAAGTATGAAAAAGTATTTCCAAGCAACTCTCAAATAACTATTTGAGTTCTTGGTAATAGTTATCCATAATTTATCAAAAAAAATATTTGTTCAGTTTATTATGACATAAAATGTTTGTTCATATTGTTTGATCAACAAAAATTTATATAGTACACGTAATAGTAAATTAATCAACCTGAAATTTTGGCGGTTGTCACAACAGCTTCCTCAAGTACTTCTTGTTCCCTTTCTCTTTGCCTGCAAAAATCAAGGTAAACCTGCATTGCTTGGCTCAGACCCTGCACAGTTACCTTGGGACTATTGAAAATGTTATTGTTAATAGACTTGCATTCCACAGTCTGACCAGTTGCCAGACTGTAATCACTGTCAAGTATAGCTTCAATGATAAGAGCAAGAATCCTACCATAAGGTATGGTAAGGCTCTTCTTATTAACACGTTCAACCAAGTCCTTAAAAATTAAGCCAGCAAAATCTACTTTGGTCATAGTGACCATTGCATGAAAAATCTGCAACTCTAATACATTAGGTTGATCAAAGCTGTCTGCCTTTACTTGTAAAGTTTTAGAAATTATGCTCAGTAAATAATTCCAAATACCAGTTAAATATTTCATTTTAACCACTGAAGCCAATGGACCAGTATATCCAACCTCTTGTAAAATATTTTTGGCTTCAGTATGAGACACAACACTTGCATAATCATCTTCAGGCATATAAGACAGCTCAAATGCAGACCTAATCCTCTCATAAGAAATATATACATTTTTCTTACCATTGAGGATTGTGCCATAGATTGCAGCATCTCCTTTCTTGTTCTGTCCCACATAACAGCTCGCCTAAAATTCACAAAGGAGATCTTGAAACACCCAGTCTGGCTTCTCAATCATCACCTTGCCGAATGGATGATACCATAAGAAAGTCACTATCTCATCATATCCTTTTGCCCACGAAGGAGGATGAATATTGGCATGAACCAGACTGCCAATCTTGATTTTACCAGTATCAAGATCAGCCGGGACCACTACTACATCACTTCCCACCACATAAGGTGAAAGCTTATCAGCGCTTATTGGAGCTGGGTATAGACTTTTAGCTTCAGATGAAGAACTAGATTGAGAATCATTAGAATGAATGGAAACAGATGATGATGCCATTTTAAAACAATTTTTAGAAGAAATTAAAATTAATAAAACAGTATTCAGACTAGAGAAAAAAAATTGATTTAAGAAAATATGAACAAGTGATTTTGGGATTTAGGTTAAATAGATATTATATACATAATTCAAAATATCCCGTTTGAAAAAGTTGGAGAGAGAAAGATTATGATTGGAGGATGAACAAGTAGTGGAGGTACTTTTTCAGTAACCGGCTGTAACCACTACACGTGTCACACTCCAATAGGATCAACAAGTAAACTAAATAAAATAATGAAAGTAATAAAACGCACTGAGATATTTAATAACAAAACTAACCACGAATCTGGGTCAGACTCAGCTTACCCTCTTTTACTTGGAAATACACCAAGTGCGAAAGGGTAGTCTGGGTCAGACACAGCTTACCCTTAAAATTTAGAATAACTATAAGGGGTCAGATTTGTTATTACTTAGCTCACTACCTTTTACAAATTTAGCATACCTAGCTTACTTATGAGATAGTTGAACCTTGATTCATCCAATGGCTTTGTGAACAAATCAGCAAGCTGATTATCTGTTGGAATGAAGTGGAGTTCAACATCTTCTTTCATCACATGATCCCTAATGAAATGATATCTTATATCAATGTGCTTGGTCCTTGAATGAAGCTGGGGATTGTTTGAAATTGCTATGGCACTGGTACTGTCACAAAAGATTGGAGTTTTTGATGCAGTCACCCCATAGTCTTGAAGCTGATATTGCATCCAGAGAATTTGAGAACAACAGCTTCCTGCAGCAACATACTCAGCTTCTGCAGTAGAGATGGAAACTGAATGCTGCTTCTTGCTGGACCAGCTTACAAGTCTATTGCCAAGCAATTGACAAGCTCCTGAAGTACTTTTTCTGTCAATCTTACAGCCTGCAAAGTCAGAATCTGAATAGCCAATTAGATCAAATCCTGAGTCTTTGGGATACCAAAGACCCAGATTGGGACTACCTTTAAGGTATCTGAGGATTCTCTTTACAGCCTTAAGATGAGATTCCCTAAGACTAGCTTGATATCTTGCACAAAGACATGTAGCAAACATAATATCTGGTCTACTAGCAGTTAAGTAAAGTAATGATCCTATCATACCCCTATAAGCTGTGGTGTCAACAGATTTGCCATTTTTATCTTCACCCAGCTTATCACCAGTTCCCATAGGAGTTTTCATAAGTGAGCAATCACTAAAACCAAATTTGTTTAAGAGATCTTTAACATATTTTCCTTGGTTTATAAAAATTCCATTTTTAGTCTGTTTAACTTGTAAACCCAGAAAATAGTTTAGTTCTCCCATCATGCTCATTTCATACTTTTTAGACATTAATTCAGAAAACTTTTTGCAAAGTCTTTCACTGCTAGACCCAAATATTATATCATCTACATAAATTTGTACAAGCAAGATATCACCATTATACTTTCTCACAAACAAAGTCTTGTCAACATTACCTCTTTTGAAGTTGTTAGCCAATAAGAATTTAGACAAAGTGTCATATCATGCCCTTGGAGCTTGCTTCAACCCATAGAGAGCCTTGTCAAGCTTGAACACATGGTCAGGAAACTTTGAATTTTCAAAACCTGGAGGGTGTTCAACATAGACTTGTTCTTCCAAATTTCCATTAAGAAATGCACTCTTCACATCCACTTGATAGACTTTGAAACCTTTGTGAGCAGAGAAGGCCAAGAACATCCTGATTGCCTCTAATCTTGCCACTGGTGCAAAAGTCTCATCATAATCAATTCCATCCTCTTGTCTGAAACCAAGAGCCACCAATCTTGCTTTGTTTCTGGTCACAACTCCCCTTTCATCCATTTTGTTTCCGTAGATCCACTTGGTTCCAATCACAGTCTTGTGATGAGGTCTTGGAACAAGTTCCCAAACCTTGTTTCTTTCAAACTGTGTTAACTCATCTTGCATTGCATTTACCTAAGAAGGATCTGCCAGAGCTTCATTAACCTCAGTTGGTTCCACCTTGCTTATAAAATTGACAAACATGCAGAAATTGCATGTTGCCTTTCTTCTTGTTTTAACACCAGAGAGAGGATCACCAATGATTTGGTTAACTGGATGACTCCTTGTCCACCTAGTAACATGAGTTGAATTATTTGTAACTGGGACAATGGGCCGATTCAGATTAGATGGTCCAGCATGATCAGCTTGAGGAAGAGGTTGATCAGCTTGGACTGGCATAGAAGAATCTGAGTCAGCTGGAGCATCATTTGATGGATTAACAAAAGTATCTTCATTAGGAGTTGGATCAGCTTGCTCATTTTCAAAGATTGGAACACCTTCTTCTTCTTCTATAAGTTGCTCCCCCTGAGTTTGAGCATTATCAGCTCCAACTGGAGGATTAGTTGGAGGCTCATTCTCAGGTACAGCCAGTTCTTCAAAATTGAAATCTTCATCTTCAGGAGGAGAGCAATCTGGCTTAGAACAACCTTCATCTATGCTTACATTAATAGAGTTTTCAATTGTTTTAGTTCTCTTGTTGTAAACTCTGTATGCCTTCGTCATTGGTGCATATCCAAGAAGGATACCTTCATCTGCTTTCTCATCAAACTTTCCAAGATGGTCTTTCAGATTCAGAATGTAGCAAGGACTCCCAAACATTCTTAGGAAACCTATTTCAGGTTTTCTCCCCCTAAGAAGTTCATATGCGGTCTTCTGGTGTCTTTTCACAATAAGGAATTTGTTCTGGGTAAAGCAAGCTGTGTGTACTGCTTCAGCCCAGAAATGAGACTTGACATTGTTTTGAGCCATCATGGATCTGACAGCTTCAATAAGAGTTCTGTTTCTTCTTTCTGCAACACCATTTTGTTGAGGAGTTCTGGCAGCTGAGTATACTTGTGAAATTCCTTTTTCACTGCAAAAAGAATTAAGAGTGATATTCTTAAATTCAGTACCATTATTACTCCTTAATTGCCTAACAGGCCTTTTGTAGAGAATTTCAGCTTGCTTGATGAAATGAATAATGCTGTCAGCAGCTTCACTCTTGTGTTTGAGAAAGAAAACCAAGGTGTATCTTGAATATTCATCAACAATTACCAAGGAGTACCTCATTCCAGTGAATGATGGAGTACTTATTGGTCAAAATAGGTCCATATGAAGCAGATCCAAACAATTATCAATGGTTGAGCATGTTTTAGACTTGAAAGTAGCTTTGTGTTGCTTGTTTTTCTCACAAGCACCACACAGCTTGTCCTTCTCATAATTGATCACTGGAAGACCAGACACCAACTCTTTCTTACATAGCTTGTTGATGTTGTAACACCCGACGTTTAAAAATATGGGTTTTCAAAAACTTTCACCTAACGGTGTCAAATTGCGGAAGAAAAGACTTTAAAAGTCAAAACCGATAAAAACTGTTCGGTTTCTACGTTTAGTTGGTGTTACATGCAATACCATCAAATAGTTTAAAATGAAAACCCAACGGTTGCCATACACAAAACAACCGTTCAACAATACAACATAAATTCGACATCAAGTACGAAATGTAAATAAATGTCTAAAGTGACAATCGTCTACGGGTAGCTAAGTTCTCCTTCATGCATCTACCCAACTCTCACTCTTATCCCTGCATCAACTAATCCTTCAAGCTAAACCTGAGGGAACAACCACATTTAAGAAACAAGTGTTAGCTAACGAATTAGCTAAGTAAGATAACACTATGTAATAAAGCATTTGTCCAATTAAAACAATCTTCGTTATTAAACAAGTTCATTTAGGCACAACACACATCACACGTTCACACATAACTGCATATCAACTTCATATCAATTAGGATGAATCACCCTAAATGTGCCTATCCTTCTTTATATTCACACATTATCACACATATCTTCATTATCTGCATATAAGTGTAACATAAGTCACACCCGACTAGATGCTTCACCAAAAGGCTAGTCATACTTCGTCGTTAAGGAATGGCAAGCCAATCCAAGAGTAATCCGTATGTGGATGTTGGTCAAACCCCTCGTATTACTCGCCCTGCATTATAAAGACCATGTTGCAAGGAGCCACCCAAGCAACAACTACGTCAACGCACTTAGCCGGGCTAGGGCAAGTACGGGTTAAGCTTAACACTTTCCCTGCATTATATTTACGAGCTCGGTTTCACACATATGGTTTAGGTAACACACATTCCTAAACCGTCACACACATATAGTCTAGGTAACACACATTCCTAGACATTCACACACTTTATCTTCATTACGTTTGGATCCTTAAACGTGCAAGTGACATGGCAACCTACTAAGTCTAGTGAGCTAGGTGTACAAGCCATGTAAGCATGCATATATCACACATCAACTTCATTTCTACATTTCATGCATAATGAGATACTTCATATTACTACATAAACTGCATAACAATAAACTACATTAAACAATACTTCATTTCACTACATTAGGGACTGCATTTCAGGTCTCATGGTCAACTACATAACCCATAATACCTCCCGTGTAACCCCATATGCCCACATGCAATATAAAGATACCAAATGGAAGTATTTATGATTTGAAACCAGCTTTTCGTTGAATCCCCCAGCGTGTCAAAGTAGTGTATCTTACCTCGGCGTAGTTCACAACAATCACAACTAGTCACTGTGTAAAGCAACTATGCTCGTCTACCTATAATTAGTAAACGATCATTAGACAAGTACATACTCACGTCATTAAGATCAATAACTAGACCCACACACATTAACGACTCACTTTAGTTTCAGGTCTAATCTACATGTCAAACGACGTTACGGTTCAAAAGTATACATTTTCTGAAAACAGGTGAGTTGCGCCGCAACATAGGGTTGCGCCGCAGCTCAAGCCTCCAGTTACGCCGCAACACCTTATGTTGCGCCGCAACCTATCTTTCTGGAATTGAGTTGCGCCGCAACTCGTTGCGATTCTGCACAACATCAAACGATTTTACCCCAAACCAGATCCAAACCATTCCAAATCAATTCTCAGACCTTTGTACATCAAAATCCTTCATATTCAAATCATTACAAAGCATTACAACCATCAATTACATCCTACATAACTTAAATCCATCAAAACCACCATTAATCTTCATTAAACGATCTCACCACAACCCTATAATTAATCCTAATGACTCATATAATCAAAAGGACCAAAAATCAATGATTTAATACCTGCTATACCTGTAGATAACAAATAGGATGCAAAACCCTTGACAATACACACTCGAATCACACGTTGGGAAGCTTTTCGGCTTGCAATTTGGTAGAAGAACTTGGTGGGGTGATTAGGGCTTGCTTAAAGAATGTGTTGGCTGCAAATAATGATCTAATGACACACTCAAAGACCCTAATCCCGTTTTTGACTTTCCTCCTATGTCAAAACTAGTCCCTAAGCTTCCTAATGCTTCATTATTGGTCACAAACTACTCTATGGACCATATATAACATTAATACTTCTTTAGATGCCACTACATAGGCGTTTAACTACATTATATCCACACAAATCCTGCATTAAACATTTTAGGCTTTCAAACCTCACACACAATCACACTTTAACTACATATAAACATTAAATCTAAAATAGACTTAACGACACACATAACGTTGACTTAACGGCATTAGTCAACTGTTAAATAAAAAGTTGAGGATGTTACAGATGTCTTTGAAATTCATATGAGACAACCTTTTATGCCACAACCAATTCAGCTCATCTTGAGTCTTTGACATGAAACAAACTTCTCTTGTGACAGTTGGATTTCTCATGTCAAAAGAATACAAAGACCCATCCCTCTTAGCAATAAGAACCACATTGCCTTCTAAATCAAGAACAATTCCCTTATCAGACCTGAATCTCACTTCATAACCAGCATCACACAACTGACTCACACTGATCAGATTGTGCTTCAAACCATTTACATATGAGACCCTTCTGAAAGTAAGAGGACCATTTGAAAGTATACCAAATCCTTCAGTCTTTCTTTGAGAGTCATCTCCAAAAGTAACATTAGGACCAGTGCGAATCCTAAAGCTACATAGCAGGGACTTACATTCGGTCATATGCTTGGAACATCCACTGTCCAAGTGCCAGGTGTTATCGTCATGACTGCCCTGCATTTATGATAAGAAATTAGTTCTATTTAGGAACCCATCCAAAGATGGGTTCACCAGAGCTGACCTTCTGGTCTGACTCAGATTGGGTAACAGAACTTAGACTCTTATCACATTTGGAAACCCATTGTTGCTTGGTCTGTCCCTTACCAGATTCAAAGTTCTTTCTAGCAACATTTAGAGTTTCCTTTTGAACAAAACCTTTGCCTATTCCAGATTTCTTACAATCAGTTCTTAATTTTCTTTGATCAACAGTTTTTGGATCAGACACATTTTTACGAAAAATTGGTTTCCATTGAAACCTTATCAGTTCTGGACTCAACATATTTTGAAATCATTTTGTCAGAGTCAGACTTGGTGTTACTTGAAACAGACTCAGATTTTGTTTGTGACTCATTTCCTTGAGAACCAGACTTCTTACTCTTTAAAAGTTTTATTTTCTCTTTAGGAACACTATGATCTCTAGCCTTTCTTTTGTTTTTCTTTAAACTACCCTTGTTTGTTTTAGTCTTTGAATCTGATTCAGATTGGGTAATGGTTTTCAGCTTGGACAAGTCAAGACTTTCTTAAGGTTTTAACTCAACAACCTTATCAGCTTCAGACACAGCTTCAGCAATGGTCTGACCAATGGTTTCAGGATCTTTAAACCCAATACCAGATTTCTGAACCAACTTAATTGGTTTAGATTTCATTCCTTTGGTTTGGACTTTGGGTGGTGAAAGAGGCTGATAACAAGGCTCCATAGCACAGACTTCAGCAATGGCTGACCAATGGTTTCAGGATCTTTAAACCCTATTCCAGATTTCTTACAATCAGTTCTTAATTTTCTTTGATCAACAGTTTTTGGATCAGACACATTTTTACGAAAAATTGGTTTCCATTGAAACCTTATCAGTTCTGGACTCAACATATTTTGAAATCATTTTGTCAGAGTCAGACTTGGTGTTACTTGAAACAGACTCAGATTTTGTTTGTGACTCATTTCCTTGAGAACCAGACTTCTTACTCTTTAAAAGTTTTATTTTCTCTTTAGGAACACTATGATCTCTAGCCTTTCTTTTGTTTTTCTTTAAACTACCCTTGTTTGTTTTAGTCTTTGAATCTGATTCAGATTGGGTAATGGTTTTCAGCTTGGACAAGTCAAGACTTTCTTAAGGTTTTAACTCAACAACCTTATCAGCTTCAGACACAGCTTCAGCAATGGTCTGACCAATGGTTTCAGGATCTTTAAACCCAATACCAGATTTCTGAACCAACTTAATTGGTTTAGATTTCATTCCTTTGGTTTGGACTTTGGGTGGTGAAAGAGGCTGATAACAAGGCTCCATAGCACAGACTTCAGCAATGGCTATGGCCCTATCATAATCACCATCAAAAATAGCTTGGATCTGACGAGGTATTTGGTCATTTACACACTTAGCAACTCTTTTGGAACATATACACCATGATTCAGTAATTTGCTTAACTTTTAAAAACTTTTCTTCTGCAGTTTTAACTTCTTTAACCAAGATGGAGTTTAATTGTTTTTGAGCTTTAACTTCAGATTCTAGTTTTTCAATGGTGTGACTTTTAGAGCTGTTATCAAGTTTCAAAACATGTATTTCTTTTTTGAGTTCTTGATTAAAGTGTTTTTGTAACAGAACCTCATCACCAAGTTTATTCAGTCTAGACAGTTTCTCATTATCAGACAGATTGAAAAAAGAAATTACCTCAGGTGGAGCAGTCTGACTGGTAGATGCCTGGTGAGCTGACTCAGATTGCTGTTGAATTTTCACCAGATCTTCAGCAAATCTTTGAGTAGCTTCCTTAGCCATGAAACACTTGGCATCTTTATATAGCTCATCATCAGATGATGTGGCACTTTCAGCCCAGTCTTTGGCTACCAAACTTTTTTCACTTTTGTTTACCTTCTCACTCAGCTCAGCTACTTGTGCTTTCAAGGCTTTGTACTTATTCTTGAGCTTTGAGTATTTTTCACCTCTTCCACCTTTGGCTGGCACAGCTTGAGTATACTCCTTAGATCTGCAATCTCCAGCCATATGCCCAGTCTTGCCACACTTGTAACAAGTGACTTTGGACATGTCAAATGACTTCTTGGTCTTATCAGCTTGGCCACCTTTTCCTTTTCCTTTAAACTTATTAAAGGATCTCCTTCTGATCCTTTCAGCCAACATAGATACTTCATTAGCTAGTTCATCACCATCAGATTCAGATTCAACACAAACAGAGTCAGGATTAGACATGTCAGGAATATCATCATTAACACAAGGAATGATCTCATTACTAATTGAACTAGGGTGTTCAGTCATAGAAGCAACAAGTGCAGCAGCAGGCTGACTATAAGAATCACCCATAGCAATTAACTTTTCAGCCTCTGAACATTCTTGGTTATGAAGCAAACCAAAAAGTCCAGGGAGATCAAGATCATGATAAACAGAACTTAATTTAACAGAAGAAATATAGTTGTTCCATTTAGGTGGTAATGAATCAAGAAATTTACTCTTTAAAACCTCATTTTTCTTAACAATTCCAATAGCAGCTAAATCATTTACCAAAGCATTAAAGCGGGTATGAGTGTCAGTCAAGGATTCATTTCTCAAAGAGAAAAATCTCTCATACCTCCTGGTCAATGTAGTAATTGTGGATTCCATGGAAGTAGAGCAACCTCAAACATGACAGTCAATGTACCCCACATTTTCTTAGCTGTAGAACACATTTTAATAGAATGGAAAAGGTCTTTAGGCACAGCTTGGACAATGAAATTTCTAGCCTTCACATCCAAGTTTGCCAACCTCCTATCCTCATCCCCCCAATCTGCCTTGTCCTTTACAATAGACTTGAATGTGGCAGGAATGGTTGGTTGACCTTCCCTGACCACAGCTTCTACCACAATGGTTTGTGTAGGAACATAAGGACCATCCGCAAGGATGTCAGGCATATTGTTATCGATGGATTCAAGGAACAAAGACATTCGACCTTTCCACCCACTGAAATCATCTTTATCAAACATGGGTGGTCTGGTTGAAGAACCATTATCAATATAGGATGACATAATGCTTTACTATTAAAGAAAATATGCAAGGATCAAGTCAAGTTAATTCTTAACCCCTGCTCTGATACCAATTGATACGTCCCAAGGTGTATCAAAATACCAAAGTATATTGTACACAGAACAGTTGTAGAGGGGGGTGAATACAACTTTCCTTAATCTTTACAAACTTTTAAACAAAAACGTTTTAAGATTCAGTTTATATATATTAAGTAAGTAAGTAAAGAGCAAGAATCATTAAAACAGTAAAGCAATAAAGAAACAAAAACATTCTTGAACACAAATTGTGGTTTTCAATGTAATCATTTATTAAGAAATAATCTATACAAAGAATTACAAGGTTGTTGCGGAATAAAGATAGCCTATAGATATCTAAACAACCTCTGAAATGACAAACTACAATCAATAAGTTCTAGCTCAAGAGAATCAGCCCAAGCTGATCTCGTACAGACTAAGCTGTGTATAAGATGTAACACCCGTTTCGTAAAAATATGGATTTCCAAAAATTTCGCCTAATGGCGTTAAATCATGCGGAAACGATTTAGGAAAATACTCAACTAAGGAAAACAGTTGAGAAAACATTGGTGGTGTTACTAATAGCATCAAATCTGTAATAAAGAAATCCATAAGATTGCCCAACATAAAGCAATCATAACATAGTCATTACATAAGTTCCATAAAGGAAATCAATAACATAAGGTCTATGCGAAACTATTGGGTAAACTAAAGCCAGCTTGATCATCTACCCATCTCTTGCCAAAGCTTCACACGTCATCTCACTGCCTAACCTGAGGGGTGTCAACACATTAAAAGAAACAAGTGTTAGCTATAAAGCTAAGTAAGATAACACCAGGTTTAAGCAAAACATTTCATCCATTTAAATCGTCACTTTAAAGCATTACGTCATTTTAATTAGGCATTCATACCACCGTATAAACATATCCACATCACATATAAGCATAGAGTTCATGACCCTAAGCGTGCCTAATCAATTTGATCACTTTGATTCACCTCGTTAAGTTGTAACCGAAGTTACCGTTTTTAAGGAAAGACAATGTCGATCCATGAGTAGCACGCTATGTTCATGACATTAGGTGGGTCATCAGGCCACCCGAAACTACTCGCCACATATGACTTGTTGCAAGGAACCACCCGAGCAACCATTTCAACGTACCTATAACCACCGTCAGGCATGACGTACCTATTACCACCGTCAGGCACCATTTATACGTACCTATTACCACCGTAAGGCACGATGTACCTATTACCACCGTAAGGCACAGGTTATGCATAACACTTAACATCTAATTAGCTCGAGCATTTATCATATTTAGTTTAGATTTCCACCTTTAACCTAAACTAATCCATACTATCATCTTTTCACGTTAGGGCCCTTATAACGTGCACGTGTCATGGCAACCTAAAAAGGTCTAGTGTTCTAGGTGAACAAGCCACATATACATGCACATAACAACATTACAACATATCATTAACCACCGTTCATCATAACATATCATATCGTAAACATATCATTAACCACCGTTCATCATAACACTTCATATCGTAACCACATGTACGGGGAAGCATTTTAGGCATAAACATCGTCATCATTAATCCCCGAGTACCTCCCATATCAACCCAACCACCTATGAGTTATACATTACTGTTATGGAGGTTATAGTTTACGAACCATTTTCGTTGCACCCTCAGCGTGACAAAAGTAGTGTATCTTACCTGTTAGTAGTATGTGCGCGCAAACAAAGCTAACAGTGCTTAATAGTAATCCCCGACACCTATCGTTCATTAACATATGAAGTATAAGTCATTTGGGACATTAAAATAAATCTTAGCACTACTTAAAGGCTGACCAAATTCGAACCAGCATTACACCTTACGAATTTAGCTACACCTTACGAATTTAAGTTTCCAAAAACGAATTTAGACCTCAAACGAAGTTCATCTTCGTTTGATCATACGAACATAGATTCCAGAAAACGAATTTAACACATAAACGAACTTAGACTTCCATTTCATGCCAAACGAACTTAGACTCACTGAACGAACTTAGCAATGTTCAAACGAACTTAGGAATGTTCAAACGAACTTAGGCTTCAACTTAAAACGAATTTAGGGATACTAAAACGAACTTAGAACCTTAAAACGAATTTGAAGTTCGTTTGGAATCATCAGGAACGAACTTAAGCTCAGAAAACCCTAACTTCGTCCAGAAATCATAAAACGACTTGTTCTTCGATTTTTCCAGAAACGAACGACTTGGGCTTCACCCAAAACATGTTTTTGACATATATAAACATATTTTGATCATCAAGATCGATTACAAACTCGTTTGACATCGTTTAGAACATTAATTAGCCAAAGACACAACATGAACCCTAATTACATAAAAACCCTTTTAAAATCAGATCTGAATCCTTTAATTATCACCTTTGAATCTGAAATATACGTAGTAGATCGTTGATTACCTGAACAACAAGTGACCGATCCAATCCAATTACAAAAACACTCGAATGATTAACCAAAAACCTTGAAGATTTGCTTAAGAATTTAATTTGGGAATTAGAGAGGCTGTGTGTGTGTTTCTAATTAGATTAGAGGCTGCCAAATTAACCTAGATTAGTCTAATCCCTTTCTTAACCCGTTTTTAACTTTCACCATTGGCAAAACTAGTCCCTGGACTTCATATTGACTTTATTTCGCTTAAAACACCTATTGGGGATACTTATAACACACCAAAGCACTTTCGCACACTACAAAGGCCTTTTACACATCATTTAATCCACTTTATTGTCACTCATTAAAGATAATTAAATCTCACATATAGGGCACATAAACATATAAACACATATTTCCACACAAACGTATCACGGACTTATAATTTGACCTAACGACGTTAGTCAACATGAACGATTAAGTTTTGGGATGTTACAATTACCTCCCCCTTAAGAGGATTCCGTCCCCGGAATCACTTCAGCATCAAAAAGGTGGGGATAGGTCTCCCGCATTACGGACTCGGTCTCCCAAGTCATACTTTCGCCGTGATTGTGTTTCCACTTTATGAGAACTAGATCGATAGTCTTTCGTCGTAACTTCTTTTGTTTCCTTCCCATTATAGCAACAGGTTCATCGACAATCTGCTTGTTGGGATTAATACTTACGTCCTCGAGTGGAATGACATCCGTTTCATTCGCATAGTACTTACGTAGATAACACACATGAAATGTGTTGTGAATTCCATTAAGTTCTGGAGGTAAGTCCAGCTTAAATACCTGTTCATTAACCTTCTTAATGATCTTAAAAGGTCCAATGAATCTGGGGCTTAACTTTCCACGTCTTCCAAACCGTAATATACCTTTCCAAGGCGACACCTTGAGTAAAACCATTTCGCCTTCTTTAAAATCGAACGGCCTCCTTTTCTTATCAGCATATGACTTTTGCCTTTCGCGAGCAACACGTAAGGCTTTCTTTGCTATGTTAACTTTATCGGCCGTAAGTTGTACTAATTCGGGTCCAGCAAGTTGCTTTCCCCGGGCTCCAACCAACAACTAGGAGTCCGACACTTTCTACCATATAACATCTCAAAAGGTGGCATTCCAATGCTCGCATGATAACTATTGTTATACGCAAACTCAATAAGAGGTAGGTGTTTATCCCACGAACCACCATAATCCATTACACAAGCTCTGAGCATATCTTCGAGCGTTTGAATAGTCCTTTCACTTTGCCCATCGGTCTGCGGGTGATAGGTTGTGCTCAGACGAACTTGAGTACCAACTTCCCGTTGAAAACTCTTCCAAAAGTTGGAAACGAATCGAGCATCACGACAGGACACAATCGATATCGGAACACCATGTTTAGTAACCACTTCATCAATATACAACGTAGCGAAGTTCTCCATAGGAGCAGTCTCACGAACTGGGAGAAAGTGAGCACTCTTCGTTAATTGGTCGACAATAACCCATATCATATCATGACCACGAGGCGTTCTTGGAAGCTTGGTTATAAAATCCATCGTAATTCGATCCCATTTCCACTCAGGGATCTCGAGTTGCTGAAACTTCCCGTAAGGCTTTTGATGTTCAGCTTTCACCTTCGCACACGTCAAACATTTCTGTACGTACATCATTACATCGTTCTTAATACTGGGCCACCAATAAATAGGCTTCAAATCTGCATGCATCTTTGTGGCACCAGGGTGTACAGAATACTTAGTTTTGTGAGCTTCATCCATTACTAACTCACGATTGCCTCCATAGAGAGGAACCCATATTCTACCTTTGTAAGTTCGAAGGCCACGACTATTTTCTTCCATTTGGAGTCTGTTCTTCTTCTTTTTCCCAATAGACTCCGCTTTCACATTATCATCCTTTAACGCTTCGATTTGAGCTAATCGAATAGGTTCCAGTAAATTCAACTCAATCTTTGTAATCATCGCACATAATCTACTCTTCGCATATCCTTTGCGGCTTAAGGCATCAGCAACCGCATTAGCTTTGCCTGGGTGATATTTAATTTCACAATCGTAATCCTTTAATAACTCCATCCACCGCCGTTGTCTAACATTCATGTCCTTCTGAGTAAACACGTACTGTAAGCTCTTATGATCCGTATAAAGGGTACACTTTGTACCATACAGATAATGTCGCCACAACTTCAGAGCAAAAACAACCGCAGCCAGCTCAAGGTCATGAGTAGGATAGTTCCGCTCATGAGGCTTCAGTTGTCGAGAGGCGTAAGCGATAACTTTGTCTCGTTGAATTAGTACACACCCTAACCCCGTGATGGATGCGTCACTATAAACCACTAAATCATCTGTTCCTTCGGGTAAGGCTAAGACTGGAGCTTCACACAACTTCTTTTTCAACGTTGTGAAGGCTTTCTCTTGAGCATCAGTCCATACAAATTTCACACCTTTCTTCGTTAATTCAGTCATTGGTTTGGCAATGCGCGAGAAATCCTGAATGAAACGTCGATAATAACCAGCCAAACCGAGAAAACTCTTTATTTCTGTAGGAGACTTAGGCTGCTCCCACTTTGACACCGCTTCTATCTTTGCAGGATCCACTTTTATACCATCCGAGGAGACGACATGGCCGAGGAAATGAACTTCCTTTAGCCAGAACTCGCATTTGGAGAATTTAGCATATAGCTTTTTCTCTCTGAGGACTTGTAAGACAGCCCTCAAATGTTCTCTATGTTCCTCTTCCGACTTTGAATACACAAGAATGTCGTCGATGAAAACGATAACAAAATGATCCAAAAACGGTCGACAGACACGGTTCATCAAATCCATAAACTTCGCTGGAGCATTTGTCAAACCGAATGGCATGACAAGGAACTCGTAATGACCATAACGAGTTCGGAACGCTGTTTTGGCTACACTTTCCTCTTCAACCTTCAGTTGATGATAGCCAGATCGTAAGTCGATCTTCGAAAAATAGGAAGCACCTTGAAGTTGATCGAACAATCATCAATGCGAGGGAGTGGATACTTATTCTTCACCGTTCTTTTATTCAGCTCACGATAATCGATACACATGCGCATGGATCCGTCTTTCTTCTTTACGAAAAGGATAGGAGCACCCCATGGAGAGGAACTCGGACGAATGAAACCTTTATCTAAAAGTTCTTGAATTTGAGTCATCAGCTCCTTCATCTTAGTCGGAGCTAATCGATACGGAGCTTTGGCTTCAGGAGTAGCACCAGGAATAAGGTCAATAGAAAATTCAACCTCACGATCCGGAGGAAGACCTGGAAGGTCTTCAGGGAAAACATCAGGAAACTCGGAAACAACTTCGACATCAGAGACTGTAGGCTTCGCGATACGAGAATCGATGACATAAGCTAGAAAATGTGACTTAGTTTGCCGTATACAACGAAGTGCTTTCATCATCGAGATCACCTTAACATTTCCCGGCTTCTTGTCACCATAGACACAAACACCTTTTCCGTCAGGGGTAGCGATACGAACTATTTTCTTTGCACATAAGACGACAGCATCATTTTTCGACATCCAGTCCATACCGAGAACAACATCAAAACTAGGAATGGTAGTGGGTAACAGGTTAGCAGTAAACAAACGACCCTCTATTTCTAAAGGACAATCAGAGTAACCTTCCCGAATAATAGACGTTGCACCATTAGCCACTTCTACTTCTATAGGGCACCGTAAAGAACTAGTAGTCATGTCTAACTTAGGAGCAAACAGAGTAGACACAAAAGATTTGTTCGCACCAGAATCAAATAACACATTAGCAGGTTTGGAGTTAACAATAAGGGTAGCAGTAACTACCTGATCATCGTCTTTTGCCTCCTCAGCCGTCATCTGAAAAGCACGGGCTTTGGCCTGGGAAGCTTCTGCCTTCTTTCCCTCATCTTTCTTCATCTGCGGGCAGTCTGCAATACGGTGCTTGGTGTCTCCACATTTATAACATCTTGCCTTGTCAGTGCATTGATCAATGGTATGACCCTGAGTTCCACACCTATTGCACCTGCGGGTCTTTGTAGAACACTGACCAGAATGGATAGATTTGCAGCCTGGGCACCATTTTCCATCCTTGTCTGCCCTTCCCTTGTCAGAGGACGATGAAGATCCCTTAAATTTCTTTCCAAAACGATTTGATCCACCAAACCTCCTCTTATTGCCAGACTTCTTCTCATCCTCTTTCCTTTCAACTTTCTTATCCGCAGCAAAATCATCATCAAGCTTTTTAGATTCTTTGATTGCTTCAGTTAGAGTCTTATGCTGCCTACAAATACCTCGATAACTTGGAGGTAAACCATCGACATAGCAGGCGACTTGATCTGCATCAGTTCTGAATAGATGACCCACAAATTTCATCTTTTCCATAAAGGAACGAGCATAATCATTAATTTTTTCCCACTTCAGCCTTCAGGGCACGAAACTCTTTTTCCATTTTTCTCTGCTCATGAACTCCAATATACTCTTCAATAAATTTATGTCTGAAGTTAGCCCACGTAATAGCAGATACCATAGCTGGAGTCATCGAAATGGTAATGCTCTTCCACCAGTCCCGAGCACCTTCTTTCAGCATCCTGCTAGCACACAACACTTTCTTATCCTCGGGACAATCACAAGCTTCAAAAACCATCTCAGTATCATCAAGCCATTCCATGCAACCCACTGCATTAAGTGTTCCATAGAATTTCTGAGCTCCGCACTTCTGAAAATTTTCGAACTTGAATCGAGGAGCTTAAACTACATTAGGAGGTGCCACATCAACATTAACAGGGGGAACGACTACATTATTAACTGGTAGCTCAGTGTGGTGAGAAGGCACTGAGAAATTGCCATCAGTTCCTTCAGCATTTTCGGCAAGAGCGTTGTTCAGTTGCTCCTGAGTCTGTGCTAACTGGGCCTGGAGAGTCAGCACAAGATTGTACAATTCAGCTGCATTTGGGATTTGCTCCACCACTGCTTCATTAACTATGGGTTGATTACCAGGAGGTGGAGGCATAGGGCCTAACGAGCCTTGCCGATTGACCTGCTGAGGATTCACTCGATTTCTATTCACGTTAGCTGCAGCAGCAGTAGTAGCAGCAGCATTAGTAGCAACTGCACCTGGATGGATAGGTGGAGTAACGCTGGCAGTTGCTCCGTCACGTTGGATGTTGCGGTTGCGAGTGTTAACCATTTTCCTTCAATAAAATGGTGGAGTCGATAAGCGCGAAATAAAACGAAAGTTCGTTGGGATAAGGCTAAATCATATCATCGTAACATAAACATCTCGTAAGCCTTATCACACTTGCACTCATCCCAACCCATCCTACATCACATGTCATCACTAGCTAAGGCATCCTACGAGTACCTAGCATGCATATCCTAAGTTTAAGTCCAAATCCTATGGTCAATAGGCCTTGGTTCACTTAAACTACTTCTCTGATACCAAATTGTAACACCCGTTTCGTAAAAATATGGATTTCCAAAAATTTCGCCTAACGGCGTTAAATCATGCGGAAACGATTTAGGAAAATACTCAACTAAGGAAAACAGTTGAGAAAACATTGGTGGTGTTACTAATAGCATCAAATCTGTAATAAAAGAAATCCATAAGATTGCCCAACATAAAGCAATCATAACATAGTCATTACATAAGTTCCATAAAGGAAATCAATAACATAAGGTCTATGCGAAGCTATTGGGTAAACTAAAGCCAGCTTGATCATCTACCCATCTCTCGCCAAAGCTTCACACGTCATCTCACTGCCTAACCTGAGGGGTGTCAACACATTAAAAGAAACAAGTGTTAGCTATAAAGCTAAGTAAGATAACACCAGGTTTTAAGCAAAACATTTCATCCATTTAAATCGTCACTTTAAAGCATTACGTCATTTTAATTAGGCATTCATACCACCGTATAAACATATCCACATCACATATAAGCATAGAGTTCATGACCCTAAGCGTGCCTAATCAATTTGATCACTTTGATTCACCTCGTTAAGTTGTAACCGAAGTTACCGTTTTTAAGGAAAGACAATGTCGATCCATGAGTAGCACGCTATGTTCATGACATTAGGTGGGTCATCAGGCCACCCGAAACTACTCGCCACATATGACTTGTTGCAAGGAACCACCCGAGCAACCATTTAACGTACCTATAACCACCGTCAGGCATGACGTACCTATTACCACTGTCAGGCATACGTACCTATTACCACCGTAAGGCACGACGTACCTATTACCACCGTAAGGCACAGGTTATGCATAACACTTAACATCTAATTAGCTCGAGCATTTATCATATTTAGTTTAGATTTCCACCTTTAACCTAAACTAATCCATACTATCATCTTTTCACGTTAGGGCCCTTAAAACGTGCACGTGTCATGGCAACCTAAAAAGGTCTAGTGTTCTAGATGAACAAGCCACATATACATGCACATAACAACATTACAACATATCATTAACCACCGTTCATCATAACATATCATATCGTAAACATATCATATCGTAAACATATCATTAACCACCGTTCATCATAACATATCATATCGTAAACATATCATTAACCACCGTTCATCATAACATATCATATCGTAAACATATCATTAACCACCGTTCATCATAACATATCATATCGTAAACATATCATTAACCACCGTTCATCATAACATATCATATCGTAAACATATCATTAACCACCGTTCATCATAACATATCATATCGTAAACATATCATTAACCACCGTTCATCATAACATATCATATCGTAAACATATCATTAACCACCGTTCATCATAACATATCATATCGTAAACATATCATTAACCACCGTTCATCATAACATATCATATCGTAAACATATCATTAACCACCGTTCATCATAACATATCATATCGTAAACATATCATTAACCACCGTTCATCATAACATATCATATCGTAAACATATCATTAACCACCGTTCATCATAACATATCATATCGTAAACATATCATTAACCACCGTTCATCATAACATATCATATCGTAAACATATCATTAACCACCGTTCATCATAACATATCATATCGTAAACATATCATTAACCACCGTTCATCATAACATATCATATCGTAAACATATCATTAACCACCGTTCATCATAACATATCATATCGTAAACATATCATTAACCACCGTTCATCATAACATATCATATCGTAAACATATCATTAACCACCGTTCATCATAACATATCATATCGTAAACATATCATTAACCACCGTTCATCATAACATATCATATCGTAAACATATCATTAACCACCGTTCATCATAACATATCATATCGTAAACATATCATTAACCACCGTTCATCATAACATATCATATCGTAAACATATCATTAACCACCGTTCATCATAACATATCATATCGTAAACATATCATTAACCACCGTTCATCATAACATATCATATCGTAAACATATCATTAACCACCGTTCATCATAACATATCATATCGTAAACATATCATTAACCACCGTTCATCATAACATATCATATCGTAAACATATCATTAACCACCGTTCATCATAACATATCATATCGTAAACATATCATTAACCACCGTTCATCATAACATATCATATCGTAAACATATCATTAACCACCGTTCATCATAACATATCATATCGTAAACATATCATTAACCACCGTTCATCATAACATATCATATCGTAAACATATCATTAACCACCGTTCATCATAACATATCATATCGTAAACATATCATTAACCACCGTTCATCATAACATATCATATCGTAAACATATCATTAACCACCGTTCATCATAACATATCATATCGTAAACATATCATTAACCACCGTTCATCATAACATATCATATCGTAAACATATCATTAACCACCGTTCATCATAACATATCATATCGTAAACATATCATTAACCACCGTTCATCATAACATATCATATCGTAAACATATCATTAACCACCGTTCATCATAACATATCATATCGTAAACATATCATTAACCACCGTTCATCATAACATATCATATCGTAAACATATCATTAACCACCGTTCATCATAACATATCATATCGTAAACATATCATTAACCACCGTTCATCATAACATATCATATCGTAAACATATCATTAACCACCGTTCATCATAACATATCATATCGTAAACATATCATTAACCACAGACACAACATGAACCCTAATTACATAAAAACCCTTTTAAAATCAGATCTGAATCCTTTAATTATCACCTTTGAATCTGAAATATACGTAGTAGATCGTTGATTACCTGAACAATAAGTGACCGATCCAATCCAATTACAAAAACACTCGAATGATTAACCAAAAACCTTGAAGATTTGCTTAAGAATTTAATTTGGGAATTAGAGAGGCTGTGTGTGTGTTTCTAATTAGATTAGAGGCTGCCAAATTAACCTAGATTAGTCTAATCCCTTTCTTAACCCGTTTTTAACTTTTCACCATTGGCAAAACTAGTCCCTGGACTTCATATTGACTTTATTTCGCTTAAAACACCTATTGGGGATACTTATAACACACCAAAGCACTTTCGCACACTACAAAGGCCTTTTACACATCATTTAATCCACTTTATTGTCACTCATTAAAGATAATTAAATCTCACATATAGGGCACATAAACATATAAACACATATTTCCACACAAACGTATCACGGACTTATAATTTGACCTAACGACGTTAGTCAACATGAACGATTAAGTTTTGGGATGTTACATAAGAGCAGATAAACTTGTGTGAAGAATGATTCTCAGGAAATGCCACGCATATGCAATCAATGAATGAGGCTTTTATAGGCGAAAGCTCTCCTTCTCTTGGTATCCGTTAAAGCCACATATTCTTCTTCCAGTGGATGACAAAGCAATAATCAATCTTGCCTTTCATAGTACCTGTGGTCCCCCACGTACTGACGCACATTCTTCATCATCCAATAAGAGTATGGACACGCATATGTAAACCAACCACCAACCTGGATCCTAGGATTCTTCCTAGTCACATCATTTGTCTTTATCTTCAATCCAGGTTGTTATCTTCACTTGATTGTCAGACGCAGATTGGGCCATTTGTCAAAGCACCAATCTGCCTAAGTGTTTCCAAGCTGACTGCTAATCCCAAGCTGCCTTCCACTAACAGCTTGGTCTTCTATCTTGAATCCTCCTCTTCGACTTGGATTGAATGCTATCACATTGTTGATGCAGCTTGAATAACACTTGCTTCCATAAGATTTTACATTTACAAAGTATGAAGCATGATCTGGGTCAGAGACAGATCGTAAGTTGTGTCAGCTTAGTCTGACCCAGATCAGATTGCAAGAACCAAAAGATTTCTAAGTGTTTATAAGTCAGATTTGTCATCACCAAATTTACAGACTTTAATCCATGAACATTGGGACTCAACAGAATATATATGAATATACTGATTGTATGATATTGAATATGTGTGTGTAAATATCTGGTATTGAATTGATTTGTGAATGTAGAATGGTCTGACAAACAATCACGAGGAGTATTTATAGGCCTCTGAATAGGGCAACTTTGTTCCTGGGCCGTGCCAGATATGGGCCCTGGCCCAAATCCCAATGGTACGAACATTCCAGAATTATACACAATTATTATTGTCTAGCAAAGTAGAGCAATATATAATGTAGACTTCAATTCACTATTGAGCCTCAATGTCCTTGTCTAAGCCTCGACAGAATTGGATTGAAGCCTTCTCTAAAGTTGGGCCCTGCTAGCCTAGGCGGTTGGGTCATGTCCGATTACTTTGACTTAGCTTCCCTTGTCTTTTATCAAGCTTTGCTAGAGATTCTCTATCTAGATTTCGCCTAGGGCTCGCAAGGGAAAACTTGCTGACTGCCTTGACACAGCTTGGGCCTACATATAACTTAAACTTCGCTGCCTCCCCTCTCTAAGGACCGCGTGGACCCCTCGTCATTCCCTCTCTTAATTTATTTAATTTATTTCGAAGTATATATTCATTCTCATCGATCTTTATTTCTTTTATATATATATATATGTATATATATTAGGTTTGATTAAGTTACAAAAGAATTGGAGATCGAGGATAGTCTGCCTGGGCCCACTCCTACCTTCGATGCCTCTCTTTTAGGTGAGGATTCCATCGAAGCTTAGCTGGATTTACCCCTCTTTCTCTTCATCTAGGCTCAGACTCCGATTGTGTATATATAACACATAAATATTAGTCTAGCTTAGATTTAATTTAATTATAAAAGAGGAGTGGCCTTTAACTTCACCTTGGCTGGGCCCCCACCCTGTCTCTCCTTAGCTTCGATTAATACAAAGGGAAAGTGAGGCCTTTGCCACTTCGCTAGGTTCGTGTGGGACCCACTCCAAGGGATTTCCTTTGTTCGTTCCTAAGAACCGATTCTCTCTCCTCTTTCATTCTTGCTTAACTTCACTGCCTCTGCCTCTCCTCTTTGGAGGTCTGTTGCCCTTGAAGCCTCGACAGCTCCCCTTTGTCTTTGTCTTAAGCTTCGATTGGGTTTTGTCTTTCTTGACTTCTCTTATACTTCGACATATATAATTATACATATATATATATGTACATTATTTTATATATATATATAATATATCTTGCTAGCCTCCTTTGAAGCCTCACAAATCCTCCTGAAGAGTTACACTACACTTCGATTCTACTTGCCTGACTTGAAGAGTTACGCTCTTCTATCTAGCCTTACACTTCGCCTCCCCTCTTTCTCACTGGAGGCCTTGACATACATATTATAGACGTAATTATGCCTACAATTTTCATCTCTCTCTCCTCAAATCTCAACCACTCATTTTTTTCTTTCTCCTCCATAAATCATTTTATTCCTCTAATTCATTCAAAATCTTTTATCTCAAAAACCGTACATCGATAAATTATAAAAATTATATGGGTGTTCTTAAAATTTCATGCTTTTTCATTAGAGATGTCATTCGATATATTTTCGACGAATTTTTAAATCCGAGGGCGGGACCCGTACTGCTAAGGCATTTGGCTATCACACTCTATGACCTATCACCTCCTATGAGCTATCACACTCTATGATCTATCACCCCCACCATCTCACCGCCGTAACGCGCGGGTACTTTCTCTCGTTGATGAAAATGAAAAAGTTATTGTCAAAACTCAACTAAACGCATATATGAATCATATACTACATCAAATCAAACCTCAATACGATAATTCACCCAAATTTATCAAATTTATTAATTACTTCTCAGATTCGTAATTAAGTTCGTCTTTCAGAATGAAAGTGTTTTTTCTATTTTGGGAAACAACAAAAATTTTCATGAGCACCCCCAAATAAAAAGTTAGGAAGTAATTAACATGCAATGTCGTTTTTTACGGGTTTTAGGTCCCTATGGCCTATACCTCGACAGTGTATGAGCAAGATTGAGATGTTGATACTCTTACTTCTATCCAAATAGAGAGATTTTTTCCAAGTTATATCTAAATGATAGAAAAAAATCTCCAGCCTTTATGTGGGGTGAGAATCGAACCATTGACCTCATGCTACTTAACATTAAGAAGATAGGTACATTAAAAATAAATTTCTATACATTGTGGTTGATAAAGTTTTGTAGGGCAACTGTCAAATAATTAAAACATGTCATCAAAAACGATAGTTTTGTTAAAACCAATATTATCGATTGTCTTTATAAAGTCTCCATACATTTTGTTTCTTAGCAGGCATATAATTAAGAAACAAACGTAACAATTAAGGCTCTTATAAATGAGATTACCAAAATTGCTAGGTGTATATCATTTATGCATGTAACAAACTACTATGAACCAACTTGTTATTAAAAAAGTGATATATACTACTTCGAGAAGCAAAGAGATTAACGATTTAACTAAACACACATAATTTGTAAAGTGAAAGTATATATGTATGTCAGCACGTGTGAATCTTGAAAAATTGAATTGAAAATGCTTTAACCCACCCCTCTACATATTATCATCCCCTAGTACGTTTTTTAATATTTTTTAGTATACTAAAGCACTGTTGATCTAATACTTATCGATCAATCATAGCTTTAGATTTTTTAAAGTTGACTTTTGTTTTCAATTTTAACTTTAATTTACACTTTTTTGTTTTCCATCACAAGTTTACACTTTTTCCCCAATAATTTTAATATAATAAATAAATAAATAATAGCTAATATATATCCAATAAAAAAATAGCTAATATTAACTAATATATATCCAATTGAATAATAACCAATATATATCCACTGATTAATTAGTTAACAATAAATAAAATTGAATGTAAATATATTAAGATTTTAAAAGTAATTGTACTATTATTTTTTATTGAAGTGTTTTTTAAAAATTTGTAATGACGCATATACAAACAATAAAGCATGTAAAAATATAGTTCATTATACGAAAAATAAAGCATGTAAATATATCGCTAAGTATGTCACAATTTACAACTTTGCTGGACATATTATATTTTGTAATATTCAAATATCGCTAAGCATGTCACAGTAAACAACTTCGATGAACATATTTTTAAAAAATATTTCAATATAAAACTCAAAGTGTTGATATATTGATCAATTTTTTATTACTCAAAATAGTATATTAAATTTTAAACTATAGTAAATTAACATCTAATATTGATAACGCCGTAAGCCCCGTGTATTAGACACGGGCCTAAAATCTAGCATTTTAACCTATACAAATCTCTTGGAGCTATTATATAAAAAACGATAAAGTCATTGTTTTTATCAATGAATCTTTTTTTTTTTTTTTGAACATTCAAATGCTGGGATTTTTCATTAATAATAAACATTGCTAGCGAGAGGCTAGAATACAAACAGGAAGTACATCGGATTACAAGCATCGACGTATCGAGATAGACATAATATAAAGAACGACTAGAGATTGAAACTACACCATTTGGGCCAGCCTATGCTTAATTTGGGGGATCTGTTGACTATCCATGAGAAGCTTGTTCGTTTTATCTCGTTCTTGGCTAAGCGCAGGCATGGGTTTTTGTTCTTGAAGATACATTCATTCCTGGAGGTCCATATCACCCAGCAGAAGGCAAGGATGATGGTGTGAAAGCAGCTTCTTTTTGTAGGGTCTATGAAGGCCAGTTTATGTGTCTCGAAAAGTTCCATGAGGCTCGTAGGCTTCCATGCTGGAAGGTTGCACCAGACCTGAATAAAAGACCATAGAGAATCGGCGAAAGGGCAGTTGATGAATAGGTGACGAGCGGTTTCATCATGGCCGTTGCATAGTGGACAGGAGGATGAGCTTAGGGGAATATTCCGTTTTAGTAATTGGTCAGCGGTTGCAAGCCGATTCATCTCGAGTCTCCATCCCAAAACGTTAACTTTGAGAGGGGCAAGGCGATTCCATGGAAAATTCCAATTTTTTGGGCCATATGTTGAGGTCTGCAGCCACTTCTTCATCGATTTAACAGTGAAGTTTCCGGAGGGATCCTGCTTCCATAGCCACGAGTCTTCTCTATCGGTGAGATTGGTATGTGAAATCTGGTTCAGCAGGTTTTGGAGTTGATGCAGCTCATGTGGTGTTTGTGGTGGACGTGTCCAGTTCCATTCCCAAAGAGAGAACAGCCCTCTACCAGTGAGTCGATCCTTAATTGTACAACACTTGTGCCTTTTGAGTTTGAACAAATCAGGGTAAGCTGTACTTAGAGGAGTGGTACCATTCCAGGAGTCGATCCAGAACCTGATGGTGTTCCCGTTGCCAATTTTACCTGTGAAGGAATTTTCCAAAGAAATGTTAAAAGAAGAGATGTGGGAGCTTAACGTGGCAATCTTTTTCCACGCTCCCACCACAGAAGATTTAAAAGGGATAGTCGAGCAATTCCTTGGTGTGAAGTGTATAGCAGAGATAACTTTGCTCCAAAGACTATTCGGTTGTTGGCGGTATCGCCACCACCATTTGGAAAGTAGGGCAAGGTTTTTAGCCTCTAAAGAACCCAACTCGAGCCCGCCCACATCAGTATCACTAATCACAACATCCCAAGAAACCCATGAAGTTTTATGCCTAGTGTTTGAACCCCCCCAGAAAAAAGAACGACGAATACTTTCTAATTTAGATAGTACACATACCGGGGCCTTGTACAAGGAAAAGAAGTGAGTGGGAAGGCTATCAAGCACCGAATGAATAAGAGTGATTCTACCTCCAAGAGAGAGACTGGAGGCTTTCCATTATGAGAGTCAGCTTTCGAAGGTGCGGATGACGGGGGACCAGTTTTTTAAAAGGTTCATGTTTGCTATTACGGGGAGTCCAAGATATGTGATTGGAAATTGGTCACACTTGCATCTTAGGATGTTGGTGGAAGTGGAAATGGTCTCTTGAGGTAAGTTGATTGAGTCTGGGAGATGATACTTGCAATAACCTTCTTTAAACGATTTGCAAGAACTTTGAAATTGCTTTCTTGATACACCTAATCTGTGTGATTGGCCGAAAATCATTAAGGGACCTGATCGATGATGTTTTGGGGATTAAAGTGATGTGTGATGACCCACAACCGCGACTGATCTGACCAGTATTGTAGAAGTCAAGCAAAATATTGAGAAAATCCATTTTGAGGAGGTCCCAGTATCTTTTGATGAAGCCAAAGTTGAAGCCATCAGGCCCCGGTTCTTTGTCACTTTCACAATCCCAAATTGCAAGCTTGATCTCTTGTAAGGTGAAGGGGGCGGTCAAAGATGCAGCATTTTCCTGAGATAATTTTTTAAGCCCATGGCAGGTTAACTTGGGCCTAATCTTCACAGGCTCACTAAACTTCTTCTTGAAAAAAAACAGGGCAGCCTCTCTGATAGAGGGAGGATCAATGTGCCACTCCCCGTTAATGATAAGCCCATTGATTATGTTCCTGGCAGTTCGACTGTTGATGAAAGAGTGGAAAAAGGAAGAGTTTTCGTCTCCCTGTTTGATCCAATGTGCTCTTGATTTCTGATGTAGGTCAAGGGATTTTGCTTTCTCAAGAAGCTGTAGTTTTTGTTTCGTTTTTCCCCATAGAGCAAGTTCATCTTCAGAGAAATCCCTGTAATCAACGATTGCATCGAGAGTTGCAAGCTGCTCATTGAGGGTCTCAGATTCGAGGTTTTCGTTCGAAGTGTTGTTTCTGCTCCATGCTTTCAGATCTTGTTTCAACTTTTTGAGTTTGGCCATCAAGATTTGGTCAGGACGACCATGATAAAGTCCAGTCTCAAGGTTGTTGGTGATAACCTCATCTATTACGGGTTTCAAGAGCCATGAATTGAAAAAGCGGAACGGGGATGGCCCAAAGTCAATACTGGTCGTGGTTAGGATGATAGGGCGGTGGTCGGATAATGATCGGGGGAGAGCGGTGAGGGAAGCAGATGGCCTTGTGTTTAAGAAGTTGGAGGAGACCAGGATCCTGTCAAGCTTACTTTTTTTCGACCCATCATCCTTTATGTAAGTGAATAGGCTGCCGTGCATAATATACTCATGAAGCCCATTTTGGTGGATAAAGGCATTGAAGGAGAGTGCACACGACTCATTAAAGGTTGAGTTCATACGCTCATCAGGGCTGCGGACTGAGTTGAAGTCCCCAAGGAGTATCCAGAGGCCGTGTAAGTTGCTTAAATGAGTGGAGATATCATTCCAGAGGTTTTGTTTGGCAGAAAGATCGTGGGGAGCATAGATGTTCAGGATGTGACATGGAGTTGTAAAGCCATTGATATTGCCGGAGGTGATGAGATAATTTGGGGACTTGATGGTATTTGTAAGGGTGAAGAAACAGGGATCCCATATGCTCATGATGCCCCCTGATCTTCCTTCAGTTCCAGTGGAAGGGACAAAATCAAAAAGATAATTTGGGTTACCCCAAAAAGCCTGGGGATGAAGGCTAGCTTCGTCTGGTCTGTGTGTCTCTTGAATACAAATAAAATGGATATGGTTGTCATGCTTCAACTGTTTTACCCACGCAGATTTCCCACTATCTTTTATTCCACGGATATTGAGAGATAAATAATTCATTGATCAACTGAGTGGTCACGGTCGTGGGTGATATGGTCTCTTACCAGGTTTTCGTGACCCGCAAGATGAGGCCCAATGCAATCTCCAACGATGATGGTGCTATTAACCTCCTGGTCCAGCATGGTGGTTTCGTCAATTTGGTTAAACGATGCAATATTTTGGTTGGAAGTAGTCTGAGGGTTGGCTTGAGTAATAGGGTTTAGTGGCTGGTTTTGAAGTATAGTTGGTGTAGGTTGAATGAGGCTGGCAGAGGGTTTGAGGTGAATGGATGTCTTTTGGTTGATAGGGGAATTCAAGTTGATGGTTGATTCAGTTGTAAGGTGAGTTGATGTGGGGGGTGTTAAGTTGGAAGGGACCACATCATCAAGATTTTGGAAGGGTATGGGGGATGGGGCTTGCTGGAAAGATAGATTGGAGTTTGAATGGATGGGAGGGGCAGAGTTGCATCAAAGTGGATTTAAGGGATTCTGGAAAGAAAAAGTATTTTGGGGGGGGGAAAGGTTTGAATGGGTGTCAGGAGAGATTGGGTTGAGGGTGGGGAAATTTGACGGGCACGTTTTCTGTAAAATGAATGGTTAATTTTGGGTGGGTTGGTATTTGCATTATTTGCATGTGCAGAAGAAGGTGGTGGGGGTGGGGGAGGGGGTGGGGGCGTGTGAGCAGTTGTATGGTTCCGAGGTGGGGATTGATGATTTGTTTTTTCAATTAAAACAGTGTTAGAGGATGTGGTGTGATGATTTGTTTTTTCGGGTAAAGTGTTGTCAGGGGATGTTTGGTTATTGTTGGGAAAAAAGGAATTTTCTGGGGCATACGTATTAAATGCGGCTGTTGGGTTTCCCATGGAATGTGAAGTATCAACATCGGTTTGTGTGCCTCCAGTAGGAAAAAAGGAAATTTTCGGTGAAGGTTCGCCAGAGTCTTTTTTGACATTGCTGTCAAGAAAGGTGGGTACTACTCATCGCCATCCTCGATGACCCTAGTAATGAATGTCTTCTTCTTCCAGTTGAGCTTGGCATGGTGATCGATTTTGTGGGGGGTAGTCACGAAGATGAGGACTTTGTCATAAGATAAGTTTCCGTCATTGGTTGAGGTTGTTGAGTGCTGCATGATTTCTCCCATTGTAGAGGCAATTTGATTGAAGGTTTTCGGATCCCAGAGTCTTAATGGAACCCCAAAGATCTTCAGAGAAACAATTCTGCCATAGGGTCGATCTTGACCGTATCAAATGAGGTAAACCATTCTTTAAGAAAATCAACCTTTTCCTTTAAGAAATTCTCAGCATATGTCGAGGCCCGGAACATTAAGAGAATGGTGAGTCCTCCCACGTAAGATATAGAAACTTTGGCATTTGGTTTAGTATTGTTGAGAATGGTTTCCATGTTGAAGAGGGTATTGAATTTTTTTGCAGTGGCTATTATGGAAGTTTTCTCCCAAAAGGAGGAGATTCTGGGTTCATGATCTGGTAAATTGATGGAATGTGGATAGGGGGACGAGGTTTTGGTTAGGACTTCACGGTAGGATTTTCCGTTTTGGGTGAAGCTATAGGAATTGATGTTGGGTGTAAGGTAATGGGAGGGAGGTTTGTATGGTTTATTTGTGGTGGTGTAGTAGGGATTTGAGCGGTTTTTGGGTTTTTCCGGTTGCAAAGGATTGCCAAGTTTATCGAATCGTGATTGAAAGACACCCAATACTGTACCATTGTATTTAGTGTTTTGCAGTGTAGCGAGGAAGGAGGAAGGGTTTATGACGTTGCGAAATCTGATGAAGCCAAAGGAGTTATTGTACTTATCCTTCTTTCGAGCAACGTAAGCATCGGAGAGGTGACCATGGTTTTTGAAAAGCTGCCTGAGATCTTGGCTGGTAATGGAGTCAGGTAGGTTATAGACAAAGAAGGAGGTGATGATGGAGTGATGTTGTCTTCGTCGGTGCTTGACATACTCACATACGTCCAATCTTCTTCGTTTTCCGTTGTACTTTGGGGAGGGGTTCGTGCGCTCTCTCTCACACACACACACATTTTGACCGAATAATCTTCGTGTTTTATATCACGACATGCAATAAAACATAAATTAATGATGTACGTATTAATTGATGCCCTTACGTAAAAGTAGTTTATTTACTCTTTTTTTTTCTTTCCCTCTACTTAGTTTGTGAATTGAGTGTGGTACTCTTATATAAAGAGGGATAGTATAGTATAGTTAATATCTATTATATATATATCTATATATATATATATATATATATAAAGTTAAAGGCCTAAAGGAGGATTAGCCCCTCTCTTTATGATGGTAATTAAGGATTTGATTATGTACATATAAAGTTAAAGGCATAAAGGAGGATGAATTGATTAGTCTGTCAATGGATTGAATGAGGGGCACCTCTTGAGTTTCCTCAGTTTCCTCAGTTCATATAATTGGTTATTAATGTTGATTAATTCATATGGGGTTATAGAATTCTAATAGGTTTCAATGTTCTCATAGGGTTAAACATTCGTGGGCAGCAACATATCTATCCTTATCATATCTATACTCTGTATAAATATAAATAATAAGTCGATATATATATCTGGTATCCGAATTCCATGGGAAAGCCATCTGATGCTTCTGCCAGCAAATCCAAAGAATCTGATCCTATATTCATTGATGAGCTTCATGAAGGAACTGATGGGCTACTTACTGTGTTGGTGTGTCGAAAATGGGATGTGCTTAGCATCAATAAGAAGTACATGAGTACAGACTACATCATGTCTGACAAGAAGGTAGGTAACCATAAATTATGCCTTTTAACATATGTTATGAACCGTTTGTTACTGCCAAATAATTATTCTGTTTGCAGGGAAGCGTTATTCACTGTTATGCAAAAAGCTTTATCGCACATCGCTTCCAGAAGATTCTTGAGGAAGGCTGTTTGTATTCAATTAAGGGTTTCGCTGTTGTTCCCAATTCCGAAAAGTATAGGATTTTGAAGGACGCTGATTACATGATTGAGTTGCAGGCGACTGTTGTGCGAAAGGCGACTGATGAAATTGAAAAGTTCAATCGATACCCTTTTCAGCTGGCTTCTTTTGAGCAACTCACCCCGACCGATAACAAGCACTTTGTTGGTATGTTTTCCTATATTTACGCTTATATTAGTGTGTTTTTTCTTAAGATTTGTTATGATAGTCAGGTTATCTTATACATGAGTATATATGGTCTTAAATTTGTCACTTTGTTGGTCCTATATGGGTCTTAAAAAGATGTAATTTTCTTTAATTTATGCAAAAAAGGCTCTTGGTGTAAAGAATTGCCCATCGTGATGACTGATGACATACAACATTTTATGTTTCTGTTTTTGCACATGTGACACTTTAATGACTTTAATTTATGCAAAAAAGGCTCTTAGTGTAAAGAATTGCCCATCGTGATGACTGATGCCATACAACATTTTATGTTTCTGTCGGGTGTGGTTCCTTTTCAAAGAGATAATCAGTTTTGCAATGGATTTATAAGATGTTAATGTTCCTTAAAGACGCCCCATTAGTTATAATTGAAAACTCAAATAACAATGAGAGAACTTAAAGCAATTGCAATGTAGATTTTGTTTAACAAGTCAGCCATACCAATACAATATGATTAAAGTGTAATTCACTAAGTTCAGTAATTAACTTAGTTCATTATATGGGTAAACAAAAGAGGTTTTTACTGTTGAGGCTGCTAGGGAATGATCAGACTATTTGACTCAGATTTACATGGCCTAAACGGGGTATCCTTATGAACTTTTGGTGGTTAACTTGGTTTATTCAACCTTATGCGATAATGGTTACATGTCAGGGATAACCACTCATAATCAATGTTGTTTGTTTGTGGTTATGTATCCTGGGTTAAGTGTGCTCTTAAAAAGATGTAATTTTGCAACATGTGATACTGTAATTTTGCAATGTGACAAATTCTGGATCTGTACGTTTATCTTCAAGTAGGAATTATGGGTCTTAAAAGGATGTAATCTTGCAGCATGGAAGAGTTTAATAACTTTAATTTATGGAGAAACGGTTTTATTTGTTTGACAATTCTTGAATATGTATTTAATCTATGATTTAGTGAGTTATATTTTTATGTTAGTATCTTTGTATGTGTAGATGTTATTGGTTATGTGACGATTGTTGGTGCCCCATCGACGAAATCCACGGGTAAGAAGACAGTGGAGTTCAACCTGACTAATGAACGGTGTGTACACATTTCTTTACTATTTAATTTCTACCCACCATGTATGATTCCGATTATATTGTGTACTTTATTTTATTCCTCAGGGGCTATCAGCTGAGAGTTACACTTTGGGAGGATTTGGGCGATGAAATGGTTAAACGGAAGAACAAACACCCTGGTCCTTATACCATCCTTTTGACTGGCATGATTGCCAAGGAATATTTAGGTAGTTGTAGTGTAGTGTATATGGTGCTTCGTTTGACTGTAATAGGATTGCTCATCATCACTTGATTGTTATGTGTTAGGTAATCTCTGCCTCTCAAGCTCATCTGCAACCTTGCTGGTTGATAACGATGAAATCCCTGCAAAATCCTATACTTTCAAAGATGCAATAAGGTGTGCAGACTCATTAATTTAGTATTTTAGAAAACCCTATCCTGCCATTGTTACTACATTTGACCTTCAACTACTTTTTTGTAGTGTTGTTGACGGTATTGATACCGGGCTACCAGTGCTGCAAGTTCGCCCTACCCTAGACACCCTAAAGCAGCTGCTGGAATGGGGTAGAGAGAAACGTAAACGCAAGGTGACTACTTTGTATATATATGAAGGTTCCCGATTCAATTTCTGCTTAATATGTTATTGACCGTTGAATGTTTTTACTACAGATTGCTGATTTCCGAAGCACAGTCATGATTACCAATATCCGGACAAAGAATAGTTGGTTTAACTATACCTGCACACTGGGTAAATGCAGAAAGGGTGTCACCCCTAACCAAAAGGGATCATTTTGGTGTGAGTCATGTAGCACCGAGGTCAGCTACCCACGTCCAAGGTAAATTTATTGTTAAATGTGTTTTTAGTCAGGTATATGCTGCTACAACATAAGGTTTTTGACATATTGTTAATTTGATCCTCTGTCTAAACGTAACAGGTTTAGAATCCAGGCTGACGTTACCGACGGAACTGCTGATGTTGTCGTTGTGCTATTTGATGAGACAGTTGAGAAGTTAGTAGGGCGTTCGACCCAGTCACTCTTAGCTGATGCTGAACAGGTATGCAACTAAGAATAGTATGGTTACATACAAGTTTGTTTCCCGCTGTAATTTAAATGTTTTTTTGTTTGGCTCATTTCAGGATGACTCTGGCGATACCTATGTGATGCCTCCTGTGTTGCAACAACTTATTGGAACGTCTCATATATTTGAAATCAAAAGTCACACATATTATCAAGTTGCCGATTATGAGAGTTTTAACTGTTCTCAAGTTGTTGTTCCTGAGTTGTCTGAACCAGAAGTCAACAAGGAGGATAAGAAATCAGCTTCATTTGGTAATGAGTCGCTGGGATCCTCATTAGCAATCTCAGATGTAACTGAAAACCCGCTTGAAATTCAGCAGGGAGGGATGGTGCAGCGTAAGGCTCAGTTGAAAAAACAACACCAAAGCACAGTGTTCACCTCAAAGTAACAGGCTTCGCCTTTTTCCTCTCTCAAAATTTTCAATCAGTCCTTTCTTCATTATTTATTGTGTTTTTTGTGCAGAAAATAAAATGAAAAATTGGAAGGAAACTATCCCCAACGAAGAATACGGAATACCACCTAAAGGTAGCACCTCTATTTATCTTCTTTATGTGTAAATTAGTCACTACTTAGTTTATAGGCCACAGGAATCTTAATTAATGATATCGTTTTAGTTAATTTCAACAAGAGCTATTATATTAACCTAAAAACTGGCAAAAAAAAAATAAAATATGTAGCCTTAAGTTAAGCGTGGGTTTTCTTTATGTTTTGTTTTGAAAGTTTGACGGTTTTTATCCAGCGGCACAGGGACGGGTCAAACTGGTCGAAAAACTCCCTAAGTTTACTTAGAGCACATAAAACCTCTTATACATGTAACATACACTATATACAATACTATTAGTTTCATTTGTAATCTATACTCTCCTTACTTTTTGCTACTCAATACAATTGCAGATTTAAATGGCCATCCTCCTAAAAGAATCGTTGTACAGTCCAAACTTAAGTCAGCACCTTTACAACAATTGTTGTTAGTTATTAATGTATGTGAGGTCAATAGATAATACATGGCCTCAAAGATACATATAGATAAGTGTTCATCACCTTAAGTATATGTACGCTGATTCCTACAAGATGGATATTATAATACAAATCCTACTTCATCCCATCTAATTATAATTACGTGACGCTTTAAAAATTTAATATTGTAACATCCCTTCATTATCTGGATATTATTTTCACCGAACGATGCTTGGACAAATGAATGTGGGACATTCACCGTACTTCCCATGTTTTTCTCCAGGTGCACAAACATAGCCTGAAACAGAAGACATCAAACATATGCCAATGGATAAAATCATAACAGGTAACTTGCAAGTTGCAACCATACTCCAATGCTCAGATTTTTGGTTGGAAACAAGTTATTTACTATTACGGGTCACAATGAGACAGGACTGGCTGGTATTGACCATTGGAGCTAATGAAAAATAGCACCTGCCGTATAAAACAGAATACACACTTGAGCTCAGAGCGAGAGAAAGGTGAGGGCCGAAGAAGGGCATTGATGCAAAAATTTAGATATTTCATTACATGAACACACTTCTCAACTATATTACACTGAAGTAGTTGTGAATGTCGGATGAAACCTCAAAACCGTCGATCAAAGACGCTTATCTACACGTGCATTGCGGGCCCACTTACCTAGCCGTGCATCGCACGGGGATGCACTCTAGTAATATAGTATAGTATAGTATGTACACGGTACACCAACATCGTGCTTTAATTGTACAATGACCTCAATAACACTTTAAAACATATATATATAGTGGTCACTCTGATAGACTAACTCGAACTTTACAATGTACTTTTGTTTTCTAATATATCCAGTGTTTTGCCCAATTCTTATATTAATAAAACTTCTTGTTAAAAAAACCATATATATAGTGATTCATATATCACTATCATCCTTATATAAAACTAGTCCACTAATTTACCTGTGTATAGATAGGTCTAAAGTTGATCCAACTTTATAGGTAAAGTTGGATCAACTTTAACCATTGGATTAAATCCAATGGTCAAGATTTATACATTAAATTTTAATCTTGACCATTGAGTTTAATCCAATGGCTAAAGTTGATCCAACTTTACCTATAAAGTTGGATCAACTTTAGAAAATCCTAATCCGTATAGATAAGAGTCATATAACATTTAGGGTGAGAGTGAAGGGATCAAGTGAGAACAACAAATATGGAGAGAACCGTGAGAACCACTAAAAAAACATCATTAAGGTTTAGCCTTAGAGTTAAGGGTTACGCTCGTACCGTATCAAACCGTCACCATCTCTTGGATCGCCGCCCATCAAATCCATACCATTCTCATATGCGTCCGGTAACAACCCCTTTAGAACGGATGAGGGCAACGCCCGTACCGTATCCATACGTTTTCAACACGTAACCCATATGATTTTTTACAAAAAAAAAAGTTTTTGTCAAAAGAAAATAAAAAACAAAAAAAAATAAAAATTAAAAATTAAAAATTAAAAATTAAAAATTAAAAAACCACACCAAAAAGAAGAAAGAGAGGAAAACTAGCGGTTCTCTCCATATTTGTTGTTCTCACATTAACTCTACCCTAGGGTGAGGTATATATGTTTAGGTTATTTTCAATGTTATATCCTTAGATGTTTATAGAAGTTTTTGTTGTTCATTGTCATTGAAGCTTATTCAAAGTTAAAGATCTTTTGGTGTATGTCCAAAATTAAAGACAAGTCCTTAGATTATCTCTAATATTTTTTTCTTGTTTGTATATAAATGTAAAAACATGTAAAGATGTTTGTATGGTTAGAGATAAATATGTAAGGATTATAAAAATTTATAAAGATATAATATGACATCTAAAACGTCTATATACGTCCTTAATATTGAACATAACCTTATTATCATATATTCATATGCATTCGTGTGTAAACGAGTAGACGACCAAACGGCAGTGAGATCTACGTTGGGCCATCCCTTGTACTTTTGGCAGGCACAAACCACCGACTAGTAGCGTATAATATATTACAAAATTGATTAAGATACTCAAATCAAGTGGCATTTTTATAACAAACAACAAAACGAAAGCAATTTGATAGAATTTTAAATTAAATTAGTACTCTAAATATAATTTACTATAGTTTCATTTCATAATAGCAAATAGCTAATACGCGATATGTTGGTTTTACATTAATTATAAAATTGTATAGAAATGTAAAATGATTTTAGTTTTTTAATGATTCAGCGGGAATTTAAAAAAAAATGTATATGTATACTCCAGTTAGAGAATAAACCTGAAATCACATTAATCTAATTGTCGTTCTAAACAAATAAAATAAATAAATAAAATTCATTAATCTATGTAATTCTATTAAAAGGAAAGACTAGTACTCTGCTGGGATATAGACATGATAAAAAATCTAGCTCGTATCATGATTTTATTTTAATTTTTTGCTTTTTGCATAAATTTAAGTTGATATAAATAAAGATTAAGAAAGAAATACAACACATGCAGCTAAGGTATTTTTTAGACTGTGGAGCATAAGGGCAGCCATGTATATTAATATATTTAAAGAAAAATTCGTTTTAAAATAAAAAGTATTAATTCTAATTGACTAAAAAAATATGTCTATTTTAACCAACAAATCTTTTAACTAATTATTAAAAGAAAAACATATAATTTCAACACATGGTTTAATATAAATTATTTATAAAGAATTGGCTATAGCTGCAGCATTAGTGCTACAACTAGATTTTAGGCATGGAGCTTATGGCATTATCAATATTAGATGTTAATTTATTATAATTTAAAATTTAATATACTATTTTGAGTAATAAAATATTGATCTATATAAAAAATCTATATACCTAATAAAACAATAGTTATCCTAGCATTTTAAAGACATCCACCTATTTTTAGACATTGCCACGTGATTTTTCTTATGTGGCATCTCCTAATTTTTTCTCACAATATTTATCTTATTATTTATATATAATAATAAAAACTATTATAAAATATCAAAATAATAATACCAAATCGGCAATTCTAATGTGCATATCTTCTATCAAAATAACAATCTACAAAATATCTAAAAAACAAATAAAATATCAAAATAATAATACCAAATCGGCAAATCTAATGTAAACTAAAACGAGAAAATTTTATGTAAACTAAAACTTTGGTCAATTCTATTCTATTCTATATAATATAATAAGAGAAGAATAATTAAAAATCACATTGGTCTGCTTTTGTTTTCAAGTGTAGCTAACAATTATAAATTCAAGTGTGGCAAACAATACTAAACAAACGGTAAATCACTTTACTTTGTTTTTTGTGGGTTTTGAAGAAGAGAAACAAAAGAATCCCTTTTCAATTTTTTTATATTATCAATAGGTAGTATAAACTCCATTCAAAAGTAATTTCTATTTACTTTAAAATAGTTATGATATTCAATGTTTATGTGATTAATAATGTTGTTTAATGTTTATGATTGTTTATTTTTTCTGTTGTTTGGAAGTTAATTATTAGGATTCTTAGATAATTAACTTTGCATTCACATAGAATTTCTAAATATGTTCAATTAAGTTTATAATCTTTTTGGTATTTAAATGTTGATCATTATATATATATTATTGATTATCAATGTCAATATTAAAAATTTTAAAAAATTAATTCAATATCCGCACATCGTGCAGGTAAAAAACCTAGTTTAATATATATTAGTTATTATTATTTTGGATAAATATTAGATATATGTTAGCTATTATTATTTATTTACTATATTAAAATTATTGGGTAAAAAGTGTAAATTTGTGATGAAAAACAAAAAAAGTGTAAATTAAAGTCAAAATTAAAAACAAAAGTCAACTTTAAAAAATCAAGAGTTGTGATTGGTCGATAAATTATTAGAGCAAGTGTGTTTTAGTATAATAAAAGATACTTGACCCTATCTGAAACTCGCCTTAAAAAGAAACGGGCGAAACTTGTTCTTTTTGTGATATGTCATACCTTCAACCCACAAATATATTATTTTCAGAACAGAATATAACTAACCATGAACTCATGAAGTATTTAAGTAATTTATTTTTTCATAAACAACAAACTGCAAGCCAAAAGCTATTTCAAGTAGCTTATCATTTAAGAGCTTATTAAAACCATAAGCTATTTAGATTTTGGAAAAAGATTAATGTGGTTATAACTTAAAAGGTAAGCCTAAAGATATGTCTATCAAAGAAAGATTCACACAGTCAAAATCAATCAATAGTAAAAATTAAAAGAAAGAAAATATGTAATTCATGTATCAATGAATTAATTAGAAATATTTTTTAAGGCCTATTCAAGTATCTATCAAGGAAAGATTAACACGTATTAGTTTTGAAACAAATGGATAGCTCAATCATGCGCAGCTTTTCTAAGATCTTGACCCACACACAAACACACAAACCACCACACAAAATGATGACGGATTCCTGTACTGGAATATGGCAGGGAAGAAGAAGACTTCGAACATACAAGATATCCGCATCAAGAACGGCGATCTGAAATCCTCATCGGTTCCCTCCTCTGTACACGGAGATAAAGGTAAGGGTTATTCAAACCCCAACTCGTATAACTTCAAATTCAACAGATCGTCCCTTTCCTTTTATATATCTAATTTCCCCAGTGACATTATGGCAAGAGACATCTGGCAAAGATGTCTTGAATGGGGTAATGTTGTTGATGTGTATGTTGCGAATAGACTATCGAAAAGGGGTAACAGATTTGGGTTTGTGAGATTTATAAAGACGGATAATGCTATGCTTTTATTACAGAATTTGCGTACTATTTGGTTTGGGAAGTACCATTTGTTTGTCGATGAGGCAAGGTCTAATAAGGAAAAGGAAACCACTTCTAAACCTGAGTATGTTAATAAAGATAGGGGTAATACTGCTAATCCTCCCGTTAACACTGGAGGTGATAAGAAGACGTATGCTCATGTTGTTTCCAGTACCAAAAGAAACGTCAAATGTAAGAAAGTCACAGTTGATGTCGAACTATCTGATAATCAATGTGTCCTATTAGGAAAGCTGCGTGACCCGCATATGATTTGCTACATTCACGAGTTGTGTTTTAAAGAGGGATTTACTGGGATGAATATCACATATGTTGGTGGCCGATGGGTGAAACTTGTCTTCTCGTCCGTGATGAGTAAAGAGATGTTATAACACGATTTCTATCACTGAATTCAATTCATCAATGGCGGTTTGGATAGTGTGTGTTCTTGGTGTTTGTGTGTGTTTTGAGAGAGAATCGAAGGTAACTGTGTGTGAATTAACAGGTATAAAAGTTATGTGTAATTGTTATGTAATTGTTGTTATGATCTCTAAGGTATGAGAGGGCTATTTATAGTCTAATTCTACAATTATGCTAATTGTCACAATTAGCCCCTCAACCTTAGTAATCATTTATCTATGAATTAACAACAGAAATTCCTCTAATCTAGATTACAATTTATCACTATTTTTGGATTTCTAACATGATAAAGAGATGTTTGTTGGTTCTTTGGTTAAAAAGAAATGGTTCCAGGCAATTAAATCGGCTTCTTGTGGATTTGTTCCTGATGAAAGAATGTCTTGGGTTGAAGTTGTAGGTCTTCCTATGGGGGCATGGAATAGAAAAGCTATTTCCAAGATAGTGTGTGATTGGGGTAAGCCGATGTTTTTTGGTGACGACATTGAGGAATCTCTCGCATTAGGCAAAGTATGCTTGTTGTTACCAAAATGCGACCTCATTAACGAGCGTGTTGAAGTGGAATTAGAAGGGGCTATCTTCGATGTTTGGGTCCGTGAGAACACTAGCTGGAGCCCTGACATTAGCTCCCCAAAAGAGAGCTCGATGGTGGATAGTGATGCTGAAATGTCTAGTAATGGAGACATAGGTGGATATGCCGAATCTGAGGAATCACTGGTTGGTTTCTCAAGTGACTATGAAATAGAAGCTGAAACTTTTACCTCTAAAAATAATTCTGTCGAGAATACAATGGAACAGTTGCATGCTTGCTGTGATGATTCTTACCAAAACACCGAAGATCTAGTCGAGAAGTCACAAGGTATGGATAATTCTGTATCTATTTCTCAAGTAGAGAAAACTCCTGCTTCTAATGTTGTAGAGATGAACAGTAGTAAATCAAACAACTTTGAGGAAGAGGTTGTTGCTGACAAAAACGGTGGTAAATCATATAATTTGGTTAAGGAAGTCAATTCAGATCCCTCTAAACCCCCGGGGTATAGTAACATGGGAGTAGCAAATTCTAGCTCTAGTATCAATTACAGGGAGGCCGAGTTCAATAATGAAGGCACGATTCAATGTTCCAAGGATTCAAGCTCACGTGTCAATAGGCGGGTTGCCTCATGGGTAGCTGAACTTAATACTTGTATGGAAGCTGTAACACCCCAACATGGCGGAATCATGGGGTATCACTTAGAAAAGCACAGCATGACATGGGAATTATGTAGAGTCAACTATATGAATACATGAGATCGAAACGATCCATAAACTTGTACAAACGTATACATTCATTAACATTTATCAAATACACACTCAATCCATACTTAAAAGAAAAATGTTCAAACGATAATAGTTGATCCTAAAAGTAACCCATAAAAGGGAATTAAGGATCACGGATCCAGAAAGTCCAAAGATAGTCCAAACACTAGTAATGCAAGCATCTATTCATCCATTTTGTCTCTGATTAACTTGATTACCTGAAAAGTGTACTAAAGAGTGTCAACATAAAGTTGGTGAGTTCGTAGGGACAAGTAACAAGGAATAACCGTATCGGATAACAACCGTTAACAATAAGTGAGGATTAGGAGAACTAATCACATCCAAGGAAAACCTATAAGGTTTCACATTATCACAATTCAATACAAGTCAACGTTCAACAACAACGATTCCATATAACGTTCAACAACGTTCCATAACAATCAATAACGTTCAACAACGTTCCATAACAATCAATAACGTTCAACAACGTTCCATAACGATCAATAACGTTCAACAACGTTCCATAACGATCAATAACGTTCAACAACGTTCCATAACGATCAATAACGTTCAACAACGTTCTATAACGATCAATAACGTTCAACAACGTTCTATAACGATCAATAACGTTCAACAACGTTCCATAACGATCAATAACGTTCAACAACGTTCTATAACGATCAATAACGTTCAACAACGTTCTATAACGATCAATAACGTTCAACAACGTTCTATAACGATCAATAACGTTCAACAACGTTCTATAACGATCAATAACGTTCAACAACGTTCTATAACGATCAATAACGTTCAACAACGTTCTATAACGATCAATAACGTTCAACAACGTTCTATAACGATCAATAACGTTCAACAACGTTCTATAACGATCAATAACGTTCAACAACGTTCTATAACGATCAATAACGTTCAACAACGTTCTATAACGATCAATAACGTTCAACAACGTTCTATAACGATCAATAACGTTCAACAACGTTCTATAACGATCAATAACGTTCAACAACGTTCTATAACGATCAATAACGTTCAACAACGTTCCATAACAATCAATAACGTTCAACAACGTTCCATAACATCAATAACGTTCAACAACGTTCCATAACAATCAATAACGTTCAACAACGTTCCATAACGATCAATAACGTTCAACAACGTTCCATAACGATCAATAACGTTCAACAACGTTCCATAACGATCAATAACGTTCAACAACGTTCTATAACGATCAATAACGTTCAACAACGTTCTATAACGATCAATAACGTTCAACAACGTTCTATAACGATCAATAACGTTCAACAACGTTCCATAACGATCAATAACGTTCAACAACGTTCTATAACGATCAATAACGTTCAACAACGTTCCATAACGATCAATAACGTTCAACAACGTTCTATAACGATCAATAACGTTCAACAACGTTCCATAACGATCAATAACGTTCAACAACGTTCTATAACGATCAATAACGTTCAACAACGTTCTATAACGATCAATAACGTTCAACAACGTTCCATAACGATCAATAACGTTCAACAACGTTCCATAACGATCAATAACGTTCAACAACGTTCTATAACGATCAATAACGTTCAACAACGTTCCATAACGATCAATAACGTTCAACAACGTTCTATAACGATCAATAACGTTCAACAACGTTCTATAACGATCAATAACGTTCAACAACGTTCCATAACGATCAATAACGTTCAACAACGTTCTATAACGATCAATAACGTTCAACAACGTTCTATAACGATCAATAACGTTCAACAACGTTCTATAACGATCAATAACGTTCAACAACGTTCTATAACGATCAATAACGTTCAACAACGTTCTATAACGATCAATAACGTTCAACAACGTTCCATAACATCAATAACGTTCAACAACGTTCCATAACGATCAATAACGTTCAACAACGTTCCATAACGATCAATAACGTTCAACAACGTTCTATAACGATCAATAACGTTCAACAACGTTCTATAACGATCAATAACGTTCAACAACGTTCTATAACGATCAATAACGTTCAACAACGTTCCATAACATCAATAACGTTCAACAACGTTCCATAACATCAATAACGTTCAACAACGTTCCATAACAATCAATAACGTTCAACAACGTTCCATAACGATCAATAACGTTCAACAACGTTCCATAACGATCAATAACGTTCAACAACGTTCCATAACGATCAATAACGTTCAACAACGTTCTATAACGATCAATAACGTTCAACAACGTTCTATAACGATCAATAACGTTCAACAACGTTCCATAACAATCAATAACGTTCAACAACGTTCCATAACATCAATAACGTTCAACAACGTTCCATAACAATCAATAACGTTCAACAACGTTCCATAACATCAATAACGTTCAACAACGTTCCATAACATCAATAACGTTCAACAACGTTCCATAACGATCAATAACGTTCAACAACGTTCCATAACGATCAATAACGTTCAACAACGTTCTATAACGATCAATAACGTTCAACAACGTTCTATAACGATCAATAACGTTCAACAACGTTCTATAACGATCAATAACGTTCAACAACGTTCTATAACGATCAATAACGTTCAACAACGTTCTATAACGATCAATAACGTTCAACAACGTTCTATAACGATCAATAACGTTCAACAACGTTCTATAACGATCAATAACGTTCAACAACGTTCTATAACGATCAATAACGTTCAACAACGTTCTATAACGATCAATAACGTTCAACAACGTTCCATAACATCAATAACGTTCAACAACGTTCCATAACGATCAATAACGTTCAACAACGTTCCATAACGATCAATAACGTTCAACAACGTTCTATAACGATCAATAACGTTCAACAACGTTCTATAACGATCAATAACGTTCAACAACGTTCTATAACGATCAATAACGTTCAACAACGTTCTATAACGATCAATAACGTTCAACAACGTTCTATAACGATCAATAACGTTCAACAACGTTCTATAACGATCAATAACGTTCAACAACGTTCTATAACGATCAATAACGTTCAACAACGTTCTATAACGATCAATAACGTTCAACAACGTTCTATAACGATCAATAACGTTCAACAACGTTCCATAACATCAATAACGTTCAACAACGTTCCATAACATCAATAACGTTCAACAACGTTCCATAACATCAATAACGTTCAACAACGTTCCATAACATCAATAACGTTCAACAACGTTCCATAACATCAATAACGTTCAACAACGTTCCATAACATCAATAACGTTCAACAACGTTCCATAACATCAATAACGTTCAACAACGTTCCATAACATCAATAACGTTCAACAACGTTCCATAACATCAATAACGTTCAACAACGTTCCATAACATCAATAACGTTCAACAACGTTCCATAACATCAATAACGTTCAACAACGTTCCATAACATCAATAACGTTCAACAACGTTCCATAACATCAATAACGTTCAACAACGTTCCATAACATCAATAACGTTCAACAACGTTCCATAACATCAATAACGTTCAACAACGTTCCATAACATCAATAACGTTCAACAACGTTCCATAACATCAATAACGTTCAACAACGTTCCATAACATCAATAACGTTGAACTACCTTCCATTCCTCCAGCATAAGCCAAAGAGGCCCAAGGTGCAATCACTTTCGGAAACATTGTGCGGTTAAAAGCGTATCGAGGATATATTCTATCCATAAATCAAACAATTCGAAAATACGAAATAATTCACAGATGGTGAATAGTAATTATATGAATTAGGATAGTTAGGTATATAACTATGCCCTTGTTTATATACCATAATAAGTATTTAAAATGATTTAATAAAAGTTTTACGATTTCTCGTACTTTCACTAATAATTCATTTTTCGCAATAGTAACAATATTTCAATATTCATATATAAAAGCGATAGTTACCGTATTTAAATGCAATTATGTATCAATTGAGTATAAAATTAAGTCGACAAGCATTTCAATACATAACATATATTTCTAAAATCATAGAGCAAAGTATAGTAAGGTTTTATAAAAATACTTACAAGAAAGGAGAGTTTATGAACTCTAAGATCAAACTTTCGACGTACGAAGAACACGACTTCTGATTCAAATAAAATTTGCCCAAGACTTGGACTTGTTTACTGAGTAATTGAAGATTATTTCCAACCCAAATTGAGTATTATAACTAGAACTTTTGAAGATCTTTAGAGAGATTTGTTGATAACAACTTCTCTTGACGATTTTCGGCGCACTTTGAGATCAAAGCGACCTTGCTTATACTAGAACAATCAAGTGTTCTTTGAAACTTATAACAAGAAAGGAAAGGATGATTTTAGACTTATAGAATGCTAAATTGAGAGAGAATGAAGTTTAAGGTGTAAGTATTTATGAAAACTTAAGCCTAGTATTTATAGTAAATGAAATGGAATTAAATATGATAAAATTAGTATCCATTCTTGACTTTAACAACTTATGATCAGATTTTTGAAGATATTTAGAGGTTTATAACTTTGCTACTAAGTAAAGGAAAGTGCTAGGAAGTTTCCTCATGGAGGTGTATGGTTTTACTAGCTTTGGAAGTAAGTTTTCTTAACAATTTACACAACAATTGTCTATTAGTAACATTATTCAACTAATAAATCAAATATAGCTTGTGACAATTTCACGAGTATTCCTACTTTCCATAAAGTATGTCGGCTTTGTCTTATTAATGGAATTATTAGATAATCACCGACACTGTGCCACCGACACTTTTTACCGTACATTATACTTAAGGTTTTGTATATACGTTTTCCCTGTTACTACATTTACTCAATTATTTTCTATAATATAATTTTTATAACACGTATGGGCCAATATCACGGTCTTGTAATCATGGGACTTAATTCTAGAAATCCAATTATGACATTATAACTGGCCCAATTTACAGATAAACGAACACAATTAGGCCCAAAGTTTTCGTTTATTAAAGTAGTTAATCAAATTACAAGTACAGCCAAACGGTTAAAAATCACGAATGTTACAGAAGCGGGAAAGCTCATGGGTTTCCGGTTGAAAGGTACATGGGAGGAGATAGTATGCGCCATTTCAACGTTAAGGGTGAAAGGTGGTTTCCAATGAATATCATCTCATTCAATATGTGTGGTACCGGGAACGCCAACAAAAGGAAATCGTTTCGAGATATTCTTTCAAGATACAAAGTTAATTTCTTAGCCATTCAAGAAACTTTCATTTTTCTCATAATCTGGCTAGACTTCGGTCCATTTGGGGAAATTACCATTTCGAATTCGAAGAAGTTTTATCTAATGGCCACTCTGGTGGCATCGTTTCTATGTGGGATCCCACAGTCTTTTGCAAAGACATGGTGTATGCTACTGATAATCTTCTTATAGTAGGTGGTAGGTGGCTCCATTTCAATTTACAATGCTTTATAGTAAACGTGTATGCACCTCAATCGGAACAAGCAAAATGTAGTTTGTGGCACGATATTCTTCGTTTTAAAGAGGATAATATGGGAAATTATGTCATTTGTGGGGACTTTAATTCAGTAAGAACTCAGGAGGAGAGATTTGGCTCGGTTTTCTCAAATGTGAACGCAAGTCACTTCAATGACTTTATTACTAGTGGCGGGTTGATAGATATTCCATTAGGGGGAAACTCTTTTACAAGATTCTCTTCTAATGGATTGAAGGCAAGTAAATTGGACCGCTTCTTACTCACCCCTAGTATTTTGGAAATTGTGCATAATCTGGAAGGATTTGTTATTGATGATATACACTCAGATCACAGGCCCATCCTACTTTCTCAGAAATACAGAGATTCCGGTCCGACACCATATAAAGTTTTCAATTCTTGGATGGATCAACCTGGATTTGACAAGATTGTGAAACAACACTGGATCTTTTCAGCCGGTGTTAACTTAAATGCGGGTAGAAAATTTGCCCTACGTTTGAAAAGTTTAAAGGATAATATAAGAGATTGGCGAAAAACTCAGTCTCATAATCCTTTGGATAGTCATGCTCTCCGACAACAGCTTAAAGACATTGATCAGCAAATTCTAGATGGCATGTCTTCCACAGAGATGACCAATCTAAGATCTTCTTTGTTATTAAAGCTTCATAATCAAGAAAGTGATATTAACCGTGACCTGTTACAAAAAGCTAAAATTAAATGGGGAGTCGAGGGTGATGAGAATACAAATTTTTTTCACAACGTTGTAAATTGGAGACGTCGCCTCATATCCGTTCGTGGGGTAAAAGTAGATGGCCATTGGGTTGATGATCCAATTGAGATTAAGGAATGCTTTTATAATCATTTTTCATCCAAATTCTGCCAATTTGAAGGTCCAGATTTCACGATGGATAGGGAGATGTTCAAACAGATTTCAGATCAACAACTTAACAAGTTAGAAGCCCCGGTGACATTAGAGGAAATTCGTAGAGCGGTTTGGGATTGTGGCTGTGATAAATCACCAGGACCAGATGGTTTCTCCTTTGGCTTTGTGAAGCGTTTCTGGGATATTCTAAAGGACGATATTTTCTGTTTTGTGTCTGAATTCTTCTTGACATCAATTTTTCCAAATGGCTGTAACTCGTCTTTCATTACTCTAATTCCCAAAGTTGATAATCCATTGCTTGTATCGGATTACCGACCCATTAGCCTGATAGGTTTGCAATATAAAATTATTGCAAAGATCCTCGCGAACAGGTTATCTATGGTTGTGGATTCGGTGGTTAGTAAGGAGCAATCTGCCTATATTAAAGGTCGTCAGATTTTAGATGGTCCATTGATTCTCAACGAGGTGGTCGATTATTATCGGAGGAGAAATAAAAAATTAATGCTATTTAAGATAGACTTCGCTAAAGCATATGACTCGATTTCTTGGAAGTACTTGTTGGATACTCTTCGTGCTATGGGCTTTGGCAACAAATGGATTGGTTGGATCAGTTCTTGTCTTTCCTCTGCTCGATCATCTATTTTGGTAAATGGTAGTCCTACTGCGGAATTTCCTATTAAGCGTGGGTTAAGGCAAGGCGATCCTTTGGCACCTTTTTTGTTCATTTTAGCCATGGAAGGTCTCCATGTTGCTATTGAGAAGCTTGTTGCGGCAGGTAGATTTCGTGGTGCACATGTCTCAAATGTGAATCTCTCACACTTATTTTACGCGGACGATGTGATCCTAATGGGAGAGTGGTCGGATGCTAACCTGGAAATTATTCAAGCTGCTTTCAATTTTTTTTATTATGTTTCGGGACTTGACATTAATTTTCAGAAGTCCTCGTTATTTGGAATTGGTGTGAATAGGGATGAAGTTCTTCGTTGTGCAAATGCTTCAGGTTGTAAAGCCGAGTCTATTCCTTTCAAATATCTCGGGGTTCCAGTGGGTGCACGTATGTCACGGGTAAAAGAATGGGACCCGATTGTTTCTAAATTCTCTAAACGTCTTTCCAATTGGAATGCAAACTTATTATCAGTTGGAGGTCGACATACTTTAATCACTTCGGTTCTTGGGGCTTTAGGTACGTATTACTTCTCCTTGTTTTGCATGCCTAAAAAGATCAATGACACTCTTGAAGCATTGAGATCCAGATTCTTTTGGGGCAGTTCTTGTAGGGAGAGAAAAATCGCTTGGGTTAATTGGAAAACCATTCTAGCCGATAAAACTACTGGTGGATTGGGCATTGGCAGTCTTGAGGCTCTTAATCGTGCACTTCTTTACAAATGGAGGTGGCGGGCCCTTAAAAATCCAAACTCCCTTTGGGTCTCAATTATCACAGCTATTCATGGATCTAGTACATTTAATTCTTTCACCGCGAAAGGTAATGGGGTGTGGTCTAGAATGTGCACCTCATTCAACCAGGTACATCACAAATTTAATGTTCCTAATAATGTCATTCAAAGGGTGGTTGGTAATGGTAAAGGAACCAAATTTTGGACTGATGTATGGTTTGGAGATTGTGCATTTAATTCTCGGTTTCATCGCATTTACATGTTGGAACACGATAGACAATGTTATGTGGGGGACAGAATTCGGGCTCAAGAACGATTATGGAATTGGAGAAGGGTTGTTCGTTCGGGTATCGAATCTGAACAACTTGACAATTTGCAGGCTGCATTAGCTCAGGTTCGTTTAAATGAAGATAACGATTCGTGGGCATGGAATCTGCAAGGTTCTCAAGAGTTTGATGTTCGGTATCTTCGACGCTTCATAGACCTACAGATCTTGCCTACTACTGATTCTACTTTTTTGTGGTGTAAATATGTCCCTAAGAAAGTAAACATCTTTGTGTGGCGCTTATTTAGGGATCAGATCCCTACTCGGTTCAATCTAAGCTCGCAAGGAGTTCGTATTCTTTCACATGGTTGCCCTTTTTGTCTGATCGGGGTAGACACTATGTCCCATTTGTTTGCTGATTGCAGTTTTGTTGAGGAGCTTAGGCTTCACATGAACTCCTGGTTGCGGCTCAGTATCCCTCAAAATTTACCAGTTGACATCGAGCCTTGGATTGCTTCCCTTACTATGTCATCAAGTGCTAAAGACGTGGTGAGAGCTATTTGTTTTGTATGGTGGTGGTCGATTTGGAAACACAGGAATAATGTGTTCTTCAAATCGACTAGACCAAGCGTGTATGAGGTGTTCACTTCCATTGTGTCGTTATCTTTTCTTTGGATGTCTAAACGCTGTAAGTTTTTTAATTTTTCGTGGTCTACTTGGATTATTAGTCCAAGTCTTTTGTTGTAAATTGTAATCTTTCGGTACCTTGCCGAAGGTTTCTCTTTACTATTAATAAATTTTGGCTGTTCAAAAAAAAAGTATTCTTAAATGTTTTTACCCAAACATAGCTTATGATTTTAAGCTTATAAAAACCACAACCCTAACTCCAATAAACTCAGGTCGACCAAACAGTCCATACTCCATATATAGTGTTTTTTACATATTCCAATTGTACCCTTTTGCGTTCATATTCTATCTTGTTATTCCGTTATCGGCAATATTGGAGAACTCGTGACACGGGATCGGATTGACGAAGGGGATTCAGAAGTTTTCGAAAACTCGGATCAAAATTGGGGAGAACACGGATTGGTTTTCTTATATAGAAAAATAATAAAACTTGAAACTATATGTAATAAACTTCAAACTTAAATATAATTGTTTAAAAATATTAACATAATTTTAAAGTTCAAACTTCATTATTCATAAACATAAACTTAAACCAATTTAGGATGTTATTAAAAGTTTTTTATAAAGAGAAAAATAACATTGACCAAAGTTGACCTGAGTTGGCCGAGTTTGACCAAAGTTGACTTGAGTTTGACCGTTGACCGAGTTTTAGTCCGATTAAGCCGAACCCGACTCGTGAAGGAGCCGATTCCGAATCCGAGGCCGAGTCTTACAACACTGATTATCGGCCAATACAAATCAACTTCACATAGAACACAATTTATACAACTAAACACAACCTAATCTTTTTGTTCAAAAATATTTTGCATTCCCTAAATTTGAAATTTATTTAATATGTAAATCTTTTTATATATCGTCCTTATAACTATCAAGTATCACCTATTTTGCTATTTTGCTGTTAAACAAACAAAAAAGCTATCAGACTCACACCTAGACGTGGGCAAAATATCCGGTTCCAAAAAAACCGATTTGGATTATCTAGGAACTGGAACCGCTTGGAACCGGTTTCTCAAGAACCGATAGATAGGAACCGGTTCCACTTTCAGATCCAAAAATCGGTTCTAATCCGGTTCCAAACCGGTTCTTGGACAAAAAAACCCCGAAAAAAGCGGTCAAACTTTGACCAAGAACCGGTTCCGATTCTTGAAAAACCGGTTCTTGGACAAAAAAACCCCGAAAAAAAGCGGTCAAACGTTGACTGGAACCGGTTCCGGTTCCGATCTTTTGCCCACGTCTACCTATTTTTATAATTTTATACGACCTTATAGAAGGGCTTAAATCAAGCCCAGTATGCAATCCCTTTAACAAAAGAACCATATATAAATACTTCAACCAGGCCTGTTAGCCCACCATCAAAGTCCTATACACGTGTAGCTTCTCCATTAGTCCTTAACCAACAATACCACACCACCAGTCACCCAACACTTTCCAAACAAATTTACAATACTACCCTACAATCACAACCAAACACAAAAGAGAAAAAGGGCATTTTAGGAACACTATATATTAACGGAGACCAACTCACCTAATATCCCATCACCACATCTTCACAGCTTCTCATTTCCACCCAATCCTTTTGTTCCCAAAATCCCTCTCAAATACAAAGCTATATAAATCATCATCTATATAGATACATATAAAAGCTACAACTTTTTGAATTCTTACCGCTAATTATCCAACCCCTTTTATTAATTCCCTCTAATTTTTGTTTCTTGATCTCTTATCCACCAATTTCTTTATAGATTCAAGAAAACCCTAATTCAAGGTTTTTCTTAATAAAGGTTTAATTAGACTATTTCTTTAATAAAAAAGTTATAAACTTTTGTATATGGGGTTTTAGTTCTTTTACATGGGTCTATGTTGGTTTTTGAGATTTTAAACAATTTTTAATTTTTTTTTGGTGAAATTATTATTATTATTTTTTTATAATGAAATTAGTTGATATTTTGATATGCTCCTTTCTGTCAAAGCTACAGCTTTTTAAATTTTATCTGTAAATTATAGAACTTTTTTCTTAATTTCTTCTAATTTTGTTACTTAATCTCTAAAGGATCACCAATTTCTTTATAGATTCAAGAAAACCCTAATTCAAGGTTTTTCTTAATAAAGGTTTAATTAGACTATTTCTTTAATAAAAAAGTTATAAACTTTTGTATATGGGGTTTTAGTTCTTTTACATGGGTCTATTTTGATTTTTAAGATTTGTTTTAATACAAAAATGAAACTTTTTTGTGATTCTAATTATGTTGTTTTTTAAAATGAAATTTGTAGATCTTTTATGGCTGATCAAGGGTTGGAAGGAAGTCAACCAGTTGATCTTTCTAAACACCCATCTGGGATCATTCCCACTCTTCAGTAAGTGTAATATCTGTTTATGTGTGGTATGTGTACACACACACACACATATATATATAGTTATCTGTATCTATTATGATGAGATGTGATTATAAATAGATATTTGGTGGACCTAATGCTGTCATTGAAATTTGTGCAGATTTTGGCCTTTTTTGGGTGTATGCAATTTGTTATCTTTGTACATTTTGGTGTATTTGTAATTGTAGTTATAAAGTGGTTTGGTTGATGTGCCATTAATGTTGGTTAATGTGAAATTTGGTAGTTAAATGCTATGCGTAACTCGTAAGTGTGGATCGTTAAGGGAGTTGTAGAAGTTTTAATCTTTTGTGTACGTTAAAGAGTTTGTCTTTGAGTATTTAGTGAACGTTGTGTACCGTATGGAGTGATTGATATAAAATAGTGTATATGTTAACAGTTTTTGTATGATTGAATATGAGTTGCTAACAAACAAACAGAAAAAAATATTTTGAGCAATGAAATGCTGATATGACAATCAATTTGCACCTTTGGAAACACTGAAATACAATTAGTTGAAATAATCTCTGTGACTGCACATTTAAACGCTCCAAGTTTATTTACCAACGAAGGTTATAACTGCGTTAAGTAAAAGTTTTGAAAACTATCATTTGTATTGAAAGTAGACAAAATGTGTCTCTTATTTGAATGAATCCACCGATAAAGTGGGCTTTTTTGCATGGATTACGCTTGATGATGACATTACAATGGTTCACACCCATTAACATTAAGAATATGCATTAAGCTTGTGACTGTTTTCCTTTTTTGAGGTTATAATTTGCTGCTATTATACATTTCATTTGTAAACTCTTTTGCACATTTTTGTATATTTTGTTAGTCAAACAATGTTTGGAACCAATATAATAAAAATTGATGGTTATGTTTCTTTTAAGCTATCATATTGCTAATGATCAGATTGTTTGTACTCTAGGAATATTGTATCCACGGTCAATCTGGATTGCAAGCTAGACCTTAAAGCGATTGCCTTGCAAGCTCGTAATGCTGAATATAATCCCAAGGTATCCTCTTCTTCATCTAGGGCTGCAAAACGAGTCGAGTCAAGCTCGAACATGACAGGGCTTTCGCTCGGATGTACTAGTTTAAGCAAAAATTTAGCCTGAATGGACAGCTTGACGACCCTTTATGATGCAAGCTTGAGCTCGACCCTATATACAATATGGCTTTAACTATGTTTGAAAGGCTTGAACTTTATATAAAAATGATTTGAATAACTAAAGTTATTTAAAATACGTTTAGGTGTTAAATTCATTAACACGAATCATGTAAAACAGAGATACATATTGGCAACTTTAAATATAAATGATAAGTTGTATAAGTCTAAAAGTCAATATAAGAAATTTTATAGTAACATCAACTGCACACTTAAAATCTCATATATCTATATACATACATATTATGTAAGGCCCGTCAAGCTCAATAAAAGCTTGAGCTGATTCCTTATATGCCCAAGTTCGGTTTATAGTGATAAAAGCTTGTGTTGAGTGTTAGTTTAGCTCGTGTTGCTTGATAAAAGTTCGACTAGATACCTAACTTCTATCCATAAACAAATGCATCATTTTGACTAGGAACAAAAACTGCAAGTGTTTGACTTTTAGTAAACTCTTAAAAAATATATTAAAAAGATAGGAATATCTTGGTGGCTAATATATATGTTTCTGTGTTGTTTCTTTTGGATAAAAATGTAATTTTTGGGTTGAAATTTTACCGTTAATGTACTGTTGCATTTGTTTTGGGAAAAGGTACTTTATAGCTGCAGAATATGTCAAATTTTTCGCTAATTACTGGCATTTAAAGCTTCAGGATCATTCTAAGTGTTTACTTTAAGTGACGTTACCTTTTTTTTTTGTTAATGCTCTTCAGCGTTTTGCTGCTGTGATCATGAGGATAAGAGAACCCAAAACAACAGCTCTTATCTTTGCTTCTGGGAAGATGGTATGTTTCTTCCCCTACGTAACTAATGCGGCAATTTTTACGCATTTGCTAATGAGTTGGTAGTTTTATTTCTAAATCTCTAATAGGTCAATTAGTCATAGAGGATTAGCTAGAAAAGAAACAGATTGAAGCATTTGAATGTCATTCAAAGTGTAATTTAAATGCATACAATTCCTAATTACGGCATTAATTATCTATAGTCTACATAGAAGAAATGGACAAAAAATATGTTTGTGGGTCACCTGAGCCGAATAAAAACATTTCCTTTTCTAACCCGTTAGCCAACATTGCCAGACTCATTCATTTTACCGTCTCCAGTTACTATCCTTCTGATGATAAATGCCGATATGAATTGTTTGGCTGGTCTGGCTGGTCAGATAGATTAATAGAAGTGCCCAGTCTTTTCTTTGAAATAAAATAATGTACTTTTTTCATGTCCAAGTGTTCCCCCAACCTATGGGTTGGGGAGCCTTGTCTGGTACCTTTGGGGTCAAAGTGTTAAGGTGAGTCAGATATCTAGTGTACAGCTTATTTTTGACAATTTTAAAATTCAAGCTCATTGATTTCAGGTCTTGGCTCAATAGCTAACTAAAAATCTTTTAAAAGGGAAATTTTGCATTAATTTTGTTCAAAACCTGTTTTATGGCGACTGTTGATTAGCGTCTTCATAAACTTGTGTGATGACATGTGAACTGGTGATTGCTCCAGGTTTGTACAGGAGCTAAAAGTGAACAACAATCGAAACTGGCTGCACGGAAGGTACTTGAAGAGTAAAACATGTATTCAAATGGAGTAATTATAACTGTGAAAAAAGATTAAATAGACACAGCATATGGATTTTTTGAAGTATTTAAAGAATGTGCTTTTGGCTACTTGGTACAGAAAGTTTCCATTGCTAGCAATTTTAAGCGCTGTTAAAGTAGTACCTTGTTCATTGAATTAAGAATCTAGTAGCAGTATTATCCTTTCTTATTATTTTATTGTCATCTCGTCTTATTTATCATATTAAATCTTCAGTATGCTCGGATTATTCAAAAACTTGGGTTCCCAGCAAAGTTTAAGGTATCCTTCTTGTTTCCTCGTTCTCTCTCATAACTTGCATCATGTATATGTCATTTTTGCTGCATTTTAACATATTATATTGCTCGGCTTGTAGGACTTTAAGATACAAAACATTGTCGGTTCGTGTGATGTCAAATTTCCCATTAGACTCGAAGGCCTGGCATATTCTCATGGTGCCTTTTCAAGTGTAAGTTCATTATATGCATTGTTTTGAGCATCTGCTAAGTTCACAGGAAAGTGATAACTGATTACCATGTTTTGTGGTATACGATCTTCTGTTCATAAATGACTGCTTGTAAAAATGCCAACAAAAAGTGTAAACTGCGCTTGATGAAATACCCCCAAACACACTAGTTTATTAGTTATAACATCCGGGTTGGCATTAAATAGTGAAAACCCCCCTCGGTTTTCATAAGTTACTGAAACCAGACCTTATGCCTAGAATACAATTGTATAAGGACACACAAGTTTTTGGCATCTGCAAGCTTTGTTTTTGGCATCCACAAGCTTTTTGTAATGCTTTTTTCGTTTTTGTTTGTTACAGTATGAACCAGAACTGTTCCCGGGATTGATTTACCGAATGAAACAACCGAAAATTGTTTTGCTTATTTTTGTTTCGGGGAAAATTGTGCTAACAGGAGCCAAGGTACCACGAAAAGCCCCATGTCAACGTTTGCTTTTATATATCATCCTCAAAAACATGTTTTTAATTCAAACCATGTTTGTTATGCATTTTCAGGTTAGAGAAGAGACTTACACCGCATTTGAGAATATATATCCAGTGTTAACCGAGTTCAGGAAGAATCAGCAGTGGTATGACACCTTATTACCTTTACTCTACAAAAGTTATTTATTTTTGACTTGGATCTTGTATTTGCTAATGTAAAGATTATTATTATATAAATATATTTTGATGCAGATATGTGACATATGGTTTGGTGTTATAATGTTATGGATGAGAATTCAGAGAAGGGCTCCAGTTGACTTCTGAAAACGTTCAGATGCAAATGGGACTTTGACTAGACTTTCTGAAGACAGATCATCTACTGTAAATGTAAATGTACGTTGGAACTGAGGATTGATTGTTGCAACTCAAATCATATGAAGAGACATGTTTGGCAACTTTTTATGGTCCACAACCCGACTCTTTTTTATTTATTTACTGCATTATATAAAATTTTGATTTTTGATATTGGCTCAAAATAATACTCACTTAAAGCCAGAAAATGTTACATCTTTGGTAACCATATTTGAACATAAATAAAAACTGTTATAGTTTGTATGCTCATACTTATCCATATCCATGTATGTAGGAAACTTTTATGTTTGGACGTCTCAAATATTTATTATAAACTATGTGTTCTATACTTTTATTATTGGTTAGAATTTTTATATACTAGTAATAATCGATTATATCAAGGGTGAGATTTCTTTGAGCTTATTTGCCAACAAAAAAAAAACACTAAAAATCAGACATTCAGACATTTTTATTTCTTTTCAAAAATCGACAGCTGTATACATATGCAATCAATTTTTTATTTTTTATTTTTGGAACGGCAACATATGCAATCAAGTTATATATGTTCTGTATAGGGCCTGCCTTATGCATAATTAAAAAGTACGATATTTAATGTAAAGAATATTCCTGTTTTTTATTTTTAATTTCGAAAATCCGTACACACTATTATTGAGAAGCATCTCGGTTGTAAGTTATAATTTATAAAGTGGATCTCTCTCATTATTTGATGGATTATCGCATGAGCCATGTATCTCGATACCTAAAATATATGAATGAATTGGATTAACAAGTTGGACTGCAGAATAAATTTTTGGACCCTTATAAAATTACTGGAAATATTTATGTTAAAAAAAATTACTAGAAATTTCGTGAGGAATTGAATGTTTAAAACTGAATAAACAAATAAGCACGATGTTTCACACGGTGCATATACGCTATTAAGGCATCCAGAATCCAGATGGACCCCCAAATAATGAGACACGGTTAAGTATAAGGGCACTTATTTAATCATGCATTACTTAAAAGATATATGAGCTAGAGTTGATCCTTGTAATATCTTTGGATATTCATTTTTCGCCCTCCTGTTATAAGTTTTGAGTTAAATCGGCTAGAAAGTGTTTGTGTTATTAAAGGAGATAACATAGGTTTACATGAACCTTTTCTTCGTAAATTACTAAATTTGATAATAACTTCGAGGGATAATCGTAACAAGTCACAACTAGTTGGATTTTCAAAAGGTTGATGTGGCATTTAGTTAAAGGTACATGACGGAATACACTATACTTATTATGAGCATACGAGAGAATTCTTTCATCAAAGTCTTCAAAATGATTGAGTATTAATAGACAACATAACGTCTTTCATAGTAGAAAACAAAGCAAATACCACTAAATTATGATATAACAAAAGAAATAGAATCACAATTAATTTTCAGTATATGTCAACTGGAAATGGAAATGGAAATGGCCCATTCATCTTTTCATTTTAAAGCAAAGAAGAAATATAGTTAGTTCCAGATATATTTCTTTGTTTTAAAATTTGAAGCAACCAACGTTGACGAGGCATGTGCACGGGTCAAAACTTGGGTTGCGGGTTTTCGGGTCATATGCTCATCCATAACGTTGACTATTTATTTAGGCAACACTAATTTACTTGTAAAACAAAGTTAAGTCTAATAAAGAAAGAAATAAAGATAAACATAATTACCATGAATATTTTTCCCTCTTTTTTTTTTATAATGTTTATTGATGTAAACAAATAGTAAAGATAGAATTGTTGCATTGCATCATATAACGGTAGAACGGCAACAGAAAAAATAAAACAATCAAAGTTTTATAAAACATCAGATATAAATGTATAATACTACTAAAAGCATTCAATATTACAACACTATTTTCGTAAGATTAACCCCAAAACAAGACCTCACAATACCCCAATAAATAAAAAAAACCATAACGAAACCATGTACAAACCGGTATCGATAAACTCACGACGGTCAAACGACCCCAGCTTCATCTTTGAACGACGAAAGCCACGTAATGGTTGACACCACCGCTCCGAGGTGGTAACGCTTTGACGCTCGAGTAAAGACCCCCATTACAAAGACTCTAAAAGTGAAGGGTGAAAAACTGAAAGATAGAAAGAATTAAAGGGCCATTTATGTTTTTCGATGCATATATCAACAGAACAACGAATCATGAAAGTGGGGTTTTCATCAAAACAATTGATTGATTGTAAACAAAACTTGATTTCATTCATATAAACATATCCCATATTGCTTCATCTTTCTTCTTCGTCTTATTCCCAAATCTGTAAGTTCCCCTATTTTTTTATATATATATATATATAATTTTATTTATAATCTAGAATTTCATGAAATTTTTAAATAAAATTTGTTTGATTTGTATGCGTAGATGTCAATTTTAATTTCGATATGAAATGTTTATCAGACAATGTTGAAACTAGAGCTACATTTTGAATTTATATGCAAATATAATGAATGTATATGTATATATATAACCTAGCTAGGGTGTTCAGGATAGTATACACATTTATTATTAACTTATGGTATTAAAAATAAAGTAAATAATGCTTAGTCATAACATTAGAGAATTCTAAGTTGAATTTGGAAATTGAAGGGCCGCACCGCCTTTAGCGGGATCTAGGGACCGTGTTTCTTGTGGTTAAAGTGTAACGACATTGAAAAGATGCGTTATCAGCAATTAGGAGATTCGTGACTTAAGTACAAATATGAGAGAAATGCATTTTAAGGAAACTTACTTTTTGCCAACTCTCGATTTAGGGAAGCTATCAGTTAAGGAAAAGTACTCTTGTATTATTTGTAGAATTCAGATAATATGTTTCCTTAGTTGACGAATTTGAAAGTAAGTTTCCTAAATTGAGGATTTTTAAGTTTTTTTCTGAAATGCAAAGCTCCAAACATAAGTTGCTGATTGTCGAATGTTAAATGTTGATCAACCGTCCACTCTGAGTAGTGGTCACGCTGACTTGTAACCCATCTCTTTAGACTGACGGTAACCACTTGTAACTGTTATGAACAGCGTTAAGTATCAAAGACATGCGTTTTTGTTTTTCTTTGTGAGTTCGGATCAATATTTATGCAAGTTTTTTTTAGTTAGGTATCAAAGATGTGCTTTTAAAATTTTTCCCTTATGATTCTTGATTTCTTATAATATCTTTTTTTCTTTCTTTTTGCCAGTTGTACAAAAGTTGTGATTGCTGAAAAATGGTGAAGGACACAGAATATTACGACATCTTGGGAGTCACTACCGATGCATCGGCATCCGATATCAAAAAGGCGTACTATGTCAAAGTATGTTATTTCTTCTTCTTTTTGTTTTAAGAAAGTTTTAAAGGCCTAAATATCATCAACGAATGTGTGGTTTACGCTACAAATCATGTGTCACATGTAATTCTTTTTGTCATCTATTGAACGCTTTGTGTTTGAACAAAGTAGTAACATTTCACAATTTGCTTCTGATATACTATTAAAAAGCATCTGTTTTGGAGATGAGTGTTGATGCTAATATCAATCGAGATTCCCCGGTTTAATACACATATAACTATATACTTCTTCTAATTGTTATGTTATTCTTAAGGCAAGGAAAGTTCACCCTGATAAAAATCCTGGAGATCCGAAAGCTGCCCATAATTTTCAGGTGCGGCATTGGACTTAATTATCCTTTTGGTTTTTCTCCTTTGATTATTCCAAGCTTCACACTTCTAAATTTTGTGTATATATGACATTTATGTATATTTTTCATTCACAAAGGTCCTTGGAGAGGCTTATCAGGTTCTAAGTGATCCTGAGAAGCGTGAAGCATATGACAAAAATGGAAAAGCAGGAGTACAGGAGTAAGTGTGATACATTATCATCTTGCACTAATGATTGTTCTGTTTCTTTGGTTTCTGAATCTCTATACACCTTAAGCTATGCCTCTTCCCATTGTTTTTTACATTATATGAGAGCTTACCTCTGAGTTGATATTTTATAATATGTTACAGTGACTCAATGGTGGATCCTGCAACTGTTTTTGGCATGCTTTTTGGAAGCGATTTGTTTGAGGATTATATTGGACAACTTTATATGGCTTCCATACAGTCGGTTGAACTTGAAGAAGAGGGACAGGTTCCTGAAATTCGTAAAATGAAAGTCCAAGAGAGGATGAGGGTATGCATTTTTACACCAATTCTTAAACGGGAACCCATTGCTAGAGTTGGTAACATGGGTGGATCAGGTGGGTGGGGTAATGGGTCAAAATAGGCATGTACATGTCAAAACCGGTCTAGTTGGTTGACCCTAAATATCAATAATAATTAAATTTTTCAACAAAATTTTTTTAGGAGGTTACACGTATTTATAATGCACTTTAAGCGGGTTTGACAGTTCAATGTGTTTGACCTGTTTCCTCGTCAGCTATATTTTCCGATTCACCTTTATTGACCCATTGGAGATAAAAGATAACCTGAATTGACCCATTAGAGATAAAACATAACCTGAAATGACCTCCTCATAAGTACATTGGTCGGAATTGCCACCTCTTATACTTACCAATGCTATATCAGTTACCGTTCTTCTATTTTATAGGAAATTCAAAAGGAGAGGGAAACCAAGCTCATAACAAATCTGAAAAATCGTCTTCGACCATTTGTTGAAGGTCAGACATCTGAATTTGTAGACTGGGCAACAACAGAAGCTCGCCAGCTCTCAGAAGCAGGTATGTTTCCTTACACCCCTCAAGACAACTTTATCAATGTGGGCTGTTTTTGCTGCAGTGGCAATTGTACTATTTTTTGGGGCAATTGTACTTATTGCTATTGGCGATGTAAACTTTTAATCAAGGGTTGCTATAACTTTTCAGCTTTTGGAGAGGCTATGCTACATACAATTGGATACATTTACACAAGGCAAGCTGCAAGAGAACTTGGAAAGGATAAACGCTATATGAAGGTCCCATTTATTGCAGAATGGGTAAGGGACAAGGGACACCAGGTGAAATCACAAGTTTCAGCTGCCTCAGGTTCGAAAATTTGTAACATGATAAAAGTAAAAAAGATGGAAAGTTGTTGCATTATTAGGAAAACGAAATTGACCATAGGTAGTTTATCGTTTTTTATTTATATAGGTGCCGTGTCTTTAATACAAATTCAAGAGGAGCTGAAGAAGTTGAATGATTCAGAAGCCAAGGAAGAGCAGATAATGAAAGCTGTTGAAGAAAAAAAAGACCAAATGGTCAACTCCCTATGGCAGATCAATGTTGTAGATATTGAGACAACCTTATCCCGTGTCTGCCAAGCGGTATGTTTGTGTTTATGCATCTGTGTGTTTCTGTGTCTTAGTCGCACGTGGTATGGAAAATAACTACAGTACTGGGACAGTCTGAACCTTGTTGAAATTAGAGATGGTCAGATGTGCGGGTCGGGCCAGTTGGGTACCTGGTCAAAATGGGTTCAGTGTGAATTGGGTCATTTTCTTACTAGTGCTCGAAAGAAACTGGGCCATGTCAAGTTGAGTTGTCCGTTAAAGTAGACTATAACCCAAATCGACCAATGAGTAAAATGGGTCAAAAAAATGTTACCACTAGTTCATATTGCCCGCAGTAGATTGACTAGCCTATACTAAAAATTAAGAACACAGATTTTTTTTGGTTTACAAGAGCACAGTTATTGCTGTAGCCTGTAGGTATTGGTTAACTCGTGCATCTTGCATGCGGGTGTTTTCATATTTGGCTGTAGATTTAGGCTGAGTTTGGAGGTGCATTGCAGTATATGATTATGTAATCCTGAAGTCTTAATCTGTAGAAAGACTATAAAAAGGGCCCTATGATGTATGACATAGGAGTAGTATTTATCCAACTAAAAACTGAGAATTTACCATCTTGAATATCAAATAAACGTTGTGTGCATGCTTCCAATTCAGGTGCTCAAAGATCCAACAGTTTCAAAAGAGGAACTCAAGCAACGTGCTATGGGAATGAAGAAGCTTGGAACCATATTTCAAGTAAGTTAATCACATCTTTAACATCTTTTTTTGTCCACTGTAGTATGAACTTAATTTAGGAACAAAATGAGGATTGCATTCCATACTATTCTCAGGTTACATAAACTGGAAGCAATCGTGATAAGAACCAAGTATTCAATAGCATTCAAATAAGTACATGTTTCTAAAGTCATACACAAATATCTCCGTCTGATTTCAGGGGGCCAAGTCTAATTACCGCAGAGACAACAGTTTGCGCCAAGAAGGCACAGATGTCAATGCCGCTTCTTCATCCAAGTAACCTGGTCTCCGGTTCCATGTTATCGAGTATGCAATATTCATTTGTCAATTATTTTAGCGAATTACTGTATGCATTTTTAATTAGTTTATATGCTCTGTATTATTCTTGTGCTGGCAAATTTTAGTGCATAAAGCATTGCTACTTGCTCAATATGTAACATGAACCCAGTTTGAGGGTAATAGTCCATGAGTTTCTCAGTATGCATAAACACAATGTACAATTAATATGGTTGCAGACAGATTCATGGTCGTCTTTTTCTGTACTTTTTGATCTTATCAATGGTAAATTATGGCTTAGCAGTCAAAGAACATTTAACATTAAAACATAGATTTCATGTCTTTTGTTTGTGGTTGCTGATTTAAGTGAGACGAACAAAATAATATTTACTTAACGTTTTTTTCTATGTTAAAAATGGCTTGTCTTTGTACCTATTCAAGTATTTATAACCTGAATGAGGAAAACACCTCCAATTTCGGTCTCAATTAGTTCACAAGAATATTGAATGGCCAATTCTCCTCAAGCGGCAGACAGACTCATTTGGTCGGTATTCCCTAATAACTGGTTTCCTTCGGGGAACACACGAAACAAAGACATGAACTGGGTAAATAAAAATTGCTCCTTTTTTCCCCCTGTATGTTAAAGAAGAAGAAGATAAGATAAAAATAGAAAACTGAATGTAAAATTAACTCGTGAATTGACATGAAACGTGGCAACAGGCCATCCCACCGTGGCATACAAGTTTACCAATACAAACAAAAAAACATCGATACGTGTAAGTAAAATCTCATGCAAATAATTTCTGTCATATCTTTCTTATATTTCGTTCGGTTGTTGTTTTGTAATAAGTACATATACTCCGATCACCGATAAAAAACCACCATATCTATATCTATATCTATATCACTACTCTTTTTTGAACAAAAGTAAACTTGAATTATATTAATACAATACGTACTATATATATATGGCGGACATTATAGACGAACATGGGAACCCGATTCAACTGACTGACGAGCAAGGTCAGCAAGTTCGACTCACCGACGAGCATGGTAACCCCATGCACCTTACTGGTGTTGCTCAGCCTATGACGAATACAAGTGAAACACACTTTTCTGCCGCCCTTTCTGAGCCGGTTGTGGGTGGCCGTGGAGTTGGAAAGGATGACGCACATCGCGGTGGCCTGCCACCGGTGATGGGTGGTGATGTGGGAGGTGATAAACAGCAGCTTGGAAAGACTGGAAGCTCGAGCTCTGGCTCTAGCTCTAGCTCGGTAAGATCGATCTCGAATATTAAATAATTAATTACTATAGAAAATAATGTTTGTTTGTAAATTTTGCGCTAGATTCTTACTATATATAACTTGTGTTAAGATATGTGTGTCATATGAAACCCTACAGCGCAACAAAATCAAACCCGTGACCCTGGTTCGGGTTCGGCCCGACCTGATTCGGGTCTTGGGTTTTCGGGTTATATGGTCATCCCTACTGGGGGTATTGCGTGACTGCTTCCTAACCTTCCCCCTTTATTTTGTGTTAATGGGATAACCCCTATGAATTTTATATCATAACTAAAACATTACAATATAAGTAGTATCGAGATACCATACTAGTTCGTATACATGACTTCATGCATATGTGAACAAAAAAAAGTAACTCCCTAAATTGGTGATTTGTATTATTGCCATCTTCTTACTAGATTTTTGTCAACAAAGTAATTTCCTTTGTAGTTATAAAAAAGTTATAGATTTATCGACTAATAAACCTCATGGTCACCTCCAAAGATGCTAGCCAGAGAGATATTTGAACATGAGACTTCTTTTAGGTCCAAAATTAATAATAACCATTAGCCATCTTGGAGAGTTGGAGATGCGTATATTTTACGCTCTATATATGAGAATAAAATACTATATAAAGCCAAAACAAACTTAATTTGTCTCTTACTTTAGATTTTTATGTTTTTTTAAGAATGACGAGTCACCATAGATGTCCAAAATACGCGCAATTTCTTGATGACAAGACTAGAATAGACATAACACACATAGTGATTGTCACACCCCGTTGTAACGGAAATACAGGGTTAACAAAGAATTGCATACTAATCAGAAGGTTAATAGAGATTACATCCATTTATACCAATACAAGCCAATACAAGTACAATCGTTCAAAGTGTGGACCCCAAAATACGGATACAAGTCATCCTCATTTGGAACTGGGCCCACAGAATACAAGTTCAATAAATTGGACAGTCAAATACAATTAAAGCCAAAAGCATGAGAGTCCTCAATGTCTGATGCTAATTGTACGTCCAAAGTCAAAAGATTGGCCCTATAATGCAAAGACGATTCCAAGACTTACTGATGGTCACCTGAAAAGCATGAAATTTGAGAGGATCAACTATCGAAATAGTTGGTGAGTTTACAGTGTGTTTGACTAAAAGATCAATCGTCGTTTGTTGTAGTTATTTAAGACAGGACTGCCGAGATCGATATCCGGCAATGAGACTAAACCACTTAGGCTTCTACTTCCAACATACTTTCAACGCTTATATATAGGGTGTACCATTGGCGTACCCACCACGCCTACGGTATGTTGACAATAGTTTTGTCGCCATTGTGATAACACCATTACACGTAATTATAAGACATGACTGTACAGACCGAAGTCCGACAAAGATATAAGACTGTACAGACCGAAGTCTGACAAAGATAGTAAGACTGTACAGACCGAAGTCTGACAAAGATAATATATGACTGTACAGACCGAAGTCTGACAAAGATAATATATGACTGTACAGACCGAAGTCTGACAAAGATAATATATGACTGTACAGACCGAAGTCTGACAAAGATAATATATGACTGTACAGACCGAAGTCTGACAAAGATAATATATGACTGTACAGACCGAAGTCTGACAAAGATAATATATGACTGTACAGACCGAAGTCTGACAAAGATAATATATGACTGTACAGACCGAAGTCTGACAAAGATAATATATGACTGTACAGACCGAAGTCTGACAAAGATAATATATGACTGTACAGACCGAAGTCTGACAAAGATAATATATGACTGTACAGACCGAAGTCTGACAAAGATAATATATGACTGTACAGACCGAAGTCTGACAAAGATAATATATGACTGTACAGACCGAAGTCTGACAAAGATAATATATGACTGTACAGACCGAAGTCTGACAAAGATAATATATGACTGTACAGACCGAAGTCTGACAAAGATAATATATGACTGTACAGACCGAAGTCTGACAAAGATAATATATGACTGTACAGACCGAAGTCTGACAAAGATAATATATGACTGTACAGACCGAAGTCTGACAAAGATAATATATGACTGTACAGACCGAAGTCTGACAAAGATAATATATGACTGTACAGACCGAAGTCTGACAAAGATAATATATGACTGTACAGACCGAAGTCTGACAAAGATAATATATGACTGTACAGACCGAAGTCTGACAAAGATAATATATGACTGTACAGACCGAAGTCTGACAAAGATAATATATGACTGTACAGACCGAAGTCTGACAAAGATAATATATGACTGTACAGACCGAAGTCTGACAAAGATAATATATGACTGTACAGACCGAAGTCTGACAAAGATAATATATGACTGTACAGACCGAAGTCTGACAAAGATAATAAGACTGTACAGACCGAAGTCTGACAAAGATAATATATGACTGTACAGACCGAAGTCTGACAAAGATAATATATGACTGTACAGACCGAAGTCTGACAAAGATAATATATGACTGTACAGACCGAAGTCTGACAAAGATAATATATGACTGTACAGACCGAAGTCTGACAAAGATAATATATGACTGTACAGACCGAAGTCTGACAAAGATAATATATGACTGTACAGACCGAAGTCTGACAAAGATAATATATGACTGTACAGACCGAAGTCTGACAAAGATAATATATGACTGTACAGACCGAAGTCTGACAAAGATAATATATGACTGTACAGACCGAAGTCTGACAAAGATAATATATGACTGTACAGACCGAAGTCTGACAAAGATAATATATGACTGTACAGACCGAAGTCTGACAAAGATAATATATGACTGTACAGACCGAAGTCTGACAAAGATAATATATGACTGTACAGACCGAAGTCTGACAAAGATAATATATGACTGTACAGACCGAAGTCTGACAAAGATAATATATGACTGTACAGACCGAAGTCTGACAAAGATAATATATGACTGTACAGACCGAAGTCTGACAAAGATAATATATGACTGTACAGACCGAAGTCTGACAAAGATAATATATGACTGTACAGACCGAAGTCTGACAAAGATAATATATGACTGTACAGACCGAAGTCTGACAAAGATAATATATGACTGTACAGACCGAAGTCTGACAAAGATAATATATGACTGTACAGACCGAAGTCTGACAAAGATAATATATGACTGTACAGACCGAAGTCTGACAAAGATAATATATGACTGTACAGACCGAAGTCTGACAAAGATAATATATGACTGTACAGACCGAAGTCTGACAAAGATAATATATGACTGTACAGACCGAAGTCTGACAAAGATAATATATGAGCACGAATGGTGAGGATCAAATCTCACGACGACAAGTATCCTACGTACCACTACTTAGCTATAGACCCTAGAATGCCATAACCGAGAATGTGATTTAAACTTTCATTTTATCGAACTTTTATTGGTAATATCAATGACATAGTCATTATAAGGTAATCTAAGGTACCATTCGATATTCACCAAGTTCAAACGTTCAAGTTGTCAAAACTAGAAACGTCAAAATTTACAGTAGTATTTCACTGCGCCGCAGTGGGAGGAGTTTCACCCCCACTGCGCCGCAGTCAAGGTCGGGCAAAAAAAAAAACAATTCATTTTTCTCAGTGTATAATCACTGCGCCGCAGTGAGCATGAGCATGGCTCACTGCGCCGCAGTCAGCCTATTTCGCCCAGAAAGAGAGCTCACTGCGCCGCAGTGAGGGTGTGCATGCCTCACTGCGCCGCAGTCAAAGTACTGCAGGCTAAACTGCAGTTTTTCTGCAGTTTGACCATTTTCCGCAAAACCAAAACACTTCCATTTCATTTCAATGAGTACCTATAGGTTCAAGAATCTGGAAACAATACCATTTCGCTAACCATTTGCACTTTCAACCATTTTGACCTCAAAAACCTAATTCTAAGTCAAAACCTAATTTAGTTAACCAAACCAAAAACTCATTTCATTTCCATGGCTATCTAATTCATTTAAAAATACTGAAATTAAACTTGAAATGGAAATTAAATCAAATCAAAAGTTCATAGAAAAGTTAACTTACTACTTTTGATGTTCTTGAAGGAAAAATTAAAGAAGATGATGGTTCCTTGGATTTATCCTTGCCAAAACCAATTTTGATGATGGTGAGGTTGAGATTGAATTCTAGATTTTTAGTTTGTGAATTGTGTGTGTGTGTTGTGTGTGTATGTCGACCAACAAGAGGGAAAAAGAAGGGGGAATGGGTTTTGGTGTTCATTCCCCTGCCACAAATCCTAAAACCGGCCCATGTGGCCTTAAAATGAGATATTTTGGTACCTTTAATTCGGTAAAATGCTTACGATTAAATACCGCATGACCAAAAGGTTAAAATGTAAAGTAAAGGTATTTTCCCTCGTCTTATTTTAGTTATGACAAGTAAATAAAATTAAATAAACTAAACTGTTAGAAATATTTAGTTTAGACAGTCTATTTACTGTGTTCAATTATAACATTTAAATCTTTATTTAACGTTATTTTAAGACTCGGCATTCGTCTAAATAGCTAATAGTCTACGTCATAAGGACACGTCTATTTTGACTAAGTCAAAAGTCCAAAAGTCTAATAAGTTCCACGTCAAATGACTGTCTAATCGAGATTAGGACTAACCCGATGTTAATTAATTACGAGTTGTCACAGCGATTATAATATGTCGCAATACCGTCGAAAGTAAGTTTTGGCCGTTGAAAATCCGTCGATAATCCGGGATTTTCTAGTAGCTAGTGTTAGTTTTGGTACCGGTAATTATAACTACTTTGCATTGTAACCCAAAATTAAAGGATTTTGGCCTAAGGTGACTCACCGGCCAAAAAGGAGGTTCAAGGTTGTGATATCACACAAATCTGTGAATATATGCCTTTTTAGAAGTTGAAAGTGAACATTTTCGTGGAAAGACTAATTTCTCATGTATGATTTTTTATTTGTTGAACAACCAAAAGACTTCAACAAGGCGCAGAACATTTACATTAAATAATTTTATGTGTCATACATAGTTTGTTGTTTCGCAAATACATAAAGTTAACAATTTGTTTATTTGGTCTTTGTATATCATCAGTCCGAGGAGAATGACAACGGCGAAGGAGTGAGGAGGAGGAAGAAAAAAGGATTGATGCAAAAAATCAAGGAAAAGCTTCCGGGACATAAGAACAAGGATGAGCAGGAACAAGTACTTCCAGAGAAAGTGTATACCGCCACCACGAAAGTAACCGTTACTACACCGGCCGGGCCGATAGGTGAACCAAAACCCGAGCTCGTACATGTTCAGCACCGTGAGGAAGAACATGAGAAGAAGGGTTTGATGGATAAGATCAAGGATAAACTTCCCGGACACCACTAAGACATTAACGTAGTTGGTGTTAAGTTTTTATTTGTGTTCGTGCTAGTACTACGTAGTTCATAGTTGATTTTGCGAATTGGAAGTCGTTTGTGTTAAGTTAATGGTTGTGTTGCCATTTTGGTTTTAGTTGTATAAACGTTGCTTTTAGTTTTATATGATCTTTTGTTGGTGTAAATTAATGTTTAAGAAACAACGCGAAACCTGAACGAAAGAGTTGGAACCCGGACCAGGACATGATTGTCCATCCCGAGCAGTTTGGTCTAGTAGTTTTTTTATTTTCCTGGTTGTTGAATATTCCAAAAATAGTAAGTGATCTCATCAAGTACATTTCTAAAACAAACATTTCAGTTTTGTCGTTTCCGTTTTGTAGGTTCGTCCGACCTAAGTTAGCCCCGGTCTGTTTGAGTTTCACCAGGTTTCTTTAACGTAAAATGTTTTCAATGAAAATATAATTTTTTGAACCGAAGAAGTTGTATTGACATTCAGTGTCGTCTCTGAGGATTTATGGACCTCGGGCGAGAAAAAAAAAGACTCGGAGGATAGGTGCAACATTTATTATAATTATATAAACTAAGATATAAAAACGATGATAAATGTTATAGCAAATTGGTTGATCAACTCTTGATAATCTATATTATCTAATATTTCATTCTCAATCGCTATCATCGTCAATCCGCTAAGTCTTTCTTGACCATTGTAGCAATCAAATCTAAATTCAAAACACCCAATTCTATTTCTAAATTATGTCCGATTAACATGATCCATATTCCTACTTTATATTATACCTATATGTGTATATATATATTAATAACATCAACAATTTAAAAATACAAAAATAAAAAAACAAGATAAAAACTAAAACCTAAAAAATATAAATATTTTATGCATTCCACATTATGACATTAGATAAATTAAATAAAAAATAAGTCCTTTCATAATAATGACTGTGTTGCTTGTTACCTTTTAGACTTTTGTGAATTGTGTCATTCTTGTTACCTTTTAGACTTTTGTGAATTGTGACAATGACACGTAGACTTTAGCAGACTGCACACACAGTAGGCGCATGTTTAGGTTTTCCTTTTAAGAGGTGTAATATTATTTTTTTTATCCATAAAAGATGTGTAAGTGAGTTTTTTTTTTGTTAAGTACTATTGTTTAATTTTTGGATAATTGTTAAAATTTGTAATGGGCTTAGTTAATAACATATATTTTTTATATATATACATAAAAAAAATATAAAATCGGCCCCTAAGAAATCGGATCTCGGCCGGTCGTCCACCTCATCCCATGCCTAAGCCCCCCTGTTGACATTAAACCTCTTAACAAGGATTCAACCGCATTAAAATAGTTGCATACAATTGCATAGAGGGTTTCTTTGACAATCGGCTTCAAGGAGCTCAAAAACCTGAGTTTTTAATAATAAACTCTTTTAAAAATAATAGTCTTGGTTGAATACACATTTGAATAAGTTCTTTTAAAATAATAGTCTTGTTTGAATATACATTTGAAGTCAAAAATCTCAGTCTCAAAAAGGTCTTAAAACTCTCAAAAGTCTTTAAAATAAATACCTATATATGAGAAGAATGTACTTGTATTATTTAGCTAACGGTCGCCGGGTGAGCCAATCGACCAGCCCGTGTCTAACCAAACTTTTGGAAAGTACTATAGCTAAAGCCAAAATTATCACACTCCGTGACTCTCTCAATCAATAAAAACATCTCCTCAACCAAAAACCCATCTTCTTTTCTTTTCACTTTCCCGCCACCAACCAACAAAAATGCTCTCACAATCTCACTTTCTATCTCCATCAATTAACCCTAATTCTAATCCAAATTCCAATTCTTCTTTAATCTCATCTAATTTAATTAACTTCAATCCTTCATCATCATTAATTTCAAAAAATTCATTAACCCTAAAACCTTTCTTCACTAAACCACCTCCCAAATCCATCTCTATGACGTCACCAAAATCCACACTTTCCAACGCCGTTACGGACCACCGTGATTCGGAGGAACTCGATCATTTCGAGACCGTTGCTAACAAATTAGCTGATGCTTCCGGTGACGTCATCCGGAAATATTTCCGCAAAAGATTTGATATTGTTGATAAACCTGATTTAAGTTAGTTTCTATTTTTATACCTATATATATATATATACACACACATATGCATACATTCTTTTGACTTTGACTGTAATTGATTTGAATGACGATGTGTTTTGTGATTTTTTTGGAAATGTAAGGTAATTGAAATTATATGTGGTGTTAATGTTAACATTAAAAATTAAAATTTTTGTGAATTGTGATTTATACACATTATTTTTAGCTATTTGACTTTTGTTTTTGAAGAAATGGAATTTGGATGGGTTTTTTTGGATAAAATGAAGCAGTCATTGAAATTGGATTGTTGTGTTTTAGTTTTTGTGATTTGATGCAACTGATTTTTGCTATGTTGACTTTGACTTGTTATGTGTTGACTTTGAGTTTTTTATTTTAGGTGAAATGAAATTTGACTTGTTATGTGTTGATATGTATTGTGGATGAATTTGAAGAAATAATTGAAATGGAAATAATCGGTTTGAGACTGTGATTGTTATGTATATATAAAGGTCCGGTGACGATAGCTGATAGAGCTGCAGAGGAAGCTATGACTTTGATCATACAAGAAACTTTGCCTTCTCATGCTATGTAAGTGTCGTCCCCTTTCCCCGTCTGAATTGCTATTTTGATGATAATCAAGAATTCTGCTGTTTTTATATTCCTGTTAATATTGTTGTAGTGAAGCAAGATTTTATTGTGCTATCCACCTGGGTTCGAGTCCCACTCCTCACTGAGGGTGAATTAATAGGGGTTTTTCGAGAGTCCTGGTTTCCAGGCATACGTGTAATTTAGGAGTAGGAGTAGGAGTAGAATGCCGTTCAAAAAAAAAAAAAATTAAAAATAAAAAGGATGTAGGAAGTAGGTAGTGACAAATGGTCCAACAAAGTTGAAATCTTGAAGAATAATACTCATATTTCAAATAACAGGCGTCACTTGATTATGAATTTAAGTCAAAGTAACCTACTTGCAAAAGCTGATGAGGCCTAAGAAAACTTAAATGACAACAAACATATATGACCTGCCAGATACCGGACAGTTAATATATATGACCTTCAATGTAGCCATACTAGTTCATTTAGTTGGCAGGCAGGTTACTGAAGCCTACCTTGGATAAAAAAGAGAGGGTCAAACCCCAGTACTTGATGTCCGGTTATATGTATGCATATCCCATGTAGTTCATGTTGCTGCTCAAATAAATGAAGGAAACTGCTTTACCTAATTGCAGTTATGGAGAGGAGAATGGCTGGCAATGTAAAGAGAATTCTGCAGATTATGTGTGGGTTTTAGATCCAATAGATGGGACAAAGAGTTTTATTACAGGTAATTTTCTGTTTGATATCTTATGTAACAACTTAGCCATTTATTCTTAGGGAAGATTTAAAATGGCTATGTTTGCTGTACTCAGGCAAGCCCCTTTTTGGCACACTCATTGCTCTACTGCACAGAGGTAAACCGGTATGAATATTATTATCCCTCAGATTTCTTGTGAACAACCTACTTTCCAAATATAGAAAGTCATTCATGTACTTTCTGCTTGTTAACGATCTTAAATCTTGTAAATAGCTTGTACAACATAAAGTCGGAAGTCTGTTTTTTTATTGCCTTCATTTACATCTATTTACATGGATAGAGATTGGAGAATGATATTTTCTCAATCTATTTAGTTATGGTGTAACTGCTGCAACATGCCTCCTAATCCAAAATCAAGGAGCAAGATCTATCAGCGACCATTGTTTTTTGACTTGTAGCTGTCCTCCAAAATCTATTTGGACTGTAATCTTTCTATGGTTCATAGTTATGAATTATAAGCACACACTGTATGCAAGAGCATGATGTACATATCCTCTAAAAAAATTGAGAGCAACTTATGTAATTGCATTAGGTTTGTAACATTCATTATGGTATCTATAAATTCTTTTGTGGGGAATCCTGGGCTGTAAATATCTTAACTTCGGTTTATGCTTGTGCGTCATTGATATTTTCCTGCTTCATATTCAGATTCTTGGCATCATTGATCAGCCTATTTTACGAGAAAGATGGGTTGGTATAACTGGAAGAACCACCAAACTGAACGGAGAAGAAGTATCCACTCGCAGCTGTCCAAAACTTTCACAAGCATATCTGTATGAATTGTTAAGAATGTCTTTTTGTTTGTACATTCAAGATGTTTAATTGTAACATGCAATTTTGACATCTTTCTCATGCTATATGAACTACATGAGAGGCCGAGAGGGCACCCATGACTGTCTTTCTTCTTATATCTTGCCTTTTCTGTTTAGGTATACAACTAGCCCACATCTATTTAGTGGAGATGCAGTAGAGGCATTTGCGAGAGTGAGAGATAAGGTCTGTTGATGTACCTCTATTAATAGTATCTGATTTTATTTTCCATAACCATTTAAGTGTGCATTAGTCACGCATATTAAAAACCTGTTCTATTGACTCTTTTTCTTTCTTTTACTAAATAGGAAATGCCTCTACCCACTGTAGTGTTCGAAGTAACATATATATTCTGATTACATTTTTTTTTAATATTCATGACTCAGGTAAAAGTGCCATTATATGGATGTGATTGTTATGCATATGCACTTCTGGCCTCTGGGCACGTGGATCTTGTAGTCGAGTCTGGTCTCAAGGTGAGGTTTTCATTTCAGTATGTATTTCATCATCTTCTGGAACGGCATTAGAAGTTAGTCAACTCATACCATGTACCATGGAATTTAGCAAGATTCTTATTTTCATTGAGGATGAAATTGATGACTCAAACACATGCCTCACTAGTTTCCTAAATTCGGTGTCATAAATGATTTCATTAAGTTCTGTGGTATTTGTATCAACTTAGCTGATATATAGATCTCAAAAAATAGAAGATAATCTGTACCATATGATATATTTAACTTTGGCGATGTTATCAAAATAGTGATAGTAGTGTACATTTCAGCCATACGACTTCCTTTCATTGATCCCGGTAATAGATGGGGCTGGTGGAGTAATAACTGATTGGAAAGGGAACCATCTTAGCTGGGAAGCTTCTGCCAACTCACAAGCAACAAGTAATATTTCAGTAACTCGATCTCTTTCTAAAGTACACTATTTGTAATATGGTTACATCAGACAATGCACCATGCAAGAGTCTAACCCCTACATTTCTGGCTGGTAAGATTTAGCCGGTGCACCAGGCACTATAAATTATAGGGGGTGATATTCGTACCACAACTTTTGATTTATTTACTACAAACATGCTTTACTGACTTGTACAATATGCTTTAATAATTGTACTGTATGGTAAATATATCAAGTTTTGTGGTAGGAATATCAATTCTCATAAATTATATACGCTGGACATGGCATTTTTGACCCATTTGCTTGTAAATGGATAGTTTGAGTTTAGTAAAAAGGCTAAGAAGAAAATGGGTCTACATCACCTCAACTGTATAGTTTATGTATACAATCTCATTATTTGTTTATCGTTTTATTTATTTTTCTTTGCTATTCTATCTATATCATATCTGACATATTAGCTATTAAAAAACTCCACTTAGGTGGGTTGGCCAGGGGTATCTTCCAAATCCTCTATGTGGGCCCCGGAGGTGAGTTTTTCCCAAGGTCTCGGGTTCGAGTCTTGGGTTCTCATCTCAAGGTATTTTCCATGAGGAGGGGGTTGGAGGTCCAGCAAATCGCTGGTTAAAATTGTCTCCAGCACGTCTTAATCGAAACTAACTTTACAAAAAAAAAAAGAGGAAAAGTGGACAAAGCTAACCGTTCTGACCCGTTACCTCTTTGCTTCTTCTAATGCCTTCCATTTCATTTCTGATTGATCCTCTTTATGTATGCAGGTTTTAACGTAGTAGCTGCTGGAGACAAAGAGCTTCATCAACAAGCCTTGGATTGTTTAGAATGGCACTGACTTTCAACATTTAGTTGGGTGGGATTTTGTATTTAACAATTCATATTATAAAAGTTGAGAAATTTCAGATATGGATCTGTTACCCCCATCCTATGAGACTGCAACTTTCAATAATCTCTGTAAGCTTACCAAATTCTGCAACCTTTAGTTCTTGTATGTCATCTGTAACTAATAGCCACAATTCCACCAACACTTCAATGATACTTGCAGCCTTATCAATCTATTATCACAAATGGATTAATGATATTTATTACTTATTTGGTATTGTATTAAAACGGTATAATTCATTTCTTTGTTTGAATATGTAATTAAAACCCAATTTGCACTTGTGTATTGTATTAAAACTCATCAAAGAGGGGGAGATATGGCGGGAGTAAGATACTGCTTTTGGAAATCCAGATTTCTTCATTTTCATCAAAACGAAGAAGGTTGGGGATGGTTTATGACATGTCTTATCCGAAGAACACACATAGATTGTTCTGCAATGCATTTGTTGGCAAACAAAAGAGGTCATGTTTCGGCTATAGTATGGGTAGCATAGATTAATAGTTAATTCCTATGTTCCAAGGTAAAAAAAAACGAATATGGATCAAGTATGTGTCCATATTAATTAAGAAACAATTAACAGAGAGAATTTTGTCTACCAAGTATGAACCATAATACAACCTGTCCATACTTGTTTCATCATTATAAAGTGATACACATAAAACAGGTATAACAACAGGTCTAAACTCAATCAACACTACAATCATTTTGCATTCTGGGGATCTCGGCACAAACTATGTGTTCTTGACATGCCTTTTGAATAATTCATTGCCACCCGAAATTTAGCATATCATAACAAGATGATTTGTGGCGCAACCGAAGACCAAAACAACCGAAGATTTACCCATAAAGTGTAGTGAACATCGGCACACGGCACATTCAATGCTTCTTAATCTTTACCAAAATCAGCACTGTAATGAGCACTTGACTCAAGCTTCTTTGCTTCGTTAAGTTTCCGCACAGCCTATAGATATTTTCCAAACAAATAACACCAAATCAGATTCATATATACGGTTTACACTATCATTAATTCACCTCCCGTATAAAAGTCAGAACCATGAGGACACTTGTTAATTACGTTAATGTCAAAAGTTACAGTCGCAGTTACCTTCATGAAATCTTCATGAATAACATAATCCCGTTCTGCACGGATTGCAGACATACCAGCTTCAGTGCACACATTACGAAGATCGGCTCCATTAAACCCCTGAATCAAAAACCATGGTTCACAATTTTAGGAAGTGCTGCTTTTTGATATAGAGAAAAGAAGCGAAAAAAGCAAAGTTCTCAAAGAGCTATAACTTAAATTTTTAAACTAATTTCACCTCTGCAAGTTTGACAACTGCCTCGTAATCAATTTCACCATGTTTAGCAATTCCAACAGCATGGATTTTGAGGATTTCCATTCTTGACTGTTCATTCGGCAATGGAATCTCGATTTTCCT
>CM067174.1:57178874-57298874 GCA_034093135.1 Erigeron breviscapus | reverse complement strand
ACACTTGTTAAATGGTAATTGAGGAAATATTATATAAAGTAACAGAGAGATTCAAGGCTTTGAGAATACTTGGTGATCACGAGCATAGCTGAACATTTCCCTGATCAATCTTGCACTCTCACCAATGTACTTGTCAATAATGGCACTGGACACAACCTGTATAAGTTATGCGCAGAAGTTAAAACACACATAAGTATCCCAATAGAGAAGACGAGACTGACATTTATAATAAAAGAAATACCTTCAAGAAGTTAGCATCTATATTGCTAGCAATTGCTCTAGCCAGTAATGTTTTGCCAGTACCAGGAGGTCCATAGAGAAGAACACCCTGATCAAAAGGAAATTTATTGGCCCAAACAAAGCATTTGTAACAGATTAATTGCTAACAGTTATCCAATCTCTCTCAACTTCTATTGCAAGTAACCAACTTTTGTGTAGTTAGAGAAAACCATCCATGTTTTATATTGTCGCTATATTGTAACTAATTTCAAAGTTTCAACTTAAGGTAATGCGACCCGATAAAAAATCAAATTGATTGTGTAGCTCCTATTGCTTCCATCACATTTAACTATGTTGACATTTTTCTACGCGTCGCTTAAAAACTGGTAATCAAGGTACCTTTGCTAGAAAAAAAGTGAAACTTCAATTTGTGGGTTTGGGGGGGGGGTATAAAAATAAATTGGTAACCAAGAATGAAATTAGAACAGAAATCTTCCACTTGTTAATGCAATTAAACCTTTCATGATATGGAACTTTCAATTAATGTGGGTTTGGGGGGGGGGTATAAAAATAAATTGGTAACCAAGAATGAAATTAGAACAGAAATCTTCCACTTGTTAATGCAATTAAACCTTTCATGATATGGAACTTTCAAAATAGATTAATGTATACCTTAGTCGGCTTAATGCCCACCCTTGAGAAAAGCTCAGGATTCATCAGAGGCAACTCTATAGATTCCCTAAGCTCCCGAATCTGATCTGACAGACCACCAACTGCAGAGTAGCTAACATTCCCAGGATCTTCATGAAGCATATTATAAACAACTGGATCAACCTTCATAATAAAGAAGTGAGCTACTAACTAAATGATAAGAATTTCTAGATAGATAACACATTATTATAGCACATAAACTAACTTCACGGGGGAGTGCTCGCATAATTGTCAAAGTTGTCATGTCAAGAACCACTCTAGTTCCAGCAGTCAGTTTTTCCTTGTCCACTTTGCTGCGACATCCAACGACATACCTCGGACCGCTGCTGGCTTTAACTATTACTTCAATAATATAAACGCGATAACTTAGTTCAAGATTGTTTCTGGTTTCTGAAACAGTAATATTAAGTTGTTGATGTTGAATATCAGAAGGTAACTCTACATTGTTTTTTCCTAATCTATTTTAAACATTACTCTACACTGACCGCTCACTATCTATTTAAGCCGACCTTATAATTATGTAATTATTAAAAACACTAACACATAGATTAAGCAAAGAAAAAAATATTTATGATAAAATAATAATGATAATGGTTGTACTATTTACATCGTTCATTGTCCAAAGGTCTTAGCACTTCTCCAATGATCTGTCCAACACTTTGAAGGGACTTCAAATCATCTTCTGTTTTGGCATATTCCTTTTTTGTATTCCGCAATGTCTCTCTAACTGCATACATAGATTTTGATATTGTTAATCTACCATAAGAAACTTGCAAAAGGCTTGAGACAAGTAATAATCAAAAGAGAAAGTGATAAATTCATGAATGTATATAAACCACAAGTAGACAAGTGAATCAAGTAAATAAAGCATCCAGATACATAAAGAAGAGACCTTGACGGTTCAAACTACTAAGGCCTTGTAGAGACAACAACATGCTAACCTAAAGACTGCAGATTTACCATGATCATTTTTAAAGGTGCTAATATTTTGCATGTGCTAATACCATTTTTAAAAAAATTCTGCAAATATCCCAGACAATAAGAAACAGAATGATAAAAATGAAAGAAACTGACAAGGCAGGTAATGATGACAACTTAAGGGGAAAACCGAGTAAACAAAGAAAATATGAGATCTGTTATGCAAAAAAGCTTCTTTCCAGTCGATCTATTTTAACGCAATGATAGGAATATTTAAGATAACTAATGATATATGGTTAACGAAATCCAAAATATAGAAACAGGTCAGCAGCAGAAGTATTGACCCACAAACTCGAAAGTAATATTCTTATAGAGATGTGCATACTAACAAATGTCTATCGTCGTAGAGAAGATTAACAGAGTAAGTCCACGTTATCAAATATCAACTTCCCATTCCACAGAATAACAATGCACAACATTAAGTAGACTCCCAAGTCCTAAAAACACTGTTAGGTATCATGCCTGCAGGTAGAACTGTCCACAAGTGATACGGCTTAACCTACGATTATTTATAAATGATTACTGTTCATAACAGAAAATTTTCCGCGAGTGGTAACTGGTAAGGTTCATCATACTACAATGCACCGGTTCCATTTTTTCATTTCATTCCCTCCAGCTTTAATAAACTTTTAGTTTGCCCCCTGAATTTTATTAGTGATTTTGTTACATCCTTTGCTTTTTTTCACTGCCTTATTGGAGGTATCAAATAAGTGAGGCTTCAATTTTAGTCTGCAGGTAAACTGTCCTAGCTGGAAACGAATAGAACCCGATAAACATAATCAAGATCACAAATTTTAGCGCACTTGTGTCTTGTGGCGTATCGATCAATGTTTTAATGGTATCTACAAGTAACATTCAAATTTACAAACTTTTATCCCCACCAAACTCTTACAGTTATCTCAACAAAAACTCATCTTTAAAATTTTCAAACTTTTATCAATTAATTCACTCAATTAACTCTTACATTTCATTATCTAGCCATCTTACCCCTATACTGACCCCAAAAAAAAACCTAAAAATTATCAAATTATATAATTTTAAAATAAATAAAAGCACACCACTAAATGTCATTTTAAAAAGTTAAAACCCTAAATTACATAAAAACAAAAATACAAAGTATGAAATAAGTATCTAATTAATCATATATATCTGAATAAATTACATATTTAAGGGGTAATAAGCTATTAGGGAATTTAAAATTAAATTTAAATTTGATGTGATGTGAATCTGACCTCCACGAACTCGTGAATCAAGCTCTTTATGCTGAAGCATTTTTTTCCGGTACTCCGTCTCCGCAGTACGGCGGCGGACTGCATCTTCACCTTCGCCTGTCATCGGAAAATAGTATGTGTTGATCAGATATAGATACAGATGTATGTATATATGTATATATATATGTGTGTATTGTTGCTTTTTGTTCAAGACAAGTTTTGCTTCATTAATTAAAAACCAAAAATATCTATAACGGGCCCTTTTTGAAACATTGACTATTATTATTAGTGGGCTAACATTTAAGGCCCAATGTATGGTTTTGGTATTGTAGTCTGTAGAGGTGACTCGGGTAGTCAGGTGAGAGGTAATATGTTCTTTGTTTTTGTTTAATTTTTTTTGAACAGTCAGTCGGTATTCGACATTAGGGAACACCTCACCGTATAATGGTGAAGCCTTGCACGTACTCTAGACTACGAGATGTAGACCATAAGCCGTTACAGGTGATTCAAGGGAAAAACCTCCAGGACATGTCACTCTAGAGAGTCGAACCCATGACTTGAAGTAAAACAGGGATGACTACAGCCAGTTGATCTAGCATTCATTGTCTGTTTAATGGTGTTTATGTACTCCATACTCCATACAGGTTTCTGACCTATAAGGGCAAAGGTACAGTCGGAAATAGTATCGGCAAGTTGTATCGGTAAAAATCGGCAAATCGGTTTCATTGCACCTCTTCCATCGACAAAATTTGGCATGGGGATATTTTCCAAGCATCGGCTCCCTTTGGCCGATTGAAGTGAACGTTGGTGCTGCCAAAAGCTATGGAAAAACATGTGGGACCCCAAACAAAAGAAAGCATGTGGTAGCATCGGCACTAATCGGTTTCTTTTGGCATTACCCCCTCATATTTGGCAATAAATTGGTAGATTTTAGCAAAAAGTTGAGAGGACACGTGGCACAATCATATTGGCTTAAAAATTAACCAAAACTTGTCAAAGTGCCAAATTGTGGCTATACACCCTTGCCCAATAAATGCTACCTAAACGGTTTTTACGTGACATTATATGGTTTGGTGTTCCTTGAATGTCGATTTTTGACTTAATTGTTCAGAAATTGTGACGTAATCTGTCGATTATCTAAATGATGATCTATGTGAAACCCTAACAAATCGGATCTCATATTTATGCATGGAAATCAAAGTAAAATGGTGAAGAGGCTCGCAAAGCCAGTTAAGAAGGGGGAAAGTCTGTCGAAGCATAGACAGGAGGAGAAGAAAAGAAGATCTCACCAAAACCCTAAATAAATATAAATATATATGTATATATATTCATTTATGTCGAAGCTTAGACAAAAGAACCTCTAGCGAGGCCTTAAGCTCGGTTTTCCTGAATGTCGAAGCCTAGATGACAGCGGAGTGAGGGGAGAGAACCTATAGCGAAGCTTCAAGGGAAAACAGAGGTGTGTCGAAGCTTAGAGAAAGAAGGAAAGGCTTGATATAATTCTAGTCTAAATTATATATATATTAGATACCGAAGTGTAAGGTAGTCATGGGAAGGAAAGGCGTGGGGCCCAGGCGAAGCAAAGCCTAGAGTGGGACCCATAAGATCCTAACGAAGCAAAGGAAGGAGAGGAGCGGGCCTTAGAAGAGAGAATCGGTCCCTAATTGAAGGAAAGAGAGAAGCAGTCGAACCTTGCTTTGGAGAACTCTCCAGCGAAGTGTAAGAGAAAGAGAGGGAATCGGAGTGTAGAGGCTCTTCCCTTGGTGAAGCTTAGGCGAAGCAAAGGCAGATTGATGCCCGGGGTGGACCCCACTTTGACGAAGCCTAGGAAAAGAAAGATGGCAACGTTGCTGTGAACCCAGGGAGATTGCCAAACTATCAATCAACATTAACTAATATATATATATACATATATACAAAAGAGATGTCGAATGGTTTAGTAATATTAACTAATGTATATACGTACATATACATAGTATAAGAAAGTAGTCAGCAAGCTTTCCAAGAGAGAGAAGCGACGCTTGGAAAGAGAGGAGTTGGAGAGCTATCGAGCCTTCAGTTAAGGAAGGAAGAATACGAAGCTTCTAATTCTTTTATAATTGAATCAAAGCTAATATATATATATATATATATATATATATATTATTAAGAAATCGAAGTATAAAGCTGAGAGAAAGAATCGGACTGGAGTGGAGCCCACATCTGGCGAGCCCTCATAACAAGACAACTGTAGCGAGGCCTCGAATAAGGCAGGAAAGCTTTTGGAGAACCTTTGATAAGTCCCAGCCAAAGCAAGGTGGAAAAGGCTAGGCCTAAATAATGGGCCTGACCCAGTTCGAATAGAGTTTTGAAGAAGCCAGGAAGGCAGGCCTCGTACTAAGCTTAAGAATTCTTTCACCTCTCGTATATAATGTCAAACTTATATCATTATTTTTATTAGGGTGACTTATAGGCCAAGTGACGTATGAACGATTGACAGATAATTATTCTAGAATGTTCAATATTTCGTACCCTTGGGATTTGGGCCAGGGCCCATATCTGGTACAGCCCAAGACAAAGTTGCCCTAGTATGAGGCTTATAAATACCTCCAATCATCGAATGTCAGAGAATTCAATTCATGCCATCCACAATCAATTCAGTCACCATCAATTCATTCTCACATACAACATTCTCTGCAATAGCAGTACATTCAATAACATTATCATCAACACATTCATCATCAATTAATCATAAACATTAAATCACATTATATTCATATCCTCCAAAGATCGAAACGTCTCTTTGGGAAAATCATCAAACACCTTAGATTCGTCAAGAGTTTATTAGGTTTGCACTACTTTGTAGGAGATCTTGATGATTTTCTTGGTTTAAACCCATCTTTGATTGAGTTTCACATTTTCATGCTTAAACACTAAACATCTCCTATACGCCACATATAGATGTATATATGACGTATAGAACAAGTTTAGAATATATTTATTACGGATAAAAAACTTATACGTCACTTATAGGCCCTTTATAGAACCCATAAAGTATGGGTCTATAAGTGACATATAAAGAGTGTTAGTTAGCAAAATATGAGTATGTACTATGTAGCCTCATATTTCTATTAAAAAAAACAACTAAAAGTTTTAAGAGGTGTTTATTTTAAAGATAAAAATATATAAAGTTGATGACTTATTGGTAAGATTTTTTAACCTTGATGGAATCCACCGAGATCCAAGTTTCATTCTACACATTTGTGGGAATGAATTATTAGGAGAATTTTAGTCAGATCTAATTGACAAAATGCATCAATTAACACCATCATCCAAGTTGGTGTATGTCATATTTACAGTGTTATAAATCTTGAATTTTTCGTGAACTCTCTGTATCAAGATGCATAGCAATTTTTTAAGAGAAAATCACGTCAATAACCAAATTTCATTGCGATTATACCAAATTAGCCAAGTTTTTTTGTATTATCACAAAATAGCCAACAAAATCGCAATAAACTGACAAAATCGCAATGAGATCTTCAAAATCGCAATGAGAACTTCAAAATCGCAATGGAAACCCAAGAATCGCAACGAGATCATAACTATCGCAATGGCAAAATCGCGACGCGATCCTGAAGATCGCAATGCGATGTGCAGAATCACAATGCGATTTGAAGGATCGCAATGCGATTATGAATATCGCAATGTGATTCTATTCATGGTTTCAGTATTCCGATTGGTTGAGTTTTGACGACGGTTACGTTTTCCGGCGAGTGCCATATTTTCCGACGAACTTCAAAACTGATTTTTTTTTTGTTAGGGTTTGTTCGGTTCATGATTCTGAGTGTTTTGGTGCCGATTTCGTGTTATAACTCGAAGAAACGAGAAAGAAATATCGAGTTTAAACTTTCCCGACGAGTTGCCATATTTTCAGACGAACTTCAAAACTGATTACTTTTTGTTAGGGTTTGTTCGGTTCTTGATCCTGAGTGTTTTGGTGCCGATTTGTGTTCTAACTCGAAGAAACGAGAAAGAAATCTCAAGTTTAAACTTTTCTGGCGAGTTGTTCACTTTTCCGGCCACTTTAACTGTAGAACTTCGTTTTGATGAAAGTTATCATCTTGGTGATGTTGTTCGGTTGTTGTTACTATTATAAGATTATGAGGAGCAAGGCTTCCCTTAAAGCCCCTCCTAGGGGCATCTCGCGACACATGGTAGTCCAGTCATCAAGGGGCTTTCCTTAAATTAATTGGTGGAGTAAGGCGTTCCGAGGCTTTCCTTATGCAAGGGTAAAAGATTCCTTTTGGACCCACAATTTCTTCACAATTTCTTCACATAGCACGCCATAGCATGCCGTCGGATTTCTCACGCCACAACTATTTTTTGACAGAGAACGCCCCTCGGGGCACTGTTCCGGGCGTTCCCGGGGGTTCCGGGGGGAAAAAGTGAGATATGGCGCCTTGCTCCGGATAGCCTAATGAATGATAAGATACATGTTTAACGGGGGCTATCGTTTTGATGAAGTTGTTATATAATTCTGATGAAGTTTACTGTTGTTCAGTTATAGTTGAATTTGTACCTGATGAGATAGTTTGCTCAAGGAGATGAGATTGTGGAGTGAATATTATGGAGAAAATTTTGTGATTGTGGGTGTATTGGAAGAGATCGAGACGGTATAAACCCAAATATATGGAACTTTATAACTTGGTTTTAAGGGTAAACTTGTAATTGTACTCAAGAATAAGAAGTTATCCATCCAAATCTGGCCAAGTGGCCAGAAAACTTTGGGCTCCAAAACCCCTATGTTTTCTTATCAACTCTTTTCTTTTCTTTTACAAAAAAACTCAAGAATACAAAAAATATAATATTTTCTACCTTTTCTTTTCCTTTACTTGTTAAAAAAAATCTCAAGAATGCAGTATTATAGTTGTTCAGTATAATGAGGTGTAAATGTGTAATACACGATTTGAATTCCTAGAATCAAGGGAGTAATTAATTAATTGTCAACGTTTTTTTGCTGTTGTATGTATATGTTTGTCTGCAAAACAGAACAATGATATGAATCAATCAATTAAAAAAATTTAAATAATAGAAAGATAATGATGAAAATCAATCAATAATTGAAGACGTACTTACTTAAAGTAGTTAATTAAGCTAAACATATGTATTTGTGTATGATTCACGAATGAACGTAAGTAGGTAGTTGAATTTGAAATGAAGCTCTCCACGTAAACAAGCCCGCAAAAACACATCCTCAAAAAAAAAAAAAAAAAAAAAAGTCAAAATCAACATATTGCGATTAATGCGATCTTGCAAGATCCAATTGCGATTTTACGATTATTGCGATTATTTTATTGCGATTCTCAGATTCTCATTGCGATCCTCAGGTTCTCATTGCGATTCTTGCAAGATATTGCGATTTTGTTGGTTATTTTGTGATAATCCAAAAAGACTTGGCTATTTTGATACAATCGCAACGAAAATTGGCTGCTGACGTAATTTTCTCATTTTTTTAAAGATATAATGGTTATTCAATAGGGATTGAATAGACATCTTGCATCTTAAAAGTTCAGAGTTTTGAGAAAAAAATGTAAAATCTAAGTATTGATAAAAAAAACATATATATAATAAAATATATATATATTGAAAAGACGAGAATGACATTTGTTTAAAACATTACCTACTAATTATTTATTACCACTTTTTAACATCAATGATCAAACTTAAATAACTACTCGTATACTATCAAATATATGATAATAATATATATATATACGAGTGCCTATACACGTATATATCCATTCTAATCCATATGTATATCTATATATCCAAATCCGTGTAGACTATATAATGTTGAAATGATGATTGACATACATGCATGCAAAAAGGGGAGGAAACACAAAATAACAACATGATCCTTCCCTTTGTCTCACCACCCATTTCTTCCCTTTGGAGGCAAATGGGATAGAGATACATCTTCCTATTTTCCTCCATATCCATGGCGATTTTCCTTCTTTTCTTCTCTATCTCCATCACCACCACCATCACCTCCATCTCGGCTGTCGTGACAACCAACCCCGCTAAATCCGATACCTTTAAACCTCCCGATAACTACCTGATTGATTGTGGCTCTTCGTCCTCAACAACCCTGCAAGATAGACGTATATTCATATCGGATTCAACTTCCTCACAATATTTGCAATATGATGGTCGTGATATCATCGTGGCTGATCAATCTGCAGATGTGCCTCTTCCCATTTACAAAACTGCAAAAGTTTTTAATGATGAAGCAACATACTCTTTTCATGTCACAAAACCCGGTTGGCATTGGATAAGGCTGCATTTTTATCCTATTGAGAATAAAGAGTTTAAATTGAAGGAGACCAAATTTACTGTTGTTGCGGCCGAGTCTTTGGTCTTGTTACATGAACATTGTCCTGAAGGCGTTGAAATGGAAGAATACCTCATGAATGTGACAACTCAACGTTTGAATATCAGGTTTTCGGGTGAGAAGGAATCTCCGGCTTTTGTTAATGCAATTGAGGTAGTTTCTGCACCTGATATAGTAATAACGGACACCAGTGACGCTTTGTTTCCTGTGGGGAAAAAGGTTGAAGGAATGACGAAAAATTCCTTTCAAAAGATGTACCGGCTTAACGTTGGAGGGGCTACCATTGGTCCAGGTAATGATACCTTGGGACGAACATGGGATTCTGATCAGAAGTTTCTTAAGTCTCAATCTGCTGCGAAAAATGTCTCAATTGCACCTAATGTTGTTACATATCTTGAAGGTGGTTCGCCATTGATTGCGCCACCTACTGTGTATGCTTCTGCCATGGAAATGGGGAGTGCAAATACAATAGCCCCAAATTTCAATGTTTCGTGGCAATTTGATCTTGATAAATCCTATCCATATCTTGTTCGCCTGCATTTTTGTGACATTGTGAGCAAATCGCTGAATGAGTTGTATTTCAATGTGTATGTTGGAGGTAAAATGGCGATCTCAGCTCTTGATTTGTCGACGGTGACCAATGGTTTATCAGTAGCTTACTACAAAGATTTCTATGTGGAGCCATCTGTAGTATCAAGCCCGTTCTTGGTTCAAATTGGCCCATTGAATGAACCCAGGGGAGCCAAGAATGCAATTTTAAATGGTCTTGAAATCTTGAGAATTAACAACACGGTTAATAGTTTAGATGGAGAGTTTGGTGCTGATGGAAGGACGGCTGGTGGGCCTAGCCGAGGGACGGTTGCAGCTGTTGGGTTTGCGATGATGTTTGGTGCTTTTGCCGGGTTAGGTGCAATGGCTGTGAAATGGCAGAAGAGACCTCAAGATTGGCAGAAAAAGAATAGCTTTTCTTCATGGTTACTTCCCCTTCATGCTGGTGATGCGAGTTTTATGTCATCAAGCAAGACCTCATTGGGTTCAAAAAAGAGTGCTTTTTATTCTTCAACAATGGGTTTGGGTCGATACCTTTCGTTTGCTGAGTTACAAGAAGCTACAAAAAACTGGGATGCAAAGTCAGTGATAGGTGTGGGTGGTTTCGGGAATGTGTACCTTGGAGTACTTGATGACGGTACAAAAGTTGCAGTTAAACGTGGAAACCCACAATCTGAACAAGGCATCAATGAGTTCCAAACTGAGTTACAAATGTTGTCAAAACTTCGCCATCGCCATTTGGTATCATTAATCGGGTATTGTGATGAGAATTCTGAGATGATTTTAGTGTACGAGTATATGGAACACGGGCCTATGAGGGACCACTTGTATGGAAAAGGCTTGCCAACAATCTCATGGAAGCAAAGATTAGAGATTTGCATAGGGGCGGCTCGTGGACTTCACTACCTCCACACCGGGGCAGCCAGTGCCATCATCCACCGTGACGTGAAGTCCACCAATATATTACTAGATGAGAATTTCATTGCAAAGATGGCGGATTTTGGGCTTTCAAAAGATGTAGGAATGGGGGAAGCCCATGTGAGTACCGCGGTTAAAGGGAGTTTCGGGTACTTAGACCCTGAATACTTCCGTAAACAACAATTGACTGATAAATCTGATGTGTACTCGTTTGGGGTGGTGTTGTTGGAAGTGTTGTGTGCCAGGCCTGCCATTGACCCGGCCTTACCAAGAGAACAAGTCAACTTAGCAGAGTGGGCCATGCAATGGAAACGGAAGGGGATATTGGATAAAATAATTGACCCAAATTTGGTTGGACAAATCAACCCTGATTCGATGAACAAGTTCGCAGAGGCGGCTGAGAAATGCTTGTCAGAATATGGGGTTGACAGGCCGACCATGGGGGACGTTTTGTGGAACCTGGAGTATGCACTGCAACTACAGGACCAGGGAAAAACAGAGGAAGGGAGCACTGGGTCAGGATCAGCACTAGCAAATGGTGCACCGCTTGCACCAGCTGTTGATAACAGGCCTGTTACAACATCCGCCCAGTCCAACCAGAATCCCGCTGAAGTTCAAGTCATCGAGGAGCATTCCGGGACTGCTATGTTTGCAAATCTCAACAGCCGGTAAACCCATCAAATAACCAGATCAGACAGAAGATAAGAAGGGACTAAAGGACTAAAGGAGACAATTACAATTTCCTTTTTCAATGCCGTTTTTTATGAATATGATAGTTAGTAGGGTACTAGCATGATAGTTATGCAGTCTTTTCCTTCTTAGTTTAGTTGGTATAATTGTACATATAGCTCTGAGAAAGGACTCTAAGTTGTGCAGTTCAATAGTATAATTACACCAATTTCCAGCCAAAATTATTGATAGTTACAGCTTTGATTGCAGTTCAATAGGCTCAGTTCTACTAGTTAAATATCATAACAAATAGTAATCTCTTTCATAATATCAAGCCCTTCTTAAGTTAATGTGTTTTAAGATCAGTGATACCCTCAGGTTGATACAATACAAGAGATTACCTGTTAAAAGCTAGTATGATTTTTTGTGGTTGGTATCATCATCCCGGTATTTAGCATTATAACATCTCCATCATCCCTGGAGTATGTTACAAATTATCGGTATCTTTTGATTCTTTCAAGTATGTTTGAGTCTAATCCTGTTTCCAGCATTGTTTCCCGGACTTTATGTCCATCAATGAAGAGCCATTCCCTCCGGTTCTCTTTTCATCACGTTCCTCTCTGGCGAATGAACAGAAACAATAAATACACCAAACGTAAACATAACATATTCATAATTGACTCTGACACTAAGTGAGAAACTTAGAAAAGTTAGCATGGCACTGGCCCAAATAACACAGATTTTCAGGAAACAGAAAGAGCTCAATCAGACAGATTTACAAGAAGGTATCAGTTTTCCAGACCACAAAATGAATAACATATGGATGACACTAGCACTGATTTCTTAAATGCGCATTAGGTCTTTCTAGATGAATACTTTCTAATGCTTTCCTAAAATAAAATAAAAAAGATGAACACTTTCTAGTAAAGGATGCAAATTTTACCCGTTTATGGTACAAAGGTCAATTTATACTATATTTTTTCTAACTGGTCAAACCGGTAAATTTAGAAAAATTGGCGAATATGAAATTAGTTACATGGGTCAAAAGTTGCCAAAGTGTAATTAAAATGTATCAAACCTCAACAGACCTGAGTTCCAGAAGCACGGGATATTCTTTCTTGCTCCTAAAGAGCTTCTTCCACTCTCTGAAGTGGCGTTCTCAATCTCAGTCCGTGCAAAAGCACTTTCTTCACCAACAAGCTTTTTAGCATCTTCTATAGCCTGTATGAAGCAAGTGCAAGAATATGACCTTACACAATATTTTCATGAAGAATAGATCCGTCTGAAGATACAACAAATATACAAGAACCTTGTATTTTTCCTGATACCAAAACGACAGTAAACTGTGGAATAAGAGCTATTCAAACTTCTCATCAACAAGTTACGTAGGTTTAGTGAAGTATATGTATAAAATTTTGAATATACGAGTTCTTTGTCATTATCTAAGATAGAAGCTGCATCACTCAGAAAGGACGCCTAAAAAAATATTACTGGTAATCTTTACAAACCTGCTGCAGAAAACTTGCTGGTATATCAACCTCAGCCTTTTCTTGAATTAACTCCCTCACTCTAATCACTGAACAGTTAATGCTTCAACCTATAATAATGGGACGCAGATATGTATATTTAAACATTACAAATCTATTACAGGGAAAGCTACAAAGAAACATGAAACTAACCACAGAAATAGCCTACGCTACATCATCTTTGTTTTTACCCACCACACGTCCTCTACGTAATTCGAATGCATCTCTGGGGTTCTTGAAATATAACATGTTTCTCCAAACAAGTCATATCTCTCATTATCTAAAAAATGTGGTTTTCTTATTAGAAGATAAAATGCACATTAGCATCATGCAAACCTCCAAAGGAGAAAACCTTGTCATGTGATTTAGCAGCAGCAGAAGCTAAACATTTCTAAAATTTACCAGCCAAATCAAAAACGAAACAACATTTTTGTTGTTCTAACAGCCGAGCAGTCTTTGGCTATGTGTGTTGCTAATTGCATGCACCACTTGATGTAGTTTTTCATTAGCAGTTCGGATACAGCCAATATATCATGTAGCCATGCAGGTACACATTTGCATTTTCTTCAATAAAAATCTTTGCAGGAGCAGTATCCGTTCTTGAAATGATGGAAGCGACTGGTATCCCTCAAAATTATCTCATGATCAATAATTTTAGATATGTACATGATGGCAATGTGACAGTCACCACAAATACGCAAGTTTTTTGTGATCCTAATGGGTACACCAGGTGCTGTTGTTAATATCCCATACGCAAGTGCTAACCTTTCGCTGTGTTCTACAAGAAGATCACCTTTCTCTTCATCATCCACATCATGGAGCGCAAAACTTGTATCAGGAACATAACCAAGGGCTTTAATCTTATGCATCAACTTATCCAGAAGATTGTATATCTCTTCGGTCAACGGGTGAGTTTTATCTCCAACATAGAATGTTGCAGTGCCTGTTTTCCCCTGAATCCAACTACACCCGGGCCTCTTCCTAACCTCTGTATGTTTCATCAAATACCGAACTTTAGCTACATCTTTCCAGCGCCTAGCATTGGCATATATGTTTGAAAGAAGTGTGTATGTTCCATCATTCTCACACCCTAATTCTAACAACTTAGTCGAAGCATATTCCCCTAATTCTACATTGGTATGAACCCTTGCAGAACCAAGTAACGCCACCCACACTACCGGACTGGGTTCCATAGGCATTTCTTTGATGACCTCCATAGCTTTCTCTAACTGGCCAGCTCGGCCCAATAGATCCACCATGCACGCATAATGTTCAACCCCAGGAACAATCCCAAACTCCCGTGTCATAGAGTCAAAATAGTCCAAACCTTTTTCAACTAAACCAGAGTGACTACAAGCATAAAGTACAACAACGAATGTCACACCATCAATGGGGAGACCTGCCTTTCTCATCCCATCAAAGAGGTCAATAGCCTCTGAGCCACGACCATGCATTCCGTACCCAGTCAATAGAGATGTCCATGATACAGCATTTGTTTGTTTCATATTATTAAATACAACACGTGCCACATCAACATCACCCGATTTAACATACATGTCGATAAGACAATTCTGAACAAATAACACATCAGATTTTTCATATCTGTTACGGAGGACATAAGCATGAATTTGCTTACCAGGTCGTAAAGCAGCAAGACGAGCACATGCCATTAGGGCACAAGATATTGTGAAAGCGTTTGGCATTGTGGGTTTGTTTTGTCTAAGCATATCTGAAAATAGTTTCAATGCATCATTGGCATCACCGTGTTGAGAATACCCACCGATCATGGCCGTCCAAGTGACTACATTTCTATTAAACGGGGCAACAGAATCAAAACACTTACGTGCAAGATTACCTGCCTTGCATTTGGCATACATGTCAATTAAAGAATTGATCACCATTTGTTCATCTCCTGAGTCATTCTTATTTATATCGAAAATCTTTTTGATGGTATAACAATGAATCTCCTTCCCCTGACTTAGTGTCCCAGCACAAGCACAACCCGATAGTAATGAAACAAGTGTGACAACATTTGGCTCAGAGCCCGAAACCAGCATTTGCCTAAAAACGTTAAGCGCTTCATATCCATGACCTCTTTGAGCATAACCGGCAATCACAGCACTCCACGTTACTACATTTAACTCAATCTTTTTCCCTCGCATTCTCTCAAACAAACAAAGCGCATCTTCAAATCTACCAATTTGTGAGTACCCAGTAACCATTGCATTCCAAGAAACAACATCCTTCACTTCCATTCGCTCAAAAACTTTATACGCATCATCCATCAACTCACATTTTGCATACATGTCCACAACAGCATTTCCAACAAACAAATCCTCAATAACTCTACTTTTCAACGCGTAAGCATGAACTTCTTTTCCTTTCATAGACGCACGACCTGAAGCCAACACCGGAAGAATATTAACAAGGCTTACAGCATCAGCACAAACCCGATTCCCATTTCCCTCGTCTTCAAACCCCGTCATCTTACAAAACATCCCAACCGCATTTCTCAAATCCCCACACTGCACACAAGCAGCCACAACAGAATTCCACGACACGACATCTTTAACAAACATTTCATCAAACACCTTACGCGCAAAACCCAACTCGCCACACCGACCATACATCGCAATAATCGCGTTACAAACAAAAACATTATCAACATACCCAAGAACCACAACATTCCCATGAACCATCTCACCAACACTCAACAACCTTAACGCGCCACACGCCTTAAAAACATAAGGAAATGTATAACCATCAGGTTTCCAATTAAGTAAATACATATAAAAATAAACATCAAGCGAGTTTTCGAGCAAACCGAGATGAACTGAACGCCGAATTAGCTTGTTCCAGTAATAAACAACGGACGAGGATTGATCGGAAGGCGGCTGCAGGCGGGATAAAAGAGAAATAGCGTGTGATGGAGAGTTATATGTAATGTATAGACTTATAAGTTTTTGTATGTATATAGAAGATGGGTGTAAATGGCCATTTACAGTTAAGTGTTGGTGAAGAATTTTGACATGGGATAGTGAGCTGCATTGTTGGAATAATGTGTTAGTTGAGTAGAAAAAGAATGGTGTGAGAATGTGGTGGTGCAGGTGATGAAGTTTTGGGGTTTTGAAAACATGGCGCATCATTGATTTTGATATATATATGGGGTATATATATATATGTGTGTGTGTGTGCACAGTGTGTGTGCACAGACTCAAAATTACTCGTATTTATTATGTATGTATCGATCAGGGGAAGGAGGTGTTCATGACTTCATGAAGATCTGCAAGTCTACAAACATGAATTGACTGGTTTCAATAGAAAGGGTATTTAAGTAATTTACATAGAAAAATAAAAAGCTACACCTATATATTTTATGTGTGTGTGGAATATTCCGCTTTATTTTCAACTCCTAAACAATTGCTAATATTGTGTTCGTGTGAAGAAATTCAGAATGAAGTTCATGTCACAACGATCTCAATGGAATGGAAATTTCTCAAGATTTTTGGTTGTCATCAAAGCTAAAGTTCCGTTCGGACAAGCTATTTATTTTATTACCGAACCAAACAAGATTATTCTTAATCCTACATGTCTGACACAATACCTTGAGTACCTATGATGGTGACCACATCTGCTGGCATGTGATGTTTGGACATAGAATCGAGTCCTTGTGAATGGGCAGAGCCAGGTGCTCTTATTTTACGATAATAGGGGCGATTGCTCCCAATACTTATCAGCAAAGACACCAAATTTACTTAAATCAGTGGATAGTTTTTTTAAGCTTTTCAACAAAGCATTCAGTTAGGGGTAACGACGGCTAATTCCGTCGACCATATAAGACATGAAGACATTTAAGCAAAAAAAACTCAAAGAAAAAGCTGGTAAACGAATTTTCAAAGGATTGTGAGAAAAATAAAAAGCTACACCTATATATTTTATGTGTGTGTGGAATATTCCGCTTTATTTTCAACTCCTAAACAATTGCTAATATTGTGTTCGTGTGAAGAAATTCAGAATGAAGTTCATGTCACAACGATCTCAATGGAATGGAAATTTCTCAAGATTTTTGGTTGTCATCAAAGCTAAAGTTCCGTTCGGACAAGCTATTTATTTTATTACCGAACCAAACAAGATTATTCTTAATCCTACATGTCTGACACAATACCTTGAGTACCTATGATGGTGACCACATCTGCTGGCATGTGATGTTTGGACATAGAATCGAGTCCTTGTGAATGGGCAGAGCCAGGTGCTCTAATTTTACGATAATAGGGGCGATTGCTCCCAATACTTATCAGCAAAGACACCAAATTTACTTAAATCAGTGGATAGTTTTTTTAAGCTTTTCAACAAAGCATTCAGTTAGGGGTAACGACGGCTAATTCCGTCGACCATATAAGACATGAAGACATTTAAGCAAAAAAAACTCAAAGAAAAAGCTGGTAAACGAATTTTCAAAGGATTGTGAGAAAAATATAAAGCCTTATAGTGCGAAATTTATGTTAACTGAGTTTTTAAAATCAATGCTCTCATATATATCAATTTATGTTGATGTCGTTAGTACTCGTCACCAATATCACAATATGTTAAGATCCAACAGCAAAAACTTCATTTTACAATTGTCACATTTGAGAATAATTAACAATAATTAGGTTTATTTTTTCTTTTTAAGGCCTCAGTTAGCGTCAACATTTTCATTTGATGTAGTTCGTTTTTAATAGGAATTATACGGGATATTAAAGGTTGACACCTTAAAATTAAGTTGATGATGTTATATGATCGTACCTATTGCACATTCTAATATCTTTCATTGCTCAAATGCACAATTCAAAAGAGAAATTAAAAATCATAAGTACCTATGATTAACCATAAACAAAAGGCTTCCTAAATCCCCACCCGAATCAGTTTCCATACCCAAAAAAGGTGTGTATGTTTTCTCTGTCTCTATATACTAATCATCATCGAATCAAACACATTTAATCTATTTGTTTAACCTCAAAAAAAATTTCTTTAAACTTTGATGAATTCATGCTTTTACTTCAATTTATGTAAAATCTGATAATGGAGTTTAAAAGTACACAATTCATGGATTCATGTTCTTATTTAGTTTTTTTTTTCTCCTCTGATTTTGATCGTGGTTTTGATTTATTGGAGGACAAGTAGTTGCCTTCAAGGTGTTTGGTGTTATGTCTCAAAGAAGAAAGAGTTGTATATTATCACATTATTGCAATAGGCTAATGTGATAATATGTTTTGAATTTTATGTGTAAATAGGCTGACAGTGAGACGGAGTCTGAAGCAAATCTGCGGTTAGTTTCCTTAATTCGTTTTAATAATTATTATCAAATTTTGTTTTTATAGACTGTTATGTGGACCATTTTTTTTCCGAATTTTTTATTTCTTATGCCCTGTTTTGAATTTTGATTATTGAGAGAATCAGAGTTAACAAGTTTTTAGTGAATTTATAATATCCGTATCATGTTAAACTTTACACTGAAGTTCTCACCAGGCCCATAAAATGCTTTCTGTTGCTTCTTATATCTAATATAATTGGTACGTACAACGTTGCACCTTTTCATGGAAAGTGGAAAGAAACGTAAGAATGTAGCTTCACGATTAGCAGGTAAGAAGGCTAGCGCAAACAAAGACCCGTTCCAGTCCCAGTTTAAGAATAATTAACCAACATAAATGATAACATATATCCGCATTTGTTGTCCATTTTCTGATTCCATGTCTAAATAATAGTGACATTTAAATGATGTATTGATTGAATCTTCTGCAAAAATATGATACTTTATTTGAACGGAATGCCAGGGTGGAAGTTATTATCTGCGGGCAAGGTTCACAGGGCCAAAGAATACTTGGAGACAGTTTATAATCCAAAATATTAGCTAGATGGACCTGTGGGTTGACTTTGACTCCTGAAGACTTATAACAACGTATGTATCTTCATACTCTAATAGCTTGTCGAGGGAGACAAATTTTGTACTCTAAAATGTTGCTTCTATAAGCCATTGTTGGCCATTTTTCCGTGGTTCCTTGAGGCTTTAAATTGCGCAAAAACATAACAGGTAGTAGGCATGAGCTAAACTTGGTTAAAATTTGAAATTAATTTACTGTAGCTTCTCTATTCGCAACATTCTTTAGTTAAACCAGAAAAATTAACTATATTGTTTTGAAGATCGAGATGTCATATCATTGTTGCATATTTTCACTGCAATTTGGTGACCGAGTTGCTAAATACTCACCACACATGTATTCATTTATGGTTAGTCCTTGACTATACTTTGACTTTGTTTCAAACTGAAAGGTTACTTTTATTGTTTAGAACTCTCAAAATCAAACTTGGTTAGTTACACATTTCAGCTTCAATTTAAAGATGGCTGCACTTTATGTGCCTCTATTTATTTAATGTTGATCCATTGTATAAACTTTTTGTTTTGTTATTTTAATATTGTAGACAAAGTTTAATGTCTGAAGAGGGAAGATCTGAAGTGCACATAAGATCAACATAGCATTTGCCCGAGCTTTGCTAGCAAGAAAGTTGGGTAAAGAACGTATTATTGCTGAAACTGGGCTGGGCAACATGGAGTCACAACCGCCATTGTGTGACCGTTCTGGGTTGCAATGTATTATATATAGGGAAAAGAATCTGTGTGTGTATGTAACTTGTCTTCAGCTACTATTGTATGAAAGAAACTTTGTTTTGGTTCATTGTATGTAAGTTTCCCGGTTAACTGAATGTTTGATGTAACTCACCGGCTGAAAATATTTGCTTCCCGGTAACAAGCCAGCTGGCCCTCCACGTCGTAATAAAAAAATAATAAACACTTTCTAGGTTATAAAACCCTTATTTTCCCCCCCTTTTCCATCATCTTTCCCGCCCCTTTCCCTTCCCGCTCTATCTCTTTTTCTTCTCCAATGGCGATTTCTTCTTCTTCATCGTCAAACCCTACAAATCGCTACATGTATTGTCGATGTGGAGAAAGGATGTCAATCTTCACTTCGTGGACAGCCAAGAATCCTGGCTGACGATTTGTACGATGCCCTAATGTAAATTTGTATTTATCATTGAATAAATTCGATTAGGTTTTGTTTCTGATACTGAAATTGGGTTTTGAATTAGGTAAAAAGTCGATATTGTACTACTTTTAGCTTCATAGATGAAGAACTCCCATGTCAATACTACAAGGATCTTGTTTTCGACCTTCATTCTCAATCAAAGGTTTATGGTAATATGCAATCTACTGAACAAGATGAAGAAAAGTTGAAACTTCTGAAAGCATTGGACGATTTGAAAAATTCGAATTCTAGTATAAAATTCAAGGAGAAATTGTTTTATTTTCTTGTTGGATTTGTGGCAGTGTTGGCAATTCTTATAGGGATTGTGGTGGTGAACTAAATTGTTTTATTTTCTTGTTGGATTTGTGGCAGTGTTGGCAATTCTGATAGGGATTGTGGTGGTGAACTAAATCCCTTGTTTTATTTAGTTGGTTTTCTTTGTATCTTGTTGTAGTGATATCATGTATGTTGTTGGATGTAAGTTATCAATGAAGTAGTAATGACAAGTATGTTTTTTATCTCATTAAACCTGTTTATATTGACTGCAATAATATGTGATGATAAGTTAGTAAATAAGGTACAAAAAAGACACCAAGTGTAACACCCGACATTTAAAATCATGGGTTTTCAAAAATTTCCACCTAACGGTGTTAAAAGATGCGGAAGAAAACTTTAAAAGTTCAAAACCGATAAAAACAGTTCGGTTCCTGCATTTATTGGTGTTACATGCCATACCATCAAAATGTCTAAATGAAAACCCAACGGTTGCCCAACACAAAACAACCGTCTACATAGTACTTCATAAAATCTGCATAATATCAAAATGTAAATAAAGTCTAATGAGGTGTAGGATCTATGGGTAGCTAAAGTCTTCATCAAGCATTCCACCCAATTCCTCACTTTTCATTCTACGTCTTCCTCGGCTTTGCTAAACCTGAGGGAGCAACACACATTCAAAAGACAAGTGTTAGCTAACGAATTAGCTAAGTAAGATAACACTAAAGTTATAAAGCGTTGTCCAATTAAAACATTTCTACTTTGTTGACAAAACATTAAGGCACAACCCACATACCACACACGCATACAACCTGCATATCAACTTAGGATGAATCACCCTAATTGTGTTTATCCTTATTTTATTACACACATAATCACACGTATCTTCGTTATCTGCATATAAGTGTGCCCTGCATCACACCCGACTAGATGATAAACCAAAAGGCTACTCATCATACGTCGTTAAGGAATGGCAAGCCAATCCCAGAGTAATCCGTATATGGAGGTGGGTCAGACCCCTCGCATTACTCGCCCTGCGTTAAATGACCATGTTGCAAGGAGCCACCCAAGCAACCTACGTTCACGCACTCGCCGGGCTAGGGCAAGTACGGGTTAAGCTTAATACTTCCCTGCATTATAAATTTACGAGCTCGGTTTCACACATTATTAGTTTAGGCATCACACAACCTAAACAATTCCACACATTATTAGTTTAGGCATCACACAACCTAAACATTTTCACACATTACCTTCATTACGTTTGGGCCCTTAAACGTGCACGTGACATGGCAACTTAGCAAGTCTAGTGTTCTAGATGAGCAAGCCATTAATACATGCACACAACAACATAAACTACGTCATACTGCATTTCAAGATTCTACATGCTACTTCATATAAAAACACTACATTATCCTTCATACCATAACACATACTACATTATACTTCATTTCATAACATGTACTACGTTACATGTCATGAGGGACTGCATTTCAGGTCTCATAGGGCAACTACATAACCCATATTATCTCCCGTGTAACCCCATATACCCATAAACAAGATATGTTACCAATTGGGAAGTTTTAATTATGAAACCATTCTTTTCGTTGAACCCTCGGCGTGTCAAAAGTAGTGTATCTTACCTCGAAGTAGCACGCAATAAGGATAGCTAAGTTACCGAACAAAGCAACAACCCTTGTCTACCTATAACAAACATAGGACGAATCAACGAGTGTAAACGATGCTATACGACCTACGTCTATATATATATATATATATATATATATTATATTGACTATTATATATATATATATATATATATATCGAATAATAGTCTTTGTTGACTACTTCAGCTGTTGTAGACTACTTTCACATTTCGTAGACTACTTTACTCTTTTGTAGACTACCAGACTCTTTTGTAGACTACTTTCACATTTCGTAGACTACTTTACTCTTTTGTAGACTACCAGACTCTTTTGTAGACTACTTTCACATTTCGTAGACTACTTTACTCCTTTGTAGACTACCAGACTCTTTTGTATCTTTTGTAGACTACTTTCATCTTTTGACTACCACACATCCACCATGACTTCTTCAGTTCATATACACCAACAATGACTCAAATAATATTATGAAATCATTAATAGGTTCATGGATTCCCTACACACCTTATACAAATCATTTGACACCCGATTTGACCTAAATCGTCTCATAAACATAATTGAATCCAAACCGAAACTCCACCAAAACGACTCCAAATCATAAACACTACTTTAATACTTCAAAATCCTTCATATTTAGACCATAATGATGCAATACAACCTTTGATTAAAACATACATGATTTGCATCATTTAAACAATCGTTATTTCGACATCAATTGATTCTCTAACACCTAGATCTGATTTCAAATGACTCACATAATTGAAAAGATATAAAATTAGCGTTAATATACCTTTCCTACCTGTAGATCTCAAAAAGGATGCAATAAACTTGATCATACACACATGAATCACCCGTTTTGAAGGATTTTCGGCTTAGAATTTGATAGGGAATCATGGGGGGCGGCTAGGGCTTCAGAAGGAGGTTATTTTTCTGCATATTAACATCTAATGACTCCTTCCTAAACCTTAATCCCGTTTTTGACTTTCACCACATGTCAAATTTGGTCCCTAGGCTTCATAAGGTCATATTATTAGCCCAAAACACCTCTATGGACTATATACAACTTGATACACACTTTGAACACCTCTAAAAGGCATAAAACTACATCTTTAACACATTACTACATCCGTCAGTCAGACATCCAAGTCTCCCACATAAACTACGTTAACCACACATAAGCATTAAATCTTCCATAGATTTAACAGACACGTTAGGTTGACTTAACGACTCTAGTCAACCGTTAAATAAAAAGTTTAGGATGTTACAATTACCTCCCCTTAAGAGGATTCCGTCCCCGGAATCTCATCAGAAAGGAATAACTCCGGATACTTCCCCTTCATTACTGCTTCGGTTTGTCACGCTAAGTTTTCTCCACAATTATGCTTCCACTTGATCAACACAAGATCAATCAATTTCCTACGTAGCTTCTTTTGCTTCCTTTGAAGCTTCTTTGACTTTTGGTCAAGGATCTCAATCCGACCAACTACAAACACACGTTATCATCAATACTCATATCTCTCCACGGATGCACATTGGTTTCACCTCAACCAATACGTCATGTCATCGTATACTTGCATCTTAATCCATGTCTTATATCACATTAACATGGACTCACCACTTACACGTAACTTCATAGCACATCTTGGCATATCACACATAAATTTGTCTCACATATTCATTTTAGCACTAGCTTCACAATAAGCGCGATTATACACATCTTACGTACTAACATTACATCTAGCACGATTTACTACATCTTACATATTACTTTAACATTAGGTACATTCATTACCTAATTAATCCCACGTTTTTGGTCTCACTAACATATATATCTCATTATGATTCATACGTGTATCTAGTGAACTAGACACACCATATTTAAGCGCCACACATAAGTCATTTCAACATACATATATTCCCATACTACATTCAGCGAATACTATTCATTCAGCAATTAAGCCTTTCGAACACGTACCCTTGCTAACTTGCTATCACATCTCTCATAATTCCTTTGAACAAAGGGTCGTCCCTCCATAACTTTCGATGCATAACATATCCCTCCATAATGGCTTATGGTTAAACCATATTACCCACTTTGCGCATAATAAGCTTCCCCTGTTCACCACAAAACCTTTAGACAATTTTGAGCTAACCAAAACACTTCTTTTACAATTCCAACTTTATGAACTATTGCCTTTATGATCTTTGATTCTGCGTTTTTCCTTTCAATAACTTGCCAAATCATGAAATGACATCCAACATCTATAACATGATCATTGATGCATATGATTCATAACTCTCCGCTTCATTCACCTCAGCTACTTCACACATAAGCTATATCACACGTTTATTAAATTCAGTTAGGGAAATGGTACATTACTTCAGGGACCGTCTATGGTAGCAATAAGTTAACTAGCGACGGAGGAGCGAGAAACGAAGAATAAAGGCTAAAACACATATCCACATATCAATAAAAAATCATCAAATAGCCTTAATCCTACACTCTCACTCAATCCCAACCCGTCCTAAAGTACTTCATCTCAAAGCTAGGCATACCTACTAAAGCCTAACTTGTCCTACATCGGTTTAAGTCCAATTCCTATGGCACACTTAGTCATTGGTTCACTTAAACCATTTCTCTGATACCAACTTGTAACACCCGACATTTAAAAACATGGGTTTTCAAAAATTTCCACCTAACGGTGTTAAAAGATGCGGAAGAAAACTTTAAAAGTTCAAAACCGATAAAAACAGTTCGGTTCCTGCATTTATTGGTGTTACATGCCATACCATCAAAATGTCTAAATGAAAATCCAACGGTTGCCCAACACAAAACAACCGTCTACATAGTACTTCATAAAATCTGCATAATATCAAAATGTAAATAAAGTCTAATGAGGTGTAGGATCTATGGGTAGCTAAAGTCTTCATCAAGCATTCTACCCAATTCCTCACTTTTCATTCTACGTCTTCCTCGGCTTTGCTAAACCTGAGGGAGAAACACACATTCAAAAGACAAGTGTTAGCTAACGAATTAGCTAAGTAATAACACTAAAGTTATAAAGCGTTGTCCAATTAAAACATTTCTACTTTGTTGACAAAACGTTAAGGCACAACACACTTAATACACACACGAATAAACTGCATATCAACTTAGGATGAATCACCCTAAATGTGTCTATTCTGCATTATCACACATAATCACACGTATCTTCGTTATCTGCATATAAGTGTGCCCTGCATCACACCCGACTAGATGATAAACCAAAAGGCTACTCATCATACGTCGTTAAGGAATGGCAAGCCAATCCCAGAGTAATCTGTATATGGAGGTGGGTCAGACCCCTCACATTACTCGCCCTGCGTTAAATGACCATGTTGCAAGGAGCCACCCAAGCAACCTACGTTCACGCACTCGCCGGGATAGGGCAAGTACGGGTTAAGCTTAACACTTCCCTGCATTATAATTTACGAGCTCGGTTTCACACATTATTAGTTTAGGCATCACACAACCTAAACAATTCACACATTTACCTTCATTACGTTTGGGCCCTTAAACGTGCACGTGACATGGCAACTTAGCAAGTCTAGTGTTCTAGATGAGCAAGCCATTAATACATGCACACAACAACATAAACTACGTCATACTGCATTTCAAGATTCTACATGCTACTTCATATAAAAACACTACATTAACCTTCATACCATAACACATACTACATTATACTTCATTTCATAACATGTACTACATTACATGTCATGAGGGACTGCATTTCAGGTCTCATAGGGCAACTACATAACCCATATTATCTCCCGTGTAACCCCATATACCCATAAACAAGATATGTTACCAATTGGGAAGTTTTAATTATGACTAATGCCGTTAAGTCAATTTGGGGTGTCGTTAAGTCTTTACTTAATATTTGAATGTAGTTATGTGTGGTTAACGTAGATAATGTAGTTAGGTTTAAAAGCCTAAATTTTAATGACGAATAAAAGTGTGATTAATGTCGCTTAAAGGCTATGTAGTGCCTTTTAATGAAGGACTAATGTTGTATATGGTCAATAATGCAGTTTGTGACCAATAATGAAGGGTTTAGAAGTCCAGGGACTGATTTTGACATAGGTTGAAGTCTAAAAACGGGTTTAAGGATTTGTTGTGTGTAATTAGGGCTGAATTAGCAGCCATTAGCAATTGTTAACTCACACACAAAGCCTCTTTAATCTTTCTTGAATCCTAAAGCAATTAATCTAGTTTTTGGGTCTAACGATTGGGTAATTTGGTGTTGGAATCGATCAACCATCTAGCAAGCAGGTAATCATTGAATCATTGGTTGTATTTTCAGGTTTAAAGGTGGTTTAATTATGGATCAAATCTGATTAAAAAGGGATTAGCAAGTAATTAGGGTTTATGTGGTGTTTTTGGGGTAATTAACATTGAAAGTGATGTTAAACGAGTCTATGATCGATCCAGTTAATCAAGAGATGTTTATTTGTGTCAAAAACATGTTTGGAAGGAAGTCTTGATCGATCAAAATCTGGAAAATCGAAGAACTTAGTCGTTTTGAAAATCTGTCGATCAGCGGTGAAACGAAGTTAATCTTCGTTATGGTTATCTTCGTTAGTTAAAAGTTATCTTCGTAAGTTATGTTAAGTTCGTTCTAATGCTATTTTCGTTGGCCAAGTTCGTAAGAAGGAGTTTTGTCAAATTCGTTGGTTAAGTTCGTTTGAAGCCAAATTCGTTGGTTAAGTTCGTTTGAAGCCAAATTCGTTGTTAAGTTCGTTTGAAGCCAACGTAAAATTCTGTGCAAACATAGGATCTCCATATCATCTTCACGTCACACCGGCGAAGGCAGTAAGCGATAGAACTGCTAGAAGGTTCACGTGTTAGTTCGCCATTCATTCCTGCAATATGAGAAAGAATCTCCACCTCGTCGTTTGTTCTTAGCGGCTTCCACCGTCATTCGAAGAACCTGAACTCCCGTCTTTGGAGCGGCTGCATTCTTTCCTTCGTTCTTCATCTGAGGGCAATCGGCAATAAGATGTCCTGTTTCATGACACTTGTAGTAATGATACTATCCTTATAATTAGCTGCAATGTGCCCCAATGAACCACACGTAAGGCACCCTTTGGTCTTTTCTGAACATTGACCTTCATGTGTAATCTTGCAAGTTGGGCACCACGTGCCACTCTTCTTCTTGTCCTTACTTCCATTCGAATAGAACTACCTTTAAACTTCTTATTAGAACCCGAAGAACAATTAGATCTTCTCTTGAATCACGACTTCTTATCATCGGCTTTCTCAACAACTTTTCAGATTTGAAGCCATCATTCAACCTCTTAAACTCCTTTATAGTTGTAGACAAGGTAGTGTGCTGCCTACATAAACCACGTTAATTAGCTGGGAGGCCATCACAATAAGCCTCAACTCTCAAGTTCCCACATACTCTTCCAAGAACTTCTCCTTAAATGTACCCCAAGGCATCACCGCTAGTACCTCAGGAGCTTTTGACACCGTAGTAGCCCTCTACCAATTACGGGCATTCTTCTTCAGCATTCGAGTTTCACACACAACCTTCATGTCATCAGGACAATAACATGAAGCAAGGACCACCTCAACGTCCGCTATCCATTCCATTGCACCAACTGCATTTTGTGTATCGTCAAAATCCTTAGCTCCGCAATTCAAAAAAACTCTCGTATTTGAAGTTAGTAGTACGAGGAGCAACCACTACACAAGGCTCCACCACGTTACCTCCACCATTCACTCCTGCAACAACATTTTCAGGAGCAACTTGCGACCTCACATTAGATGGCTCAGCTTCATTAAAGGGATTTAGAGTTATTCTCATCGGTTTGCTCATCCCGACGCAAGTTAGCTTCTCATTTCAGCATCACTTTCGACCCTTTCTCGAGCCAATTCTTCTTCATTCGGATCAACACAGACACAGTCTCACAAACACACACATGCCGTGATACATTTACAATTACGTTCGCGACCGGAATTGTAACTGTATCCTTCCATACGTGTACCCGGTAACCCTTCCGTGCATCACCTACTTATCACCCTTCAAATATCCAGTAATAACTCACCACTTACACGTAACTTCATAGCACATCTTGGCATATCACACATAAATTTGTCTCACATATTCATTTTAGCACTAGCTTCACAATAAGCGCGATTATCCACATCTTACGTACTAACATTACATCTAGCACGATTTACTACATCTTACATATTACTTTAACATTAGGTACATTCATTACCTAATTAATCCCACGTTTTTGGTCTCACTAACATATATATCTCATTATGATTCATACGTGTATCTAGTGAACTAGACACACCATATTTAAGCGCCACACATAAGTCATTTCAACATACATATATTCCCATACTACATTCAGCGAATACTATTCATTCAGCAATTAAGCCTTTCGAACACGTACCCTTGCTAACTTGCTATCACATCTCTCATAATTCCTTTGAACAAAGGGTCGTCCCTCCATAACTTTCGATGCATAACATATCCCTCCATAATGGCTTATGGTTAAACCATATTACCCACTTTGCGCATAATAAGCTTCCCTTGTTCACCACAAAACCTTTAGACAATTTTGAGCTAACCAAAACACTTCTTTTACAATTCAACTTTATGAACTATTGCCTTTATGATCTTTGATTCTGCGCTTTTCCTTTCAAAAACTTGCCAAATCATGAAATGACATCCAACATCTATAACATGATCATTGATGCATATGATCTGCTTCATTCACCTCAGCTACTTCACACATAAGCTATATCACACGTTTATTAAATTCAGTTAGGGAAATGGTACATTACTTCAGGGACCGTCTATGGTAGCAATAAGTTAACTAGCGACGGAGGAGCGAGAAACGGAAAAATAAAGGCTAAAACACATATCCACATATCAATAAACAAACATCAAATAGCCTTAATCCTACACTCTCACTCAATCCCAACCCGTCCTAAAGTACTTCATCTCAAAGCTATGCATACCTACTAAAGCCTAACTTGTCCTACATCGGTTTAAGTCCAATTCCTATGGCACACTTAGTCATTGGTTCACTTAAACCATTTCTCTGATACCAACTTGTAACACCCGACATTTAAAATCATGGGTTTTCAAAAATTTCCACCTAACGGTGTTAAAAGATGAGGAAGAAAACTTTAAAAGTTCAAAACCGATAAAAAACAGTTCGGTTCCTGCATTTATTGGTGTTACATGCCATACCATCAAAATGTCTAAATGAAAACCCAACGGTTGCCCAACACAAAACAACCGTCTACATAGTACTTCATAAAATCTGCATAATATCAAAATGTAAATAAAGTCTAATGAGGTGTAGGATCTATGGGTAGCTAAAGTCTTCATCAAGCATTCTACCCAATTCCCCACTTTTCATTCTACGTCTTCCTCGGCTTTGCTAAACCTGAGGGAGCAACACACATTCAAAAGACAAGTGTTAGCTAACGAATTAGCTAAGTAAGATAACACTAAAGTTATAAAGCGTTGTCCAATTAAAACATTTCTACTTTGTTGACAAAACATTAAGGCACAACCCACATACCACACACACATACAACCTGCATATCAACTTAGGATGAATCACCCTAATTGTGCCTATCCTTTTTTTATTACACACATAATCACACGTATCTTCGTTATCTGCATATAAGTGTGCCCTGCATCACACCCGACTAGATGATAAACCAAAAGGCTACTCATCATACGTCGTTAAGGAATGGCAAGCCAATCCCAGAGTAATCTGTATATGGAGGTGGGTCAGACCCCTCACATTACTCGCCCTGCGTTAAATGACCATGTTGCAAGGAGCCACCCAAGCAACCTACGTTCACGCACTCGCCGGGATAGGGCAAGTACGGGTTAAGCTTAACACTTCCCTGCATTATAATTTACGAGCTCGGTTTCACACATTATTAGTTTAGGCATCACACAACCTAAACAATTCCACACACACCTAAACATTTTCACACATTACCTTCATTACGTTTGGGCCCTTAAACGTGCACGTGACATGGCAACTTAGCAAGTCTAGTGTTCTAGATGAGCAAGCCATTAATACATGCACACAACAACATAAACTACGTCATACTGCATTTCAAGATTCTACATGCTACTTCATATAAAAACACTACATTATCCTTCATACCATAACACATACTACATTATACTTCATTTCATAACATGTACTACATTACATGTCATGAGGGACTGCATTTCAGGTCTCATAGGGCAACTACATAACCCATATTATCTCCCGTGTAACCCCATATACCCATAAACAAGATATGTATTGTAACATCCCGAACTTTTATTTAATGTTTGACTAATGCCGTTAAGTCAACTTGGGGTGTCATTAAGTCTTGACTTAATATTTGAATGTAGTTATGTGTGGTTAACGTAGATAAAGTAGTTAGGTTTAAAAGCCTAAATTTTAATGACGAATAAAAGTGTGATTAATGTCGCTTAAAGGCTATGTAGTGCCTTTTGATGAAGGACTAATGTTGTATATGGTCAATAATGCAGTTTGTGACCAATAATGAAGGGTTTAGAAGTCCAGGGACTGATTTTGACATAGGTTGAAGTCTAAAAACGGGTTTAAGGATTTGTTGTGTGTAATTAGGGCTGAATTAGCAGCCATTAGCAATTGTTAACTCACACACAAAGCCTCTTTAATCTTTCTTGAATCCTAAAGCAATTAATCTAGTTTTTGGGTCTAACGATTGGGTATTTTGGTGTTGGAATCGATCAACCATCTAGCAAGCAGGTAATCATTGAATCATTGGTTGTATTTTCAGGTTTAAAGGTGGTTTAATTATGGATCAAATCTGATTAAAAAGGGATTAGCAAGTAATTAGGGTTTATGTGGTGTTTTGGGGTAATTAACATTGAAAGTGATGTTAAACGAGTCTATGATCGATCCAGTTAATCAAGAGATGTTTATTTGTGTCAAAAACATGTTTGGAAGGAAGTCTTGATCGATCAAAATCTGGAAAATCGAAGAACTTAGTCGTTTTTGAAAATCTGTCGATCAGCGGTGAAACGAAGTTAATCTTCGTTATGGTTATCTTCGTTAGTTAAAAGTTATCTTCGTAAGTTATGATTAAGTTCGTTCTAATGCTATTTTCGTTGGCCAAGTTCGTAAGAAGGAGTTTTGTCAAATTCGTTGGTTAAGTTCGTTTGAAGCCAAATTCGTTGGTTAAGTTCGTTTGAAGCCAAATTCGTTGGTTAAGTTCGTTTGAAGCCAAATTCGTTGGTTAAGTTCGTTTGAAGCCAAATTCGTTGGTTAAGTTCGTTTGAAGCCAAATTCGTTGGTTAAGTTCGTTTGAAGCCAAATTCGTTGGTTAAGTTCGTTTGAAGCCAAATTCGTTGGTTAAGTTCGTTTGAAGCCAAATTCGTTGGTTAAGTTCGTTTGAAGCCAAATTCGTTGGTTAAGTTCGTTTGAAGCCAAATTCGTTGGTTAAGTTCGTTTGAAGCCAAATTCGTTGGTTAAGTTCGTTTGAAGCCAAATTCGTTGGTTAAGTTCGTTTGAAGCCAAATTCGTTGGTTAAGTTCGTTTGAAGCCAAATTCGTTGGTTAAGTTCGTTTGAAGCCAAATTCGTTGGTTAAGTTCGTTTGAAGCCAAATTCGTTGGTTAAGTTCGTTTGAAGCCAAATTCGTTGGTTAAGTTCGTTTGAAGCCAAATTCGTTGGTTAAGTTCGTTTGAAGCCAAATTCGTTGGTTAAGTTCGTTTGAAGCCAAATTCGTTGGTTAAGTTCGTTTGAAGCCAAATTCGTTGGTTAAGTTCGTTTGAAGCCAAATTCGTTGGTTAAGTTCGTTTGAAGCCAAATTCGTTGGTTAAGTTCGTTTGAAGCCAAATTCGTTGGTTAAGTTCGTTTGAAGCCAAATTCGTTGGTTAAGTTCGTTTGAAGCCAAATTCGTTGGTTAAGTTCGTTTGAAGCCAAATTCGTTGGTTAAGTTCGTTTGAAGCCAAATTCGTTGGTTAAGTTCGTTTGAAGCCAAATTCGTTGGTTAAGTTCGTTTGAAGCCAAATTCGTTGGTTAAGTTCGTTTGAAGCCAAATTCGTTGGTTAAGTTCGTTTGAAGCCAAATTCGTTGGTTAAGTTCGTTTGAAGCCAAATTCGTTGGTTAAGTTCGTTTGAAGCCAAATTCGTTGGTTAAGTTCGTTTGAAGCCAAATTCGTTGGTTAAGTTCGTTTGAAGCCAAATTCGTTGGTTAAGTTCGTTTGAAGCCAAATTCGTTGGTTAAGTTCGTTTGAAGCCAAATTCGTTGGTTAAGTTCGTTTGAAGCCAAATTCGTTGGTTAAGTTCGTTTGAAGCCAAATTCGTTGGTTAAGTTCGTTTGAAGCCAAATTCGTTGGTTAAGTTCGTTTGAAGCCAAATTCGTTGGTTAAGTTCGTTTGAAGCCAAATTCGTTGGTTAAGTTCGTTTGAAGCCAAATTCGTTGGTTAAGTTCGTTTGAAGCCAAATTCGTTGGTTAAGTTCGTTTGAAGCCAAATTCGTTGGTTAAGTTCGTTTGAAGCCAAATTCGTTGGTTAAGTTCGTTTGAAGCCAAATTCGTTGGTTAAGTTCGTTTGAAGCCAAATTCGTTGGTTAAGTTCGTTTGAAGCCAAATTCGTTGGTTAAGTTCGTTTGAAGCCAAATTCGTTGGTTAAGTTCGTTTGAAGCCAAATTCGTTGGTTAAGTTCGTTTGAAGCCAAATTCGTTGGTTAAGTTCGTTTGAAGCCAAATTCGTTGGTTAAGTTCGTTTGAAGCCAAATTCGTTGGTTAAGTTCGTTTGAAGCCAAATTCGTTGGTTAAGTTCGTTTGAAGCCAAATTCGTTGGTTAAGTTCGTTTGAAGCCAAATTCGTTGGTTAAGTTCGTTTGAAGCCAAATTCGTTGGTTAAGTTCGTTTGAAGCCAAATTCGTTGGTTAAGTTCGTTTGAAGCCAAATTCGTTGGTTAAGTTCGTTTGAAGCCAAATTCGTTGGTTAAGTTCGTTTGAAGCCAAATTCGTTGGTTAAGTTCGTTTGAAGCCAAATTCGTTGGTTAAGTTCGTTTGAAGCCAAATTCGTTGGTTAAGTTCGTTTGAAGCCAAATTCGTTGGTTAAGTTCGTTTGAAGCCAAATTCGTTGGTTAAGTTCGTTTGAAGCCAAATTCGTTGGTTAAGTTCGTTTGAAGCCAAATTCGTTGGTTAAGTTCGTTTGAAGCCAAATTCGTTGGTTAAGTTCGTTTGAAGCCAAATTCGTTGGTTAAGTTCGTTTGAAGCCAAATTCGTTGGTTAAATTCGTTTGAAGCATTCTACCCAATTCCTCACTTTTCATTCTACGTCTTCCTCGGCTTTGCTAAACCTGAGGGAGAAACACACATTCAAAAGACAAGTGTTAGCTAACGAATTAGCTAAGTAATAACACTAAAGTTATAAAGCGTTGTCCAATTAAAACATTTCTACTTTGTTGACAAAACATTAAGGCACAACCCACATACCACACACACATACAACCTGCATATCAACTTAGGATGAATCACCCTAATTGTGCCTATCCTTTTTTTATTACACACATAATCACACGTATCTTCGTTATCTGCATATAAGTGTGCCCTGCATCACACCCGACTAGATGATAAACCAAAAGGCTACTCATCATACGTCGTTAAGGAATGGCAAGCCAATCCCAGAGTAATCTGTATATGGAGGTGGGTCAGACCCCTCACATTACTCGCCCTGCGTTAAATGACCATGTTGCAAGGAGCCACCCAAGCAACCTACGTTCACGCACTCGCCGGGATAGGGCAAGTACGGGTTAAGCTTAACACTTCCCTGCATTATAATTTACGAGCTCGGTTTCACACATTATTAGTTTAGGCATCACACAACCTAAACAATTCTCACACATTACCTTCATTACGTTTGGGCCCTTAAACGTGCACGTGACATGGCAACTTAGCAAGTCTAGTGTTCTAGATGAGCAAGCCATTAATACATGCACACAACAACATAAACTACGTCATACTGCATTTCAAGATTCTACATGCTACTTCATATAAAAACACTACATTATCCTTCATACCATAACACATACTACATTATACTTCATTTCATAACATGTACTACATTACATGTGATGAGGGACTGCATTTCAGGTCTCATAGGGCAACTACATAACCCATATTATCTCCCGTGTAACCCCATATACCCATAAACAAGATATGTTACCAATTGGGAAGTTTTAATTATGAAACCATTCTTTTCGTTGAACCCTCAGCGTGTCAAAAGTAGTGTATCTTACCTCGAAGTAGCACGCAATAAGGATAGCTAAGTTACCGAACAAAGCAACAACCCTTGTCTACCTATAACAAACATAGGACGAATCAACGAGTGTAAATGATGCTATACGACCTACGTCTATATATATATCGAATAATAGTCTTTGTTAACTACTTCAGCTGTTGTAGACTACTTTCACATTTCGTAGACTACTTTACTCTTTTGTAGACTATCAGACTCTTTTGTAGACTACTTTCACATTTCGTAGACTACTTTACTCCTTTGTAGACTACTTTCACATTTCGTAGACTACTATACTCTTTTGTAGACTACTTTCATCTTTTGACTACCACACATCTACCATGACTTCTTCAGTTCATATACACCAACAATGACTCAAATAATATTATGAAATCATTAATAGGTTCATGGATTCCCTACACACCTTTATACAAATCATTTGACACCCGATTTGACCTAAATCGTCTCATAAACATAATTGAATCCAAACCGAAACTCCACCAAAACGACTCCAAATCATAAACACTACTTTAATACTTCAAAATCCTTCATATTTAGACCATAATGATGCAATACAACCTTTGATTAAAACATACATGATTTGCATCATTTAAACAATCGTTATTTCGACATTAATTGATCCTCTAACACCTAGATTTGATTTCAAATGACTCACATAATTGAAAAGATATAAAATTAGCGTTAATATACCTTTCCTACCTATAGATCTCAAAGAGGATGCAATAAACTTGATCATACACACATGAATCACCCGTTTTGAAGGATTTTCGGCTTAGAATTTGATAGGGAATCATGGGGGCCGGCTAGGGCTTGAGAAGGAGGTTATTTTTTCTGCATATTAACACCTAATGACTCCTTCCTAAACCTTAATCCCGTTTTTGACTTTCACCACATGTCAAATTTGGTCCCTAGGCTTCATAAGGTCATATTATTAGCCCAAAACACCTCTATGGACTATATACAACTTGATACACACTTTGAACACCTCTAAAAGGCATAAAACTACATCTTTAACACATTACTACATCCGTCAGTCAGACATCCAAGTCTCCCACATAAACTACGTTAACCACACATAAGCATTAAATCTTCCATAGATTTAACAGACACGTTAGGTTGACTTAACGACTCTAGTCAACCGTTAAATAAAAAGTTTAGGATGTTACACCAAGTTACTACACAAGAGTGGCAGCATAAGTTAACTGCCCCTAATCAGCTTCATTCATACATAGTAGTGGCATATATGCAGTTTCAGAGTTTACATAAGATACCATACTACAAAAGAGAAAGTGTCATGCACTTAACTTCAGCTGTTGTAGACTACTTTCACATTTCGTAGACTACTTTACTCTTTTGTAGACTACCAGACTCTTTTGTAGACTACTTTCACATTTCGTAGACTACTTTACTCCTTTGTAGACTACCAGACTCTTTTGTAGACTACCACTCTTTTGTAGACTACTTTACTCTTTTGTAGACTACTATACTCTTTTGTAGACTACTTTCGCCATTTGTAGACTACTTTCACATTTCGTAGACTACTTTACTCTTTTGTAGACTACTTTCACTTTGTAGACTACTTTACTTTGTAGACTACTTTCACCATTTGTAGACTACTTTCACATTTCGTAGACTACTTTCACTCTTTTGTAGACTACTTTCACTTTGTAGACTACTTTCACATTTCGTAGACTACTTTCACATTTCGTAGACTACTTTCACTTTGTAGACTACTTTCACATTTCGTAGACTACTTTCACTCTTTTGTAGACTACTTTCACTTTGTAGACTACTTTCACATTTCGTAGACTACTTTATTTGTAGACTACTTTCACCATTTGTAGACTACTTTCACATTTCGTAGACTACTTTCACTCTTTTGTAGACTACTTTCAGACTCTTTGTAGACTACTTTCACATTTCGTAGACTACTATACCCTTTTGTAGACTACTTTCACCATTTGTAGACTACTTTCACATTTCGTAGACTACTTTACTCTTTTGTAGACTACTTTCACATTTCGTAGACTACTTTCACATTTCGTAGACTACTTTACTTTGTAGACTACTTTCACTTTGTAGACTACTTTCACATTTCGTAGACTACTTTATTTGTAGACTACTTTCACATTTGTAGACTACTTTCACATTTCGTAGACTACTTTCACTCTTTTGTAGACTACTTTCCTTTGTAGACTACTTTCACATTTCGTAGACTACTTTACTCTTTTGTAGACTACTTTCACCATTTGTAGACTACTTTCACATTTCGTAGACTACTTTCACTCTTTTGTAGACTACTTTCAGACTCTTTGTAGACTACTTTCACATTTCGTAGACTACTTTACTTTGTAGACTACTTTCACATTTGTAGACTACTTTCACATTTCGTAGACTACTTTCACATTTGTAGACTACTTTCACTTTGTAGACTACTTTCACATTTGTAGACTACTTTCACTTTGTAGACTACTTTCACTTTGTAGACTACTTTCACATTTGTAGACTACTTTCACTTTGTAGACTACTTTCACTTTGTAGACTACTTTCACTTTGTAGACTACTTTCACTTTGTAGACTACTTTCACTTTGTAGACTACTTTCACTTTGTAGACTACTTTCACATTTCGTAGACTACTTTCACTTTGTAGACTACTTTCACTTTGTAGACTACTTTCACTTTGTAGACTACTTTCACTTTGTAGACTACTTTCACTTTGTAGACTACTTTCACTTTGTAGACTACTTTCACTTTGTAGACTACTTTCACTTTGTAGACTACTTTCACTTTGTAGACTACTTTCACTTTGTAGACTACTTTCACTTTGTAGACTACTTTCACTTTGTAGACTACTTTCACTTTGTAGACTACTTTCACTTTGTAGACTACTTTCACTTTGTAGACTACTTTCACTTTGTAGACTACTTTCACTTTGTAGACTACTTTCATCTTTGTAGACTACTTTCACTTTGTAGACTACTTTCACTTTGTAGACTACTTTCACTTTGTAGACTACTTTCACTTTGTAGACTACTTTCACTTTGTAGACTACTTTCACTTTGTAGACTACTTTCACTTTGTAGACTACTTTCACTTTGTAGACTACTTTCACTTTGTAGACTACTTTCACTTTGTAGACTACTTTCACTTTGTAGACTACTTTCACTTTGTAGACTACTTTCACTTTGTAGACTACTTTCACTTTGTAGACTACTTTCACTTTGTAGACTACTTTCACTTTGTAGACTACTTTCACTTTGTAGACTACTTTCACTTTGTAGACTACTTTCACTTTGTAGACTACTTTCACTTTGTAGACTACTTTCACTTTGTAGACTACTTTCACTTTGTAGACTACTTTCACTTTGTAGACTACTTTCACTTTGTAGACTACTTTCACTTTGTAGACTACTTTCACTTTGTAGACTACTTTCACTTTGTAGACTACTTTCACTTTGTAGACTACTTTCACTTTGTAGACTACTTTCACTTTGTAGACTACTTTCACTTTGTAGACTACTTTCACTTTGTAGACTACTTTCACTTTGTAGACTACTTTCACTTTGTAGACTACTTTCACTTTGTAGACTACTTTCACTTTGTAGACTACTTTCACTTTGTAGACTACTTTCACTTTTAGACTACTTCCATAGATTTAACAGACACGTTAGGTTGACTTAACGACTCTAGTCAACCGTTAAATAAAAAGTTTAGGATGTTACACCAAGTTACTACACAAGAGTGGCAGCATAAGTTAACTGCCCCTAATCAGCTTCATTCATACATAGTAGTGGCATATATGCAGTTTCAGAGTTTACATAAGATACCATACTACAAAAGAGAAAGTGTCATGCACTTAACTGCCTACCACATATACATAATTATAGTTAGCAAAAGATAGAATCCATGAGACTACATTTAAGTTACACAAGTCAAACAGTTTTATCCTCATTCTCTTCAAACACAACAATGACATTGTCTTCACTATCTCCTGGTCCTTTGATTTTCCTTCCAAGCTTCTTGGCTGCAATTCTTTGGCTAGGAACACTAGGCTTCACTGGCAGGATATTCTTCTTGGGTGTTGGAGGCTTATTTCTTCCTTTATTCACAGATTCTTGTGTTGCATTTACTGCATCATTAGCCTTTCTTGGTTCAGAGACTGTGATCCTCTCTCCAGCAGTTCCACTTCCTAACAAACTCATTGTCCTACCAAAAGCAACTGTATGGCCTCCCCTGGCCTTAGCAAATGAATTTCCACCCCTTTTGATCCCTAGTTTATTGCCACCTCTTCTCATATAACCACTTCTGATGTAACCAGTTTCTACAACAATTGTAATAGACTAAAAATAAGAATACAACATACAATGAAACAATTAATGAAAGAATAAGTCAAATACTTACCAAGTCCACTTGATGCATGGGTTGGAAATTTGAACCCAGCTTTTGTAACCCCAACCCTTCTCCCTGGAGTGATTGGTACCTGAGTTTGAAGTCTGACAGGACTTAATGGTTGTTGACTCTCAATTGGGTTCTGAACAGTGTGATTTTGGTTGTGAGTTGGTTGATTTTGGTTGTTAATTGGTTGTGACTTATGAATAGGTTGACTTTGGATGGGTTGACTTTCTGGTTGGGTCTTTTAAATTGGTTGAGACTGAGTTTGAGGTTTGCCTCTCAACCTTGCAGATACACTAGCCCGTGAATTATTAACCTCTGGTTCAGAATTCCTAAACAAGTTGACAGCAATCCTTCTTCTTTTTGGGCTATCAATAACTGGTTTGCTTGCTTGTGATGGTTGACTCTGCATACCTTGGATGTTACCTTGACCTTTTGGTTGGGGCTTGGTTGCTTCTTCTTTGACCTTGTTGCTGAATGTTGTTTCTTACTGATTGTTGACTCTGCAATCCAGATGCACTTGCATTATTGTTATCTGGTTCATTAGTCTGCCCTCCAGTTGCACTTGCATTGTTGTTATCTGCTTGATTACTCTGCCCTCCAGTTGTAGCTTCATTCTGTCCAACAAGTTTTTCCTTCTTCTTCCTTGGTTTTTTAATATGAGCAGGCTTTGGAACAGCTTCATTCTTACACCCTCTCACATTGTGGCCTTTTGCCAACATTTGGAACAAGTCATTTCAGCACCATGCCTTATGACTCTGTTGTGACTAACCTTGGGTTCATGTGCAGCTCTGATTCTTTGTTTCTTGGGCCTACCAGGCATATTCCTAGGCTTTGGGGGCAATGGCACATTGTGGTCAGGGTTCACTTGCCATGTGTCCATGCCACCAACAGGAATAAGGGACTTGTTGTAAGCCTCCCTGTACATACCTAGCCTAAACCAACTTGAAATCCAATCTTCAGGTTCTTGATTAACTCTAAAAATGGCATTTACAGCATGAACACATGGGATTCCACTAAGTTCCCACAACCTACATTCACAACTCATTGATTCTAGATCCACACAATATGAGTACTTGTAATTCCTCACCTCAAACCTGTTACCTCCAACATGAATAACCAACCAGTTACCCCTCCCATTTTTAATCAAATCCATTTTCTTCCTAATGGCAGGACACACATCATGCACCCATTTTAAACTTAAGTCTCTAATGCTCTCTAACCTTATCATAATTATGACCCTTAATGATTCTAGCAAGGTTATTATTGGCTTATTCCTAACTTTTAGCAAAACAGAGTTCCAGCATTCACTGAACCCATTCTCAACAGCTTCACAACCTGTATGTAACCAGAAGAAGGCCATGGACCAAGATTTGGGGTTTCTATCCATCAAATATTTAAAAGCATTAGGATTGGCTACCTTAATTTCTTTCATGGCCTCCTCAAACTGTGCAGGATAAGTAGCCTTGCATGCCTTCCAAAATAAGCTTCTGAAGTGTTCACCACTGTATACTTTCTTAAAGTTCTCATAAATGTGCCTTGCACACTGCCTGTGTTCTGCTCTGGGCATAACTTCCTTAACAGCTTCAATAAGACCCTGCAACTAATGAAATACTTGATATAATTAACAAACAAGTTATCTAGTTATCATTAATTAACAAACAAATTAATAAAATACTTGATACAAATAAAGTACCTTGTGTTGGTCTGACATCAATGTAAGTTGATCACCTTCTGGACACTGAAGATCCTCTTCAAGCAACCTTAGGAACCATATCCAGTTATCCTTATTCTCTACTGATACAATGGCCCAGGCAATTGGATATATTTGGTTATTAGCATCCCTTCCAACAGCAGTCAACAACTCACCATTACATGCAGTTTTCAAAAAACACCCATCTAGTGCTACTATAGCCCTACACCCCTTTTCCAACCTAACTTCAATGCTGCCAAGCACACATAAAATCTATCAAAATAAACCTTCCCATCAGGGTTCTGTGTTGTACCAAGTCTGACTGTGGATCCAGGGTTTGTTCTCAACAATGCATCACCAAATGGCCTAAGTAGAGCATAATGCTCCTCTAATGACTTTTCAAATTCAGTCAATGCCCATGTTCTTGCCCTTTTAACTTGTGTATGGGTCACAAAACACTTGTATTTTTTCATAACTAAGTCCTGAATTACAGAAAGTTTTATTTCTGGTTGTTGCCTAATCCTATCAGCAAAATGTCTTCCAATCCATTTGTAATTGATTAAAGAGCCAAATTTAAAGTTCCTAGCACAAGTATGCTCACCTGTCATAGTCCTGATCTGAAAAGTCCTCTCTTTAGACATCCAAGTAGCATACAGCCTAAACTTACAATTTTGTGGCTTTGGTTGATACCTGACACCATCTTTCTTCTGTTTCCCCAAACTGGGATCTATAACCCTTGGTGGCCTGTTGCCACATCTTGCAATCAAACTTTCACTGCAACTTCTTTCATACCATAAGGAGTATCCATTTGCAAGTCCATAGTAAGTCAGGCATTCCTTAAGGTCTTCAACATTATTATATTTCTCACCAACCTACAATATATACATCACGTTTTATATATATAGCAGTTATATCATAATGTAATAAAGTAATAAATTATTGAGAAATACCTTTGGTTGTTTCAATCTATATATATATATATATATATATATATATATATATATATATATATATATATATATATATATATATATATATATATATATATATATATATATATATATATATATATATATATATATATATATATATATATATATATATATATATATATATATATATATATATATATATATATATATATATATATATATATATATATATATATATATATATATATATATATATATATATATATATATATATATATATATATATATATATATATATATATATATATATATATATATATATATATATATATATATATATATATATATATATATATATATATATATATATATATATATATATATATATATATATATATATATATATATATATATATATATATATATATATATATATATATATATATATATATATATATATATATATATATATATATATATATATATATATATATATATATATATATATATATATATATATATATATATATATATATATATATATATATATATATATATATATATATATATATATATATATATATATATATATATATATATATATATATATATATATATATATATATATATATATATATATATATATATATATATATATATATATATATATATATATATATATATATATATATATATATATATATATATATATATATATATATATATATATATATATATATATATATATATATATATATATATATATATATATATATATATATATATATATATATATATATATATATATATATATATATATATATATATATATATATATATATATATATATATATATATATATATATATATATATATATATATATATATATATATATATATATATATATATATATATATATATATATATATATATATATATATATATATATATATATATATATATATATATATATATATATATATATATATATATATATATATATATATATATATATATATATATATATATATATATATATATATATATATATATATATATATATATATATATATATATATATATATATATATATATATATATATATATATATATATATATATATATATATATATATATATATATATATATATATATATATATATATATATATATATATATATATATATATATATATATATATATATATATATATATATATATATATATATATATATATATATATATATATATATATATATATATATATATATATATATATATATATATATATATATATATATATATATATATATATATATATATATATATATATATATATATATATATATATATATATATATATATATATATATATATATATATATATATATATATATATATATATATATATATATATATATATATATATATATATATATATATATATATATATATATATATATATATATATATATATATATATATATATATATGAACCAAAACAAAGTTTCTTTCATACAATAATAGCTGAAGACAAGTTACATACATACACAGATTATTTTCCCTTATATATATGGGTGTTCAAGATATGATAAAAGAGTCACTCAGTATGTTAAAAATGAAGCTACTTGGAGCAGAGGTTTGTTTGTGAGTCTTTCTCTGATTTTAAATTTTCCAACTGTTTAGAAATAAATGAAAACTTCCCATCCTGACCGAGCGTTAAGAAACTGGTTATATCATTTTGATTATGGTCATAACACATCCTAACATTTACTTAGTTTCGGATCTGAAGTGACCTGTCAACACCCATCTGGTGTAATATAAGATGATGTACCTGGTTTGTCTAACTTAAATGCTTCATGTCCACATTTAATATGTATGTATCTATGTAACTAAGCGGACACCATATAATAAGTTACTAACTCGAGGCAAAACTGGAAGTGGCAAGATGGGTGGTTTGGGTAAAAAGTCAAGTTGAAGTTGGTATAGGTTGAAACATGCTAAGGTCGGGTTAGCTACTTACGTTTTCCAGGCCCAGAAAATACTTTTTTTCTTCCCAGTTTTACGCCAATGCTAGGTGGTGGAAAGACAACTTAAGTCGACTATTTGATGAAAGCCTGGATGTAGTTAGGCCTAGGTGTAAATGGGAAATCCACTCCCTTGGTATGTTGATTCTCTAGCCTATTACTCTCCTTCCTGCATATGTATGTCAAATTACACATTTATGCATTACACCATAAGCAATTTATAATACGTGACTATGTACTTTCATTTAGAACCCGTGCTTCAAAATTTAGTCGGTGTGAGTTTTTTTATTTTATTTAGTAGCATGCATATCCTATTACATACTTACAAGTAATTAAACCCCCTGTATAACATATTACATACACATACTTAGTCTTTTAATATCGTAGTTATGTTTATCGCATATAAGATAAGTAATCTGGTCCGCGTAGGTAGCTTTTGTACTTTCGTATTTCTGTTTATATATTCCTTACTGGTTATGATCTTTTGTTTGTTGGATTTTAGAAGATGGTTTCTTTATATAATGTAGGTATGAGAAGTAGCAAGTTCATGGATCCACTAATAGATCATGACCACCGAAGCACGCCAAGGTGTTTCATCTTTTGATTACCGACTGAAACATAAGTTATAGAAATCAAAATTTTGGGTGCATTGTTTACATCAGTCTGTCTCCATGGGAACATGGTTGGTGTAAGATTTATTGCGCATCATACGGTTGGCCTTATTTTCACTAAGAGGAATCAAATAATTACTGCAATGGCTACATCAACTTAAGAAAACCTACAAACCAGTTCTCAGACTTGAAAAGTTTTATCTGTTGATTTAAGATTTCTTTGTCGCTTTTATAAGATAAAATGGTAAGCTCTGTTTGTCCTTACTTTTCTAAGTGAATTTAGAAGCCTTCTTGATGTTGATTTCAGACCAATTTTGTTATATAAAGTCGAGCATGAGATAAACATGTGGGAAGGGTATGTAGATTACAAGGCCTGCGTTAAAAACGGGTATGAACATGGTACTTTGCAAATTCAAAACCGATTTTAATTTATAACAAATTTGATAACAGTTCTAAGGTTGCCATTTTTGTGCATGGAGTTGTGGAAGTTATTGAAAATTAGTTTTTTTAGCAAATGAAATTACTTATATTTTTCAAAGTTTTTGAATGTTTCTCATTCAAGATCACAATTTAATGTCTTTTATGGGCACTGCATTCTTTATTGAGCATCGAGTAATAAGAATCGGTTTTGGTGTGCCCAAACCTTAAAAACTAAACGTTTAGTAAAGTGTTAAGGTTAAGTGGTCCAGGATGGAGCTTAGCCTTTAGTAAAACGACTTATTGCAACAACACCAACTATATATGAGTGTATCCGGGGAGACACGAAGGTTGAGGCGATCAACTATTCCATGAAATCAAGTACCATTCAAACTTGCCGTGTAGCGCACTGGATTTAAGCCCTCGTGAGTAAAAAAAGTTTACTTAAGAATGTAAGACATTAAAATTTCTTAAATATGACAGCTAAAGTCGCAAACAAAACCAAATACAAACACATAAATAACAATTAAATCATAATATAAGTCCAATAACTTTTATAATCGATCAAAAAAAGTTCCATATCTATACATACATCCCTTAAAAACAAAGTTGAAAGACTTTTTGTTAATTGTTTACAAGTTAAGATATTTAATTACAAAAATAAATACTGTAATGGTAAGGTTCACCAATTCACACAAACAAAATAATCAGGGCTTTTTATACTTAAAAAAGAAAAGAAAAAAAGAACAAAGATGGACAAAGGATTAGCAGACAATTAAACCCTTTCCATTCAAATAACGACCATCCTCTATCCCTCAAATATAAACATTACTATTATGCACGCATCGCTGAATCAACAAGACAACAACAATGTAAGTCACTCATTTGACAACTTAATTAGATTTAGGGTTTGCTTCATCCTGTTCTTTCTTCTTTTTTTTTTTATTTTTAAAAAGGATACAGTTTAGTTTATACTTTAATGTTTATTTATATTTATGATGAATTATCCTTCAATTCGTATTAGTGATTCTTGTTCTTTTATTTCAACTATTTTTGTCCAATAATTGCTAAATTTCTATATTTCTCAACAAAAAAAGAGTTCATATTTTTTATAAACAAATACATAATCCATCATTAAAAAAAATATAATGATTATCCTTTCCTATGACACAGCTCATATATCAGAAATGAAAAAAACAACCCTATTTAAAATAGATTTTGGGATAAACAATGGGAAAAACAATAGATGCCACATCACCAATGTCATGTATATACCGTAGAATTTATAAAATATGTATTGCATATAATTAAAACTTCAAAAGTATGCTATAGCTAGTCTAATAGATAATAGACATCTTCCTACAATGAACTACATCTTTCTTTCCCAGTGTCATATTATCATTATTACATCATATCACACACATCACTAGCAAAAATATATCTTTTTTTATCTCTTTTTAAAATATTTAAATATTTATCAAAATAGACGTTTCTCATTTTTACTGGTTGAAAACTCAATGAAGCAAACATTAAATGTGTAATATTTTTCTAAAAATGATAAATTCAGTTAACATCTTGAATGGGTAATGATTGATAAGAATAAAAAAAATTACAACAAATAATAGTAGGTTGATTTCGTTTATAAGTGATCAGAGCTGTGTAATTTTTTTTAAGTTACTATATGTGTGTGTGTGTTTTTACATAAATATAGGTGAATACTTTTAAGAAAAATTTTAATGATAAAATTTGTATTGATCTTGTAGATGAATAAAAGAGTTTATTTTGATCTAAATGAAGCTCCTACTAAACAAAATTTCATGGATGTTGATAAGGAAAATTTTGTTATTAATGAAGATTGTCAGAGCAAGATAATTGATTTTGATGAACCTTTTGTGGGTCAATGTTTTCTCCATGAAGAAGAAGCATTTGTCTTCTATCAAAATTATGCGAAAATGAATGGATTTTCGATTCGAAAAGGGAGATTTGTGAACAAGAAAGGAGAAAGAAAAAGACGTGATTTTTTTTGTCACCATGAAGGAAAGCCGAAAGCTAAATTAATTGATGTCACAAAACAACAAAGAAACCGAGGTTCTGCTAGATGTGATTGCAAAGCTCATGTGCGTATAACGCTGAAAAGAGTTCATGATCATTCCTCGAAAAAATGGCAAGTCACTACATTCGTTCGAGAACATAATCATGACTTGTTTAAGGTTCATCTCCTTCCATCTTACTATAAAGCAAGTTAAGCAACAACAAAAATAAGAAATCAACTAAATGACATTTGATTTAGCGGTATAATGATACATTTACACGGTACCGTGAGGATTACAATCTTATGGTTGAATGACAAATTATAAATATATATTCTAATCTCATGGCTTGATACATTAATAAAGTACATATCATAACCAATGAAATTGCCAGTATATTCGATATCCGTCTGTTGTTACGGTTTATTAATGATCATATATTTTATTTTTTACAAATTAATTTGCACCTAACTATTTTTACCATTATAATCTAGTACCCAACCTTTTACCATATCTTTAATTTCTCCTTAATTTATAATGGTTAACATTTATCTTGTTTCATTTTTTTTTGTCCAAAACTTTGTAGATTAAAAAAATCCATTTAGAACCTAGGTTCCAAACCATATTTATTGTTGATTTCTCTTGTTTAATTACCAACTTTTTTTTATATTTATTTTATTTTATTTAGTTTTGGTGTTAACTACGATTTCCCCGACTTAAAGTCCATTACAGACTTTAAGAGATTCATATTAATAAAATTAAAATTAAAAACAATGGATAAGAGTACAAAGATATAAATAAAAAAAGAAAAAGAAAAAAAGAAAATGGGACAAATTTATTGATTTATTCCGTCATAATAAAAATAATATTAATAAATAAAATATAAAAAGTCACCTAATTGATTTGAGTTGAGTTCAGTCTCCTCCGTGCTCTTCTAAACTAGCACTTTCTAAAATCCTCCATTGAAAATATATAATAAAAATAAAAATAATAATAATAATAATATTGTTACACTCGCAAACAACTGAGCGAGAATCTTCTTCTTCTAACCAACAATGTATGTAAGTCTTCAATCACACTTTCTAGGGTTTTGAAATTAAATTTATTTAATCTAATTGTATATACTCTCGATCATAGATTATAATTTTATCTAATTTTATTGTATTTTTTTTTAATTAATTAATTAATACAGTCAATGGACGCCAAAGACCTCAAGAAGAAGAAGAAGAAGAATACGCATTATACCTCTAATCCTACACACACTGGTAAATTTTAATTTATTCATTATTATTATTATTATTATTATATACGGAGTAATATAAAATAATTATATGTATTTGTATGTATGTATGTATCTAGTTTGTTAAAGAGCTATTGCATATGATGACAACGTAAAAAATCGGAGCTACATTTTTACATGCATTTTGTTATTATATTATTTTTATGAAGTTGTAAAATTATGAGCTTATTGCGTCGAAATGTAATGAACTGGCGTAAATTGTCATCGTATGTTATGAACTTTATAAGTTCAATGGATGTTACCATTCTATGAATTTGAAACTAACTGATTAGTGGGTTTTTACTGTATATTAAGGATGAGCAAGATTACCGAAATACCGAAACATATAAATTGTGGTCCAAGTGGCAAAGCTTTTAGAGTTTTCGTAGGGGGAGGGGGGGTAATACGTATAAATCTTTCGAACAAATTACGGATAAAACTACACTGCTGAGTGAAGAAAGGGGAGGGGCCAACTAAGCTTCGCCCTTGGGTCAAATTGTGTATACGTAGTGGTGATTGGTTGATCTAGTAGTGTCGACATGATCAACTTTTTTTTTTAATTATTATTATTGTTACTTCATTTACGTAGTTGATATTTGTTGGAACTAACTACGTAGAATCAAAATGATTTATTTATTCAATACAAAACAAAAAGAAACTTTTTTTATATGTTAATTTTATAGAAGGGTACCTGCGCGATGCGGTGGAGTAATGGTGGTGGCGTGGTGACGGTGACGGGTTGTGGTGGCGTGCAACGGAGGTGGCGGTGTAATGGCGTCGGCGGCAATTGGCGGCGGTGGCGGCGGCGGCGAGTAGTGTAGGTAATTGATGTAATGTGATTTTGATAAGTTGTTGAAACTTAAAATTCAAACAAAATGTAGCTTGCTTTATAATATAGTATAGATATAGATTTGGAATATAATAAAAAAAAAGAGTTTATATGGCCTCAGAGTATGATGAACACAAAGACACAAATCAGTTACATATCAATATGTTTCAAGTTATTTTTTTTATAGTAAATGGTGACAGACTAAGGATTGGGAGTTTGTAATATTAGATGGTTAGTATTGAAGCTCATTACACACAATGATAATTTGTTTTAAGTACCTCTAAAAATTTGTAATCTAAGTAATGTTGGTACCCTTGATCAATACTTTCTCTGTATTAGATGGTTAGAGACTTTTTTTTGGGCTCCCTAGGCCCAAAATTCTTTAGAGCTGCTGGATGCAAATAAATGTCTGGATGGTAAAAACCCTTTTGTGTTTATCTGCCTTGGATTTATAAGCGGTTTTCAACATGCAACTTGGTATCTTCTAATTCATATGGCTTATTAAGTAGATATGCAGTTTTAAGTAAAAGATCCCTAATCCCCCCCTAATCTGTTTTTTACTAGCATATATGATACTTGTATTTTGGTGCCTAATACTTTTATCTTGTCTAATCTGTTAGTAGTAAATCGCATGATATGGATGACGTGGACTTGTGGTAGGTAAAGAGTTCTAGGATTTGCGATCTTTGATCACGATGTTCTTTTATTCTCTCTCTTTTTATATATACACACACACATACACATGTTTGTGGCTTGAATCCAACTCAAAATATTAGAAATGTCTTTTCATTATTTTGATTAGCATTCTCTTTCTAGCTAGTAGTTATAGGCTGTCAAGTAGGAATGTAGGATGTTATTGAAGAGTGATGAAACCTAAATCAGTTTGCAAGTCCGATCTGTTCATTTCTTGTGTCACGAGCAATCAAGATGACTTCTGGAGTTTTGTCCTTTCTCTCATATTTTATTGTGTTATTAAGAGTTTCATGCAATTCAGAATTTGGATTTTGGAAAGTTTTAGAGATTACTTTGGCTCAAGATGATAGATAGGGCGGAATACTTCGATTTCTAGGAGCAATTTTGTAAGATACACACCTTATACGAGACCGTTGAGTGGTGAGCAATGAGAATGAGTGAAACAGAAGGAAAGGAAAGAAGATAGCTGAGGGGTGAGAGGGTGAGAGTTGGTATCTGATACTAAAGAAGAGAAAAGCTGTTTGAAACACAAAGTATGTATATGTCAAAATTCAATCCCTTGCTTTTGCAGAGAGTTCCTTTACAAAATTTTATACCCCATATACAAGATTATAAACCAACTTCATGTTTCTATGTATTGTTTAGACTTCTGTGATAATAGAAATGTTTCCAGCACGGTTTTCTTCATTGTTTATCATTCTTGAAAACCTCAATGGTACATGGGACGTTTAACCATATATTACTGACTTTAGGCGTTTAGCTGTTTGGTGTTGTGAAAAAGAAATTATACCCTTGTGAGTTGGTATTCTGGTGTCCAGTTGTAGAAGTGTTAATCAGATTCTATTATGTAAGTGCAAAACCATCCTATTATGTAAGTGCAAAACCATCCCAAATGGTGTCCAGATGCATCCCTTAACTGCTGTCTCAGTGTAGAATATCTCACCATGTGTGGTTGTGTTTTAATGTTTGTTTCAGAAATGTTCATGGGACAAAAAGTCAACGGGGAAGAAAGTGTATCTCCAAGCCCACTGTACGCTGCATACACACTTGATAGAAACAAGACCAACAAAACTGTGGATCACACAAATCCATTTAATATTAGAAACTTGATGCAAGAGATTGATTCATCCAAATATGGGTCTGTTACAAAAGATATAGAAGACCTTCTTTTGCTAAGAAAACAAATGTTGATGCCTTGTTTAAGAATATTCCCCTCACTTCAGGCTGATATAATGGAGACAAATCATGTGAAGGAGGTTTCCAATGCAAATCCTATGAGGGATGTAGTTATGTTTGATGCTGGCAATGGTCATGATATGAAGGCACCGGATAATGTTGTCAATATCGACTCAGATGATGATGATGAACCCACATTTGGGAGGCCTTTTCAACCGTATCGAGACATAGTCCTAAATAAATCCGAAGGGCAGTTTTCAATGAAACAATTTTTGGTAAGATGCTCTACCTTTTATATTGATTTTCATGGAAGATCTGGTGTAACCTTCAATTTGTTCTTCGTCTTTATGGTGCAAACTTGCATGGCTCAAAAATTATATCATGCGTATTTATACTGCCAGATGTCTTTGTATTTCATTCATTCTACATATTAAGTTTACCATATTTACTAGTCCATAAAAGATCTAATTTCAGTGAATGCATGTTTTCTTTCTGTGATATTTCTCTTTCATAACATGCAGGAGGGAGATTATGCTCCGTGCCAATCTTCAGCTGTTAAAGGTGGAGGAGTAGGTGCTGCTGCTGCAGCAGCAGTCGGAGGAAGAGGAAGAGGGGGTGTGAGAGGGAAAGGGAAAGGTGGAAGAGAAAAAGAAGGAGAAGGAGGACAAACTAAAAATACAATCGACTCCAAAGGTGTAAACGGCAAAGATGCTGATAGTGATGTAGAAGATGAAAAAAAGCTTAATAAAGGGGAATATGTTGGAAGTCAATCCGATTCAGATATGGATGATAATGATGATGTTAACTTTGACGGGCTAGCTGATATATGGAAAGAAATGAATGTTGGATTAGAGTCCTCACAGGTACATGATTTATGGCAACCAACTATCAATAAATGTTATTCAAGTTAACAAGACAATATGGTAACTTTTGACCATGTTGACTTATTATTATGAAGTGGTGTTTTGAAAATTCGGTATCTTTTGAAATTGCTTTGATTTAATCTTTTTTGAAAGTTAGACGGGGTTTTTTTTGTCAAGAAGTTGGTCATTTCAAAACAGAACTCATACCAAAGTTTGTTACCTTTTTATGTAAAAGTATTTATATAGAATACACATCCTAATTATTCAGTTCTATAAAGTCTATACATCCCTACTAAGTTATGTACCTTCTTATGTAAAAGTATTTATATAGAATAAACATCCTAATTATTCAGTTCTATAAAGTCTATACATCCCTACTAAGTTATGTACCGTGTTTTCTCATCCTCATATGACATTGGACATCCTGTTGTATCACCTAGATCCCCAAGCAGTCTGTTGGGATTTGATAGCAGGAAAACTAGTCAAGTCATTCAGCTTTTGAAAAAACATTTTGAGCAAGACCTTTGAAATTTTCCTGATGCTTTTGAAGTATTTCTGTTTTCTGACATCAGAATTTATTTTTGACAATCGAATGCTTTATCTTCCTCAAAGTTACTTCTAATATAAGTTACAAACTGTGATATATTTTATTTATTTCAGGATGCTGCTATGGATATTTCATTAAACGAATATGAAAACAAAGATGCAGAAGAATGCGATCATTCTTTTATATTGAAAGACGATATTGGCTATGTTTGCCGTGTCTGTGGAGTTGTTCAAAAGAGCATTGAATCCATAATTGAGTTTCAGCGTCCCAAGGTCTGGTTCTTAATTACTCCAGAATTATTTTTGATACTTATTCCTTCCCTGGATTAGTACCTCACAGTGTAAACAACTTTACACGAATTGTCATAGTGTGTATTTTCAATTATATACATTGTATGTAATGAACTTTCAAATCTTGTGCATTGTATGTATGTAAGTATACGTGGTAACCATATAAGCTGCCGCTTGTAAATTCTTGATTGGTCGAATACATACAATGCACAGGATTTGAAAGTTCATCACATACAATGCACAAAATTGAAGTTCGATACACACTATGACAATTCGTGTAAAGTTGTTTACATTTTGAAATACTAATCCCTAGATAATACATGTGCTTAATGCATGGAATTGCATGTGACAATCAACTTAGCAACTTATGAGATTTTGTTATTGTATTTCATTTAAATTCAGACCTCAAAGAGTACGAGAACATATTATTATGAAGGCCGACCGGATAAATCAGCTGATGCAAGTGATGCTGTTCTTGATGGAGTTAAATTACCTGGACTAGACTTCTCGGTGCAAGACATAGCTGCTCATCCGAGACATCAAAAGCAAATGAAACCCCATCAAATCGAGGGTTTCAATTTCTTACTCAGTAACTTGGTTACTGAAAATCCGGGTGGCTGCATTCTGGCCCATGCTCCAGGATCCGGAAAGACGTTTATGCTTATCAGTTTCATACAAAGTTTTATGGCTAAATACCCTGACTCTAGACCATTAGTGGTTCTACCTAGAGGTATTCTAGAGACTTGGAAGAAAGAGTTTTCCAGATGGCAAGTTGAAGACATTCCGTTGTACGACTTTTACTCCCGAAAAGCTGATAACCGGGCTCAACAGTTGGAAGTGCTCAAACAGTGGGCTAACCAGAGGAGCATTCTGTTTCTTGGGTACCAACAGTTCTCAGCCATAGTGTGCGACAATGATAGGAGCTCGGTTGCGATTAGCTGTCAGGAGATACTATTGAGATGCCCTTCACTGTTAATCTTAGATGAAGGTCATACTCCAAGAAACAAAGAAACTGATATGGTTACCTCTCTTGGGAAGGTTCAGACACCAAGAAAGGTCGTGCTTTCTGGGACTCTTTACCAAAATCACGTTAAGGAAGTTTTCACTATTTTGAATCTCGTTCGCCCGAAGTTTTTGAGAATGGAGGAACCCAAAATGATAAAACGACGTATATTGAGTAAAGTATCATTTGAATCTCGAAAAAACTTTTCCAAAAAATGCTCAGATGAAGAGTTTTCTGACTTGGTAGAACAAACGTTACTCGGAGATGACATTTTGAAAAGGAAGGTGAAAGTTATTGAAGATTTACGAGAAATGACAAGCAAAGTTCTGCACTACTATAAAGGAGATTTCTTGGATGAACTACCTGGGCTTATGGACTTTTCAGTCTTTTTAAACCTTAGCCCCAAACAAAAACGTCAACTTCCCGAGTTGAAACAATATAAAGGAAGATTTAAACAAGTCTCCGTTAGTAGTGCGATATATTTGCATCCGGATTTAAAGGCTCTTGCTCAAACCATTCCAGATAAAAATGATGTCGATGTGAACAAAATGATTGATGAACTATTGGAGAAATTGGATGAGAGAGAGGGAGTGAAGACTAAATTTTTTCTCCATCTACTTCGTTTATGTGAATCCAGTGGGGAAAAGCTTTTAGTTTTTAGCAATTATCTACTCCCTTTGAAATTTTTGCTCAGATTGACCATGAAAGTCAAAGGCTGGATTATGGGCAAGCAAATTTTTATGATAACTGGAGATCATGACAATGATTCGCGTGAGGTATCAATGGATAGCTTCAATAACTCATCTGATGCTAAAGTCTTTTTTGGGTCAATAAAGGCTTGTTCGGAGGGTATATCCCTAGTTGGGGCCTCTAGGATTATAATACTGGACGTGCATTTAAACCCTTCTGTCACCCGCCAAGCATTAGGTCGTGCTTTTCGACCTGGTCAGGTAAGGAAAGTATATACTTATCGATTAATTGCTGCCAATACCCTTGAAGAAGAAGATCATACCACATGCTTCAGGAAGGAGTCTATTGCGAAGATGTGGTTTGAGTGGGATGAGTACTGTGGTCGTCATGAATTTGAGATGAAGACGGTAGATGTTAAAAGTTGTGGTGATGAATTTCTAGAAAATTCGTGGTTGAATCAAGATGTAACTGCATTAAGTCAAAGGTTAGTAAATTTATTTCTCTCTAGAAGTGGCAAACAGACAGGACAGGCTGGGTGGGTTGGGTAGTCAAGACAAGTTTGGGCTAAAATGATAGTTTCTACAGTACGGGTCAGGTTGTGCTGCCCTGTCATACGTTTTCTTGAATTTTACAAATATTTAATCTTTTGAGCAAAGAAGATAGTTCTGTTACACTGCTAATCTTGTTTCAAATTCAAAACCATTTAGGAGGTTGGATGCATTTGAGATCACTTTGGGTGACTTTTAACCTATGATATCTAATTTTGCTTTCTCCATTACTTTTTGTAGATAATGATGGCAAGCCACGATGACATTAGGAGCTAGATTTTGTGGTTGGTACAAATCTCTCTTATTATCTGGTAGTTAGTAGTGATGGTTAACCAAGATGTCATATTCCTGCACTGGACAGTGATTTGTGATTTCCTTTTAGTCGTTTACATAATATCTTAGTGGTCTGCAATGTACTTGGTAGGCAGAGATCGTTTCGTTTTCTTTGGTAACTTATGACACTGTGCTTGCATGCCTGCTAACTATGAAATCACAAGATGCCGATGTGTGGTGTGATAAAAAAAAAAACTGGCCTTTGCCTTTTGGTACACTTTTTGTATATTGTATGTAATTCAGTGTGGTTGGATATAATAGTAAGTCATCAGTTAGCGCTTGATGTCAAGTTTTGGAAAAGAGAACATTACACTTTGGCGAAGGCGCTATTTACCATTTATAGTTGAATTTAAAATTGTTCTTGAGAATCACTGGTTCGTTCTTTAAGCTTGTTGTACTCGGTGAGCATGATAGTTTGCATGAAAAACACAATATATTATGGGTATTAAGAAACCAGAATATCAGATATCTATAATCTACTAACAAACAAATACTCCATTAAAATTAATAAGAAGGCTTTGTTTATCAAACGCCGACCACTATATGATGTGTTTTACTTGCTAGACACATACTTGCTATTGGAGTCAATGGTCGGCGTTAGCCATTTCACTTTAGCCATATCATGCTATATGATGTATTATTTCCCAGAAATACATATAGATATGTATATCTATTTCACTTTACATTATCCAAGTATCCAACCACAATTATTTTACCGTTTGAGTCACCAACGACCACTAAAAACCCATCTCAAAGCTGCCAATGAATCGGATGTTAGCCATTGTGGCTTTCTTTTGCAGGATATTGTTATCCCTTACGTTTATTCCATGTAGTGATTGAAAAGGCAGGTCTATAATAGTTGATCACGTCAAATACTTACAAATCTTTGGCAACAATAAAGCTACCGTTTTCAGGAGCAATAAAAGTCTTGTCAAATCTTTGAGAACGATAAAAGTTCGTTTCATGCGTGATTTTCATGACAATAAGAGGTTATGGAATGGCTTCAAGGAATAAATCGACTATAACTTATATAACCTACATTACACTATTACAGGATAACCGATAACATGAAATGCCAACATTCTAGATCAATACGAACGTTACATAACCAAAATCAAGAGTTTCATTAATGTAGCATATTTTTCATCATTGGCATGTGCAACAATCTTTCATACCGCATAATATGAAGAATATACATAAACTGCAAAATCATATATAAGATTCATTAATCATGGTACTAATGTTAATGATATAAACTGAAGAAAATAAAAAAATTATCTTCAAGAACCGGGAAAAGTGAAATGAATATATTCTTGCAGGCTATCTCCAATATTTAGAAACAACTTTATACTTGAACTAAATCCCCAAAATGGTCCGAATCTGATCTGGTGGGTGCCTTGCAAGTGACTTAGGATCAGAATAATTATTCTTCGGGTCCAATATCGCCTTGTAAATAACATCATAAGCTTCTGCCAGAGATCTCGCCACCTGGACACCAGCTTCAGACCGCAACCCTGGAAGCTGCATCTGTTCAAATTCAGGCAGCGAGCTGTCACTTCCTAAAACGAGCCCAAAGAATGCTTTAAGACACTCTGACAGAGAATCATGTGATGTCTCTTCCATCTGAGCTAATGGTGCATCAGCAATAGAGTTAAGGGAGTTGTGGAAAAGAGACATCTTGCTTGATAAATTACATCTTGTTAGAATGGCAGTTACTTCTTTCTCCACTAAGTTGTGCAGGTGATTGTCAATCATTGTGCCAAGTTTCTTCACATATTCTGAAGCAACATCGTGCCTCAGTAATGGTTGTTGAATGGCACATAAGCAATTGATGATAAAAATCTTTGACGGTGTTTCGTTATTCTGCATTAATCCAAATAAGTCTTGATTAACAAACAATTTAGAGAAATCTATAAATATTGTAGCCAAACATATCATACAAAATACGAGAGAAAGATGACGAATTGTGAGAAACAGTACCTTAGATGGAACCACTTGGCTATTGCTTGCCAAAATAGCGTCAACGGATGATCTCCGCGACTGACCTGCTTCAAGCCTTGTTCTGCTTCTTCTAGATGAATCAATGGACCCTTTCGATTTATGTGCTTCCATTGCTAGCTCACAGATCTAAAATTATTCACATACACGAATATGAAACCTTGATAAGAAATCAGAAAAATGCAATAAAATAACAGTGGATGCAGACATGGGTTGGATCAGTCAACTTGATGTACCAGCCTGGCTTTGACAAAATAGTAATAAGTGAAGGCCTAAAACATTTAGGTTATGATTTTATGTCTCTAAAGACAGGGTCTGTGCAGGTTTTATTTAGTGAAGTTATGATAGATTACAGCATGGGACAAGCAATGTTGGCCCTTTCATCATTAAGGATAGCAGAAAAGTAAAAGTAGCAAAAAGTTCTATTAATTCAAAGATAATCTACTTTTGTGGAAAAAGAGATTTAGGATGTTCTATGTACTACAGATAAAATTTGCATAAACGGGGTTAATTTAGAGGTGAACTTTACAGAGGAGGAGTTATCAACAAGTACTGTGGTATGATAGTTGTATATAAACTTTGTTGGTGTTCCGGAAAGCTTGTCTGGAAACAGATCGTATAACCTAAGCTTTTTCCAATATTAGAAAGTGAACCCATGTGGCTAGCCTAACATTGTAATAATGTCTATTTCCACAGAGTGAAACCAACAAACAGGAGAATTGAGGAGAAAAAGGACATAAAACAATAACTACCTAGAGAGAAAAATTCATTAATATTCATAATCCTTCAAGAGCAAGTCAAAGAGCATCAAATGTTGATTACCTGTATTATAGGGTCAAGCAAAGCAGATATTACGGGATCAAATGCTGGCTTTTTCCCTGATGCAGGAACCATCATGCTGTCATGAATTCCAATTAGTTCAAGCAATAACGAGACGCCTTCCCTTACTGCTGGTGGCGGGGAAAGATCAACAGAAACTAGTGGGGGATATCGCAAAAGCTTCTCCCCTCGAGTCTTTAAAATGTCAAAAAAGGTTTTTTGAGCAGCATCCTTAAGAGCCCAAAGTGTATTACATAGAGCTGTTTCTCTTCCGAGCAGATCAGACACCTATAAGAACTTAAGCAATTTAGATACAAATAATTCAAAAATCAGCATGTTTGTGCAGAGTCATTATCAGAAGTGTCAAAATGGACAGGTCAGGCAGGATGGGTAATGGATCACAAAGAATTTGAATTAAAACAGGTAACATTAAGGTGCAGGTAAAAACAGCGTGCAAAGTCCGGCCCAGAACCAATTTCTTACACTGTACATGTTGTCATGTTATAGAAACAAGTACATGCCAGATATATTTAAAAAATTTATCTTATTTCAATAAAAATCAAAGTCTTTTGGATAAAGCGATTCACAAGATTTAATACATTACAAATACAATTCAAGCAGCTTTTGACCCATTCGGCCCATTTCACCCATTTCCTCTTTGCTGTTTTTTTCCACCCATTTGAGCCATTCAAAGGCCAACCATAGCCAGAATTAACCTCAGTGAAAAATAATAGTATGACATGTCTATGAAAATGACATTATAATTGAACTCACAGTGTGGCTGTAGAACTCAAGGGTATTGCTAAGCTTATATGAGATTATGAGATTTGGTTGAGACTGTAACACTTGTTCGACTCTAACTTTAAAAGGCCGGCAAACGCCCTCAAATATCCTATCTAAAACAAATGTCAGGTCGGGCTCTGCCTTCTCTTCATTAGTCTCGGAACTTTTGGAGAATCGACGGGCAGTTGGTCCAGTATCCACCACTGCATCTGGATCAAGTAGCACAAATACAAGTTCTCTTTCAGATGCAAGGGCCTACAATGTTAAAAAATTTTATCTTAACTAAAATAATACATAAGCAGAAACATATGTTCAACTTTGTAAAAAGGGTGAAAATAGAAGCGATCTGTAATTCACACCTGATGCAGCCAACCAAGCATGTCACCTACATAACGAAGTGGATCGTGAGCATGTACTTCTATCGGCCGCGGCATTCCCCCAGGCCCTCCACGTGTAAGAGCGCTTATAAATCTCCTAAACAGTGCATTGTGCCTCATATTTGCTACCTGCAGGTTATGAAATGGTTGATTAATGTAACCCTACATCAAAGAGGTGGGAAATGGGTAGGTTGAGCAGGTTAAGTCACAGAGTCAAAAAAGGGTTTATTTTAGAATGGGTCAAAACCAGATCACTCAGGCTATATGTACACACTCTTTTGTCTTTTCTTATCTTGAAATTTATAAGCTAATATGTTACATAAGAATAAAAAGTCAACAATAAACAATTTTTCATATAAAGCAGCTTAGAAGTAATATGCATTGTGAATATAATTTGGGTGACACTTGACCTGTTCTTCAGCTGTACCCAGTCAGCTTAATTTCATTTTATCAAGTTGTTTAAGTTTACCCATTTAAACCTTCAGAGACATAGTATAAACCATATTGACCAGTTTATCCATCATTGATCTCAAATGACACCTCGAATCAAATGTATTATAGCAACTAAAGGTGATTATTCACGTATATTTACCTCTTCAGCACAATACTTGAACAGGACAGGTCTTTCTTTGAGACAGCGAACTGCCATTTTCAGAAGTTCACTAACTTCAGGATTATCAGTGTCACCCAATCTCTTGCACTCAGTCTGGACCCACCTGCAGCAAGAACAAATCAGCCACATGCAGGGAAGAAACGACGAAAACAGGAACCTATTTAATACTATAGTTCATTCATGATCAGGAGGGAGAGCTCAACAATCTCAAAAAAAAGTGAGAGCATGGCCTTTGGCACAAATTGCAAGCATCTGAGATTACTACTCTAAAAAGTTTACTAAAACTAAAGTTTAAGGTTTTAAAAAAGATGTTGTTAGTTGAAGCACAATTACCATGCATCAAAGGGTATTTGTGTAGGGCAATCAATTCTACATTTTGTAGCTTTTATTCAGTTTTTGTCTAGAGTATGTGTAGGTCATGATGACATTTTCAGAGTAGAAAAATCTAAAAGATCCACACCTGCTTTACACTAAAACCGAATGAGTGAGAAAATGGAAAATATTGTCAATAAACGCACACCTAACTTTGTTATTATGCAGCTATAAACAATAAAACATGAACTTACACCAGCTATAATGGAAAACATGGCTAAGGAACTTGTTCTAAAGAAGAAGAATACTACACTCAATTTTCACCATCTCCTTTGTTTTGCATCTTCATTTTATGGTCCCAGTTAACCACATAATAGATCCACATATGAAATGTAGAATGTAACAGATGAAATAAGCTGACTTGAAATTTTCACAAAACAGAAACTTTTCTTATAATAGAAATTGGCTGATAATCCTAGCAAGTATAGTAAAAAACAGAGCTGTGCAGGTGGTTTAATTAGCTGATAATTGTTAACTTAAAATGATATATAGTAAAGTAAGCATAGTGTAAAAGAAAAGATCCTACAAGTTATGGAATTTGATTAACTATTTCACCTGCACAGGCGCTCATATGCACCTTCTTGATAGACAGCCATCATATCCATGAGTTCCAAACCTGCACGCTGTGAAGTTCAAGCGATGAGATGCCGTTTAAATAAACATATCCAAAAATTGAAAGGTTTTTGTCAATAGTACAGCAATCGACTGATGCTGCATATCAATATACATGATATTTGACAAACAGATAATCAAACAACAGGACAGGATATGAAAAATTTTAATGTAGAAAAACAATTAAAGGGGAAGAAGAGGGGTTTGTGTTACCTGATGATGTGTCCTAAGAAGGAGTTTACAATTAGCATGGATAGTTTGTACATGAGTCAAGGCCTTGAAAAAGTTGTCATTCAATTCTTCATCCCTAAGTGCATTTATCTAATACTCCATAATACAAAAACAGCACGTAAGTTAGTTTGTGATACAAATGCGAATTAGGATTCGGGATAGATAATAGTTATAAAATGTATGGATGACCTCTTCGGTGGAAAGTTGATAATCTCGGAGAAAGCAAGATGCAATTTCTTGCCTCTGAGTAGTTACTTCCAATTCCTGTTTTAGTCTTTCTGTAGTAGTAATGATATCTCCAGTAGTTGCATTACAGTCACTCAACGATTTACCAATTCTGCAACAAACACTCACTTTTTTTATTATCCATCCGGACTCTATCCATCCCATCTCTAAGGCTATATTATAACTACCAACATCTTACACTAACTTATTGTTTTATTAATGATTTTTAAGTCATAAAATGCCAACGAACTTTTCTATTTGTACGTAGTTACACATATACTTTTTATCAACCTATATACCAATTAAAAGTTTCAAACTTTATACAGGTATGCTCGCTCTAACCGGATTTTAGCAAAAAATAAATGGCCAAGAACTGATGGTATGCCAGAAAAAGTCTCCGAAATCCGGTTAAAAGCACCATACATGTACATCGGTCGGATATACACCTAGTAAGTACTTAAACCCATTATATATTAGGACTAATTTTGGATATGAATAAAATGAATCGATAGATGACATAAACTGTTTATTATATTAATAATGCTACCGCAAAACGAGTACATTTAGTCGAGGAATAAGTGATTGAGGACCTACATTGTATTTGGCTTAGAGTTCAATAATAATCACTTTAAACAATAGTCTTGGTCTTCCAAAATGTAGTTACATTTTTGCCAAAATTTGCTATGAACTGCTTTTATTTCTACTGTATTGATTTGAGGCATGTTTCTTTTATATATATATATATATATATATAAATATATATGTGTATTTCCAGGGGGACATGGGAGGCTTTGCCTCTCTAGAGATCCGGATTCAAATCCGCACATTTGTGTTTAATTACTAACTACTAACGCCTAACATTTGCCGTTCAATAAATAATTTGTATTCGATTAGTAACTAGAGTTTCATAAAGCGCGACGGATGGGAGCATTCGATGTAGTCCTCATTGGTGAACAATTTACAAATTAAACCCAATTATATAGTAACAAATAATAAAATAAAAAGTAACCTGTCGCAACATTCAGCAAGGGAATTAACCTCTTCTTCAACCCGATCCAATGCCTATATATTGAAATACTGATGTTATATTAAATATATATAATATATAGATATATATTATAGATATAGATAGATAGATATAAAATGATGATGATGATGACCTGTTGAGCGGCATGGGAAGCGGCAAGGAAATCATAATTGATGGAAAGAGAGCGTCTTTCAATGGTGGATCGAAGGTTGCGACGAGAGGCTAAGGAATTATCTGTATAAAATGTAGAGAGTGTGTTGAGAGAAGCCAACAGATCTGGATTATCTGTTCTTGTTTCTAATACTTTCTTCAGCTTTCTTGACAGTCCCGGTGCCAGGCCCCCAGTCGCCCCCATTCTCTTCTTCTTTTGTGAACACCAAACTAAACCAAACCAAGTTTTTATTTCTATTTCTACTTCTATTTATGTTTCTAACTCTATGCCAAGCAACTACTGGTCTACCACCACGTAGGTGGTAGCGGTTTAAAATCGGTGAATCGGATATCTGAAATTTTGGATAAGCATAATCGAGATTCGGATTATAAAGATATTCGATTATGAGATTGTTTACTTTTGACTTAATCAGGAAAAAAATGATATCGGATTATAAAGATATTCGAACTTTTAGATACCACGAGACTCGCGCGTTGCGGCGGTAAGATGACGAGTGTGATAGGTCATAGAGTGTGATAGGTCATCAGAAGGTTACATGTCATAGCGTGTGATAGCCAAATGTCTTAGCCGTACGGGCTCCGCCCTCGAATTTAAAAATTTGTTGAAAGTATATCGAATAACATTTAAGAGCATGAAATTTTAAGAACACCCATATATTTTTTACTATAATTTATCGATGTACGGTTTTTGAGATAAAAGATTTTAAATGAATTAGAGAAATAAAATGATTTATGGAGGGGAGAGAGAAAAATAAGTGGTTGAGATTTGAAGAGACAGAGAAAAATAAGTGGTTGAGATTTGAAGAGACAGAGAAAAATAAGTGGTTGAGATTTGGTACATCACGCATTAGAGTTTGTACATTTTTGAAAGTTGAAACTTAAAATCCTATCTGCTTTATAATATCGAATGTTGAATTGTCGAACCATTATTAGTTGGCGTTTATGAATAGGAATAGTTTCTTTCATTATACGTCCTTGATCTTTTCGTGCCGATATCAATATTTTCTTTCAATTCAGAAGGTCGAGAATGTGTTATGTCACGATTTATCTATAAGTTTCACTTTAGGTGTTTACACAACTTCATAAAATACAATAGAATCATTGAACTTGCCCCAACCATTTGCCTTAAAAAGTTTGTGATCGCCATCTCAACATCTTTTAAGCTCATACCACTTTTTTTGACGATATGTCTCACAATACGCAGAAACCCACATTTGGACATTTTCATTAATTCACTTGAAACAACCTCATATTTGTTCTTCATTTCTCTTACCAATTTTAATAGGTTTTTCATACTGAGTTGCATCATACAATCTTTTTACTCGTGGTACAAAAAACAATTGATAGAGGTGTAACCACTTTGTTGGTCATCATTTACTTTATTTAATACTATTTTTGACTAACCCACTGCCTAATCTATATACTGATAGAGATAGTCTTAGTAACCTTTATTTTAGGAAAATGTTTGCATTTAAAGTGTATAAAAAAAATTATATTTTCCATATCTAAAACTCACATATATTTTATGATAACTATATACGTTTTAACTGTATTTCTTTTTAGAATGACAAATTTTATTAACATAAACACCAGTACATTCATCAATTGATATTTACAGCACCAATAGCAACCTATTAATATTCGGTTAATAATCTATATTTTTATACTAGTATATAAAAATTATAAAGTTATGTTGAAAGTTAAGAAAAATGAGATATACGAATTGACTAAACGACTCTTAATTAAATCATAAAACTACGCTTTAATATTAAACAAGATATTTAACCCGGGCGTTGGCACGGGAGACATATCGCCGTCGCATCATGCAAACATACATCTAGCATTACCCAAAAGTTTGGACACTTAAAGTTTACTATAAGAAGTAGAAAGTAATAGATAGATAAAGTTGAAAAAACCGAATAAAGCCAAAAAAAATTACAACACAAAAAGTACTGCGTTACGACACAACTTAAATAGATTTTTCATATACAATGGAACAATCGTAAATTATATGTATAAAAAAATTATATTTTCCATATCTAAAACTCACATATATTTTATGATAACTATATACGTTTTAACTGTATTTCTTTTTAGAATGACAAATTTTATTAACATAAACACCAGTACATTCATCAATTGATATTTACAGCACCAATAGCAACCTATTAATATTCGGTTAATAATCTATATTTTTATACTAGTATATAAAAAATACCTTGTACTAAGAAAGAAAGAAAAAAAGGTACAGTAATTATAAAACACAAATTGTATATAAAAAATACCTTGTACTAAGAAAGAAAGAAAAAAAGGTACAGTAATTATATAAACACAAATTGTATATATATCCATGTAAAGTTGTAACCATCCATATTCACGTGACACTTCTGACTTTGAAAACATGACCAAGAACCCACTAAGCATTTTGTACAACTACTCCACATTGTTTGAAGACGGGGTTAGGAAATGAATTGATCGACGGAAGATGGTGGCCGGTCGGAGGTGACGATGACGATGGCGACGACATAGTTTTCTTGTGAAGTCATAGAGTGTGATAGGTCATAGAGGTGATAGGTCATAGAGTGTGATAGGTCATAGAGTGTGATAGGTCATAGAGTGTGATAGGTCATAGAGTGTGATAGGTCATAGAGTGTGATAGGTCATAGAGTGTGATAGGTCATAGAGTGTGATAGGTCATAGAGTGTGATAGGTCATAGAGTGTGATAGGTCATAGAGTGTGATAGGTCATAGAGTGTGATAGGTCATAGAGTGTGATAGGTCATAGAGTGTGATAGGTCATAGAGTGTGATAGGTCATAGAGTGTGATAGGTCATAGAGTGTGATAGGTCATAGAGTGTGATAGGTCATAGAGTGTGATAGGTCATAGAGTGTGATAGGTCATAGAGTGTGATAGGTCATAGAGTGTGATAGGTCATAGAGTGTGATAGGTCATAGAGTGTGATAGGTCATAGAGTGTGATAGGTCATAGAGTGTGATAGGTCATAGAGTGTGATAGGTCATAGAGTGTGATAGGTCATAGAGTGTGATAGGTCATAGAGTGTGATAGGTCATAGAGTGTGATAGGTCATAGAGTGTGATAGGTCATAGAGTGTGATAGGTCATAGAGTGTGATAGGTCATAGAGTGTGATAGGTCATAGAGTGTGATAGGTCATAGAGTGTGATAGGTCATAGAGTGTGATAGGTCATAAGTGTGATAGGTCATAGAGTGTGATAGGTCATACTGAGTTGCATCATACAATCTTTTTACTCGTGGTACAAAAAACAATTGATAGAGGTGTAACCACTTTGTTGGTCATCATTTACTTTATTTAATACTATTTTTGACTAACCCACTGCCTAATCTATATACTGATAGAGATAGTCTTAGTAACCTTTATTTTAGGAAAATGTTTGCATTTAAAGTGTATAAAAAAAATTATATTTTCCATATCTAAAACTCACATATATTTTATGATAACTATATACGTTTTAACTGTATTTCTTTTTAGAATGACAAATTTTATTAACATAAACACCAGTACATTCATCAATTGATATTTACAGCACCAATAGCAACCTATTAATATTCGGTTAATAATCTATATTTTTATACTAGTATATAAAAATTATAAAGTTATGTTGAAAGTTAAGAAAAATGAGATATACGAATTGACTAAACGACTCTTAATTAAATCATAAAACTACGCTTTAATATTAAACAAGATATTTAACCCGGGCGTTGGCACGGGAGACATATCGCCGTCGCATCATGCAAACATACATCTAGCATTACCCAAAAGTTTGGACACTTAAAGTTTACTATAAGAAGTAGAAAGTAATGGATAGATAAAGTTGAAAAAACCGAATAAAGCCAAAAAAAATTACAACACAAAAAGTACTGCGTTACGACACAACTTAAATAGATTTTTCATATACAATGGAACAATCGTAAATTATATGTATAAAAATATTAGTTTTTAATTATGTCCAAATTTCAATTTTAATCATCACGACCATCGTAATCCTAGAAATATAATTTATCAGATACCAAACTCACTAATCGTAATGTGACTAAAAAAAATAATGTGGGAGCTTTTGAAAAAGGGTTTATTTTCACCATTTGGTTGAAAAATTGTATATAAAAAATACCTTGTACTAAGAAAGAAAGAAAAAAAGGTACAGTAATTATATAAACACAAATTGTATATATATCCATGTAAAGTTGTAACCATCCATATTCACGTGACACTTCTGACTTTGAAAACATGACCAAGAACCCACTAAGCATTTTGTACAACTACTCCACATTGTTTGAAGACGGGGTTAGGAAATGAATTGATCGACGGAAGATGGTGGCCGGTCGGAGGTGACGATGACGATGGCGACGACATAGTTTTCTTGTGAAGTTACAAAAACGCCCTCATTATTATTTGTTCCCTTTTTAACATGTAAGAGTATTGTTCATGATGATGAGGATATAAGCTTAGGGTTTTTATTTTCATCTTGATGTTGATGATGATAAGATATCTCATTACGACCCATTGTATAGCTCTCTTCTTCTACTGTGATTCCTTGATTTAATTTGTAGCCTTTTGAAAGAAAAAAAATTGAGTAAGAAAACCTTTTTATGGTTTACCAAGTTGTATTTCATGCGTACAAGTTTGTAAGCTGCCGGTTATATATTTGTATATTTAATTAATATGAAAAATTAAAAAATAAAAGGAAAGACACGTGTAAGGACGTGATTGGTAGCTACAGTCACAGCCGCCGTTTTGTGAATTGTTATTATATAAATTACACCATTAGTCATTTATATTAAAATATCTCTACTACCCTTTTAAATCAAACATCTTTACATCAATTACCTACACCATTTGACCTGCCACCACCATCACCATACGTCGCCGCCATACACCGCCGCCGCATTGCGCGGGTACCATTATTATCAAACATCTATTACCTACACCCGCGCGCGCGGGTATCGTGTTATATATTCTTATGTTTTACAAAAATAAAATTATCTAGTAAATCACCGTAAATCGATAATAATTAATAATAACGGTCCATTTGATTTTACCTAGGAAAATTAAAATGGACAGGCTTTATTGAAAACGGACATATTTTCCCGGCTTCCAATCAAACTTGACTTCACGTTTCACAGCCCATAAATAATTTAAGTTAAGAACCTCAATCTCTCATTTCCCCCCCTTTTTTCTGAATAAAATTATAACAATTCAAATTTCTTAACCACCACCCATCTTCTGCTATATCAACAAATGTAAGTCATTTTTGTGCTCATTTATATATTTTTAGGGTTTTTATTTCTTCTTCTTATTTATATTTATTTTACATGATTATTATGATTATGCTATTGAAGTGTGCTCATTTTAACATTGTTTGTGATTTTGGAGTATATATCTTTTTTTACTTAATGTAAAACCCAACCACCCTAGGTAATGCTGTTATTAGAAAAAAAAAATGCAAAATACAAAATTGAAGTAACATATTTTAGTATTTTACGACCGAGGTAGTCTAGTGGTCAGTCGTCCTGATATCCTCACAAGTTTCCGAACCTCCCATCTTGTAGGTGATCAGGGTAACGGTCTCTAGGCAGAGAGGGGAAGGGGGGGGGGGGGAAGAGGGGCCGATGCCCTCCTTTTGGATTTGTTTTTCATGGATTTTTTAATTTTGCCCCCTTTGGGATTTTTTTCTGGTATCCTACTCTAGGATACCCCGATTAGGACACGTACATCTGAGTCACAGACTCGCCCTTCCCGGATAATTTGAACATGGAAAACCTACTCTGTTTACTCTCTATGTTTGGTGGTTTCAAAATTTGGAATGTAGCTATAAGGATATTGCTATTTATACAATTATACCCCTTTTTGTCATGTTCTATTTCTTTTAGTAACCCATTACTTCATTTTCAATCAGTACTATCTGTCTTCTTACTATGGAAAGTTATTACACATATAAGCCGACCAGATGCGATGAACGTGAAGGAAGTTTTGCCGCTGAAAGCACATCAGAATTTTCCACTGATAGGGTACAATGTTTATATTTGTTACTATACAGTCATCTTGATAATAATCGAGTGATGTTAACTGGTTTTTAATAAAAAAGAAGTCAATTTCAGGTGTTTAAGTCTCATCAAGATTTAACGGATTGGGTGCAAAATATGGGACGTTCTCTTGGTTACGTTATTGTTATTAAAAGATCAAATGCACGACCTTGTGGGTATGTATATAAAGTTAGACTTATGTGTGATCGTAGTGGTGTATACAAAAATAAAAGCTTGGTTGCAAATCCTACGAGCAAAAAGACTAACTGCCCGTTCGAATTGGAAGGAAACTATTCGTGCAAGTACGATTGTTGGAAGTTAAGGGTGATATGTGAAAAACACAACCACGAACCTGCACTAAATATGAAGGGTCATCCATATGCAATGCGTTTGTCTAAGGATGAAGCTAATTTGGTGCTAGATTTGTCAAAGAAGAATATGAAACCGCAAGCAATTCTAGCAATACTGAAGGAGCAAAATGCAAATAATATGTCCACGATGAGTACCATTTATAATGCACTTACTAAGTTTCGGAAGAGTGGGCAGCTAGGTATAACTCATTACGAGTTCTTGTGACATTTTCAGACGAGAAGGTTATAGCTGTTTCATTAACAAGCCAGTAGAACTCAAATATCGTTTCTAATTTTTGTTTTTGTATACTTCATTACAGAAAAATCTAAGGGACAACCCACCACCGGTGAAGAAAATGCATCTACGAGTTCACATACAGTTGATGGAAACAAGTCCAAAAGAGCTGTTAATCGCTCGTATCAGTTTGGACTACCAAGCACATGCAAAAATAGTACGGTTAACATTTTCAGCCCAAATGCAGTCTAGACTCTAGAGGTAGAATATCTCACTGTCTGTTTGTTGGCTTTTATCTGATTGTTGCAGAAACTTTTATGGAACAACCGATTAATGGTGTAAAAAGTGTATATGCGAACCCCATGTGCCCTGCACATACATCTGATGCGACCAAGTCGAAGAGAAATATTGATCATTCCGATCAATTTGCAATCCCAAACACTTTTGAAACAAGTAAGGTTTAACATTTTTAGCCTAAATGCAGAATTCTCTCCATCTGATTTTATTTTATTTTTAATGTTAGATTCAGAAACATTCACGGAAAAAGCAATCAACCATGAAGACAGTGCATCTCCGAACCTAATGTACACCGGATATGCATTTGATGCAAACAATTCAACAAGAACTATTGATTACATTGATCCATTTTCAATTTCAAACAACTGTGAAACAAGTAGGGGTAAGGCGCAACATTTCAGTTTCAGTCTAGATGCAGAATTTTTTACCATCAGTTTTTGGTTTTTGTATGTTTGTTTCAGAAATATTCATGGGACAGTCAATCAAGTGCGAAGAAGGTGCATCCCCGAGCCCTGTATACACTGCGTACACATTTGATGCAGACAAGTCGAAGAGAACTATAGATCATATGGATCCGTTTGTTATTGAAAACTGGGTGCAAGAGCTTGGTTCAGCTAAACCTGGTGCTGTTAAACAAGATATAGAAGATCATATGCCAAGAGAGCAGATGATGCCTTCGTTTAGAAGGATTCCCTCACCTCAGATCGATTTGATGGAGACAATTCCAGTGAGAAATATTTCCATTGCAAGTGTTGTGAGGGATGTGTTTATGTGTACTGATGGCAAGGTTCATGATACAAGTGCACCAGATGCTGATCGCATAGCCTTCCCAGATGATAATGAACCCGCATTTGCGAGGCCTTTTCAACCATATCGAGACATGGTCTTAAGTAAGCCTGATAGGCAGTTTTTGATGAAACAGTTTTTGGTAAGCTGTCCCAACTTTGTGGTGATATTCAATGAAGTTCTGATGTAACCTTTTTTGTCTTCCGGATGCAAAATATCACGGATCAAAAAGCTTGACATGCATACTCGTAGAGGTAGACAATTGGGTGATCCGTGGTCGTATAACATATGAATACGGCCAGGCCAGCTGGCCAGGTCGACCCAGTACCCTCTTCTATCCATTTTTCTAGTTTATGAACAATTGTTTTGTGCAACTTGACTGAAAAATACTATACAAGTAAAATAGTTATCTTTTTAATGCACTTTCACAGGTTGGAAGCATTAACACTCTTTAGGGGACTTGAAATATGTTTTACCCAGTTGACATGTCTTACTTGATGCTAAGTTTATGTAGTTTACCGTTTGACGAATTAGAGATAAAGTGCAACCCTAATTAACTCGTTTTTGGTAAATTAAAGAAATGACCACCTCAACTTACTGGTTTGCATAATACTTATAGATCATACCTACTTTGATAGTGACAGTCGGAACTCTGAAGTGATTGAATACCTGAAAGCTCACAAGTTAACTTGGAACGTGTTCATATTTATAGGTTATATATGACAAACTAGCTGTATGTGAACTTATTGTGTAGGGCCCTTTGGTGTTGATAGCATTCTTCCTTAGCATACTAATTAATTGAATATATAGGTAAATGTTAAAAAATAGTAACATCTGGAAGTACCACTTTCAAATGGTGCCATATTTTAACTTGCCTTTGACCTCGACTGAGTCTTGACCAGTTACCGACTCAAATTTGAAGATTGAAGGTGTACTGGTGGCCTTAAGTGGTTACACGGCCGGTTCTGTCTTACAAATCCCGGGCCTTTGAATATTTGTGCACTTCTATCCGCTGGTCAACATATGTATCAGGTTCTTCATTAGATCACATTGAATTTTGATTTTAATCACCATGCAGGAGGAAGATAATGCACATGGGCAATCTTCAAGGGGTAATAGCGGGGGAGAAGAAGGAGAAGGTGCAGAAGAATATCGGACGAATGCTGCTGTCAAGTCAATAGATGAAGAAGACAAAAACATGAATGTTGATAGTGATATAGAGGTTGAAAAAAAATACGATAAAGGTGTTCAATTTGATTCGAAACATATGGCGAGTTCTCACCCAAACAAGTCAACCCGGGGTGATCAAAATGAAAGAAATTTGGAAGTGGAAGGCACATCAGGATTCTCTACTAACATGGTATAATAATTAAGTTTATTAATATACATGTATATTGTTAAAACATCCATTGACGTTACTGGTTTCCAACAATACAAGTTTCATTTCAGATGTTTAAGTCTTGTCAAGATTTAATAGATTGGGTGCAAAATGTGGGTCATTCTCTTGGTTACATTATTGTCACTAAAAGATCCAATGCACAACCTAGTGGGGATGTATATAAAGTTAGCCTTATGTGTGATCGTGGTGGTATATTCAAAAGTAAAAGCTCCATTAGAAGAAATACTCGGAGCAAAAAGACTAACTGCCCATTTGAATTGGAAGGAAAATATTCGAGGAGGCATGGTTTTTGGACATTAAGGGTGATGTGTGAAGACCATAATCATGAACCTGCACTACATATGGAGGATCATCCATTTGCAAAGCGATTGTCTGAAGATGAAGTTCGTTTGGTGCTAGATTTGTCAAAGAAAAATGCAAGCCCACTAGAAATCCTATCAACGCTGAAGGCACAAAACAAAAATAATTTTTCCACGCTTACAACCATCTACAATTTACGGCAGAAGTTTCGGAGGACCAACCATGCAGGTATTACTTAAATGAAGGTTGCTATGTCTTTTTTACGACAAAAGGGCTATATAGTATTATTTGATTTATATTAGTATTATACATGAAAGTGCTGGTTAATATAATTATGTAGACAGTAATAGATTAATAGTTAATAACAATAATGATAATGGAAAAAATAGGATAACTAGTCTGATAAAAGTATAAGTAATGGAGATAATATAAATGATAATATACATAATTGATCAAAAACATCTTATAACAAAACCTTAAATAGCAGTTAAAAAAATAAAATAATAAAATCAGTAAAAGTATCATATAAGCTGTTTAAGGGGGTGTTTGGGTGAGTTGAAGCTTATTGCTTGAGCTTATAAAGTATAAGCTAATAAAGTGTTTGGGTAAAGCTTCTTTTTACAAGCTTATGGCTTCTTATGAAGAAATAAGCCCCATAAAGCTTATGGCTTTTTATGAATAGCCGAATATGCCAACAAGCATAAGAAAAATAAGCTCACCAAAACACTTGTGAAATAAGTAGTGCTTATCATTGTGAGTCTAACTGTAAAAGTTCTTACTGTCTGTTGGATTTTGTATCCTTGTCACAGAAATATCCATGCGACTGCCCATTGACAATGAAGAAAGTGCATCTGCAACTCGAGAGTACACCTCATACACATTTGATGCAAACAAGTCGGAAAGCACTATTGGTCACACGGATCCATCTGGTAAACTAGATACATCGTACATGTGTTTCAAGTATGATTAATATTTTCAGTTTGAATGCAGTGTTCCAGTCTATATTCAGAATATCTAACCATCTGTTGGCATTTGTATGTCTGTTTCAGAAGCATTTATGGAACAATCAATCAACAATGTAAACAGTGCATCTACAAACCCAATGTGCTCTGCAAAGGCATTTGATGCAACCAAGTCAAACAAAACTATGGATCAAACGGATCCGTTTGCAATCTCAAACACGTGTCAAATAAGTAGGGCTTTACATCTTTAGTCTAAATGCAGTCTAGTCTAGATACAGAAAAGCTCACCATCTAAGTTAATTTTTTTTATGTTTGCATCAGACACATTCATGGAACAACCGATCAACAATGAAGAAAGTGCATCTCCGAATTCAATGTACACTGCTAATGCAGTTGGTGCAAACAAGTCGACCAGAAGTATTGATTACATGGATCCTTTTGAAATCTCTAAAAGCTGTGAAATAAGTAGGGCTTAACATTATCAGTTCAAATCCGGTCCAGAGTCTAGATGCAGTATTTCTCATCATCTATTGTTGGGTTTTTTATGTTTGTTTCAGAAACATTTCTGGGAGCCTCGATAAAGCGTGAAGAAGGCGCATCTCCGAGCCCAATGTACACTGCGTACGGATTTCATCACATGGATCCAGTTGCTAATGAAAACTGGGTGGAAGAGCGTGGTTCAGCTAAATATATGTCTGTCTTAAAAGATAGATGTTGATGCCTTCTTTTATAAGCTTGCCCTCACTTGAAGTATCAAATGGAAACAATTTCCAGTGAAAAATTCTCCCATTGAAAATGTTGTGATGGATGCAGTTGTGAAATGGAATGGTCATGATACAAGTGCACTGTGCACCGATCCCAGAGCTGTCTCATTCTTATATGATAATGAACCCACTTTTCCAAGGCTTTCAACCATTTCAAGGCATAATCAAGACATAATCTTAAATAAGCCCGGAGGGCAGTTTTTTATGAGGCAATTTCTGGTAAGCTGACCTAAATTTTTAGTAACTTTTAATGAAGATCTGAATTAAAAGGTGTGACAAACTTAGAAGTAAAGGTGGCAAAATGGGTGGGTGTGTAACGTCAATCATATGATTGAAAAGCTTTTTTTAAGTAGTAATTACTAATCCATTTTTGTAATTTCATGGATTATATGACTGATAAAACTATACTTTTGAAGCATAGCTTTCTAATGAGGTGTTATTGGAGTTCATATGCATTTAATAGTCTTTAAGCGACTTACAACATATTTGACCTGTGTTTAATACTGTTAGCTAAATTTATGAAGATAGTTGGACCACTGAAGTTACCGAGTATCCTTAACTCCCATAGATCACCTGTTAGCTGATACTTATTGATGTTATGGCTTATAAGATTATCATGCCTGTAACTGTAAGGCTGTAAATATAGATTGTGTGGCACTCTTTTGTATTGATAATATTCTCTTGGAAAAAGAAAAACTAGTTAATTGAATGTTAGCTACATATCTAGATACAATAATATTAGTATCAAAAATTGGAACACTTATTTAAAGATAAAACTTAAATGTGTAATAGTTTTTTTTTTTTTTTGAGGATTAGGAAAGAAACTTGGTGGAATCCATGTGTTACATTTTTAAGATTTAGTTTGATTTTAGGCATATGAGTTAGGTTGATTTATCATTTTCCTAATGGCAATCGAGCAAAATAGGGTCTTTACCAGTTATTGACTGAAAATACAAGGATCAAAGGCGGTCTGTGTTGCCTTCAATGTTTATGCATCTCTATGTACTGGTCATCAGAGATGTTAGCTTGTTGAACAGGTAACATGGTATTCTGATTTGAATGGGGAATTTATATATCTGATGTTTTATTTTAATCATTATTCAGGGGGAGATTATATACAAGGCCAAATCTTCAACCGAGAAAAGAAGCGGCAAAAGAAAAGGTGTTGAAGTAAAAGAAGTACAGCTGTTGAGTCAACAGATAAAGAACACAAAGGCAAAAATGTTGATTAGTGATGTAGAGGTTGGAGAAAAGCATTACAAAGGCGAATATGGAGGTGTTCAATCTTATTCAAAGGTTGGTACGAGGGGAAACAAATTTTATGATGGCTGATTGACAGTCGATGTAAAAGATTGCGTGATCAGTTTTACGGAAAAGAATCAATGTGTAGATTCCTATACTTTTTCTTTTTTCATAGCAAGTTCCTTCTAACTTATAATGATTTCCTTGATTTTTGACTAAACACGAGTTTGTCTTCCTTTCCTTATAACTTAACTATTAACTAGAACTAGAATATAAAAAAGAATTCATTAAACTTATCCAACTAACTTTTCATTGATGGATTCTTTCATCGAGATTGAATCCAAATCACGATGTCATTTTCTTGTTCTTAAATGGGCCCCTTTAATCTTTTTAGGTTTATGCTCTACTCCGGGTAAAGATCCGCCCTATTTTTATTTGCACATATAGTACAAATGCTCTCATTACCACTTCTTTTAGTTATCCCTTCTTTTTTTTTTCGAACAAGATTGTAACTGCATTAACTATCAACTTTATTGTTTCAGGTTATATTTAGCTTTTTAGCAATTCAAATAATATCTTACCAAAACACAAAACAAGCCAAAAGTGTTGAATGGGTCGGAAGCTACTCGAAGTTAGATTAGTTTTGCAAAATAATGGTTCTTGATTCTAAATTTCTAATTAATCATGAAAGTTGGTCAAAAGTTTTCCTGGTTGATCTAGCCTGACCCGCTTTGACATTATTGTTAAATTACTTGTTTGACCTGATGTGCCCATTTTGCAATCTCTAATTCTCTATTCCAGATATCTAAATATTAAATAGGATTATTCATGTGTTATTTGGTCACCTTACCAAAACATTTCGGTTTGGGTTAACCCGAATGGTCCAGTAAAACCCAAATAAGGGTGACCCATATGACCCAAACACATTCGGGTCAGGTTATTTAGGTATAAATATTTTTGACACCTTAGTTCTGTCAACCTATCCGGTAGATCAACATGTCATAGAGCTACATGTTGTTTGGCCCATAGGTAATTGTATATTGTAGTATCTTTCAATTAACAATGATGGTAAGTTAAGATGTCATATTCTTTTACTGCAAAGCTGATTTTTTTTTTGCTTGTACATATTCGAATTAAAACTGGAGATTTCATAAGTGGTGATAGTGAACTATATGACGCCGCAAATATGTCATCGAATCTTTCACTTCTAATGTTAGATTTTCAAAGGCTTAATACTCTATGCACACCCTTTTGTTTAAATATAAAATGGTCCCCGTTTATCTTGTTTGTCATGTTCATGTCTTTTGTTTGTTTTCTTTTGTTATTATTTTATGTTTTTTTTTATACCGTATCTTTGGAGCCTGTCTTCTCACCATCAGGGCCGTTTCCATGAAAAGAAAAGAGTTTTAGGGTGTAACATCCCAAAACTTAAAAACGAGATCCTATAATAAGATATGAAAATACCATAATAAATATAATAAAAAAATGTAAAAAATACTAAAAAAATCTTAATAATAAAAATACTCTAAAAACAACTATTAAACTCAATTTACTAACTTCATTTACTATCATTATACATTTCGATTACTAACTCAAAAGTATAATAATTGGAAAAAAAATGTAGTCCCGTTGCTTCATCCAACATTGGGTATTTGGATTTTTGTTTAATTTTATCTTTTTAATCTCTTAAAATATATTTTATTACAGTATGTATGTGTGTTATTCAGCTGTCAATGCACACTCTTTATTTTGGCATTGTATAACATATATTTACTTCCACGCCAAAGCACCTAACCTTCATCTCCGTCGCTTCATTGCAAAAGAAATACACTTCTACTAAGTATGTTTTCTTCACTTTTAAAAACATATCCATATTGTGTAAAGAGGACAACAAAATACACTCTTTACTCACACATCTTGTCAGAATCTCAGTTAGCTTACATTCATATAATCTCTATATATTCATCTCGGAGGGAGTGGGTCTGGCTCGACAGCTCATAGCACCCCATGCACCCCTTCAGAGCCAGGACCCTTTCAGAGTCTGCCCACCATCAAAGTTTTATTTTCCATTAATCAATACAACTTTTATTTATGGCAATAGAGTCTTCACTCTTCATCATCATCTAAGCTTCTTTATACATAGCTCGGATCGAAAGTCATGCGTTTGTTGTTTCTGAATCCAGGTCAATTTAAGTGATGGGGTGTATACATAGATCTATGTATATATACATCTGAGATCTACAAACAGGGCCGACCATTAAGGAGTGCGGAGGGTGCTAGCGAGCCGGGTCCGGTATTTTTAGGGCCCATATTTTTAAAAAAATCAGTACACACACACATATATATATTCTTAAAATACACACATATATATATATGTACGGGTTTTTCCCTATATATATATATATATATAATATATATATATATATATATATATATATATATATATATGTACGGATTTTTTTAAAAATATATGGGCCCTAAATATTTTCCCTAATATTTAAAACAATTTTTCTATATTTTCCCTAATATTTAATATAGATATATATATATAATATATCTATATATATATATATATATGTACTGGATTTTTTTAAAAATATGGGCCCTAAAAATACCGGACCCGGCTCGCTAGCACCCTCCGCACTCCTTAATGGTCGGCCCTGTTTGTAGATCTCAGATGTATATATACATAGATCTATGTATACACCCCATCACTTAAATTGACCTGGATTCAGAAACAACAAACGCATGACTTTCGATCCGAGCTATGTATAAAGAAGCTTAGATGATGATGAAGAGTGAAGACTCTATTGCCATAAATAAAAGTTGTATTGATTAATGGAAAATAAAACTTTGATGGTGGGCAGACTCTGAAAGGGTCCTGGCTCTGAAGGGGTGCATGGGGTGCTATGAGCTGTCGAGCCAGACCCACTCCCTCCGAGATGAATATATAGAGATTATATGAATGTAAGCTAACTGAGATTCTGACAAGATGTGTGAGTAAAAGAGTGTATTTTGTTGTCCTCTTTACACAATATGGATATGTTTTTAAAAGTGAAGAAAACATACTTAGTAGAAGTGTATTTCTTTTGCAATGAAGCGACGGAGATGAAGGTTAGGTGCTTTGGCGTGGAAGTAAATATATGTTATACAATGCCAAAATAAAGAGTGTGCATTGACAGCTGAATAACACACATACATACTGTAATAAAATATATTTTAAGAGATTAAAAAGATAAAATTAAACAAAAATCCAAATACCCAATGTTGGATGAAGCAACGGGACTACATTTTTTTTTCCAATTATTATACTTTTGAGTTAGTAATCGAAATGTATAATGATAGTAAATGAAGTTAGTAAATTGAGTTTAATAGTTGTTTTTAGAGTATTTTTATTATTAAGATTTTTTTATATTTTTTTACATTTTTTTATTATATTTATTATGGTATTTTCATATCTTATTATAGGATCTCGTTTAAGTTTTGGGATGTTACACCCTAAAACTCTTTTCTTTTCATGGAAACGGCCCTGATGGTGAGAAGACAGGCTCCAAAGATACGGTATAAAAAAAAACATAAAATAATAACAAAAGGAAACAAACAAAGACATGAACATGACAAACAAGATAAACGGGGACCATTTTATATTTAAACAAAAGGGTGTGCATAGAGTATTAAGCCTTTGAAAATCTAACATTAGAAGTGAAAGATTCGATGACATATTTGCGGCGTCATATAGTTCACTATCACCACTTATGAAATCTCCAGTTTTAATTCGAATATGTACAAACAACCAAACTATATTTTGTCAAACCAATTCATCATTCATCCAATTTTTGTCATCTATCTCCATCTTTCACCATTCTTCTCCACAAACACCCAAGGATGGATACCCTACACCTCATCACCCACAACAATATCCTTTCTACAAACATTATCTATGTCATCATAAATCACCTATGGATACCCTTGTTGTGGATGGTCTTATAAGCTAGGTAAGTGTTATGAGCAATGCTACATTGACAAACAAATCTATACTAACATATTTTACAAACACATGTGTCATGATTAGACACCAATAAAATTATTTATCTTTTCTCTTTCTTTATTCTCTGATTTCTTTATTGGTCCACATATGTTTGTAAACTAGTTAGTAAAAAATGTTTGTAACTTTAGCATTTCTCAAGTGTTATATAGAGCTAATCGTAAAATATTCATTTATCATGTTGAAAGAATGAAAGTATGTAACTTTCTAATAAATGTGGTGTAATAATTTTTTTATATAGTAGCTATAAATAAACTCCTCGATAACCAAATCTTTTCAAGTTAGAGACCTATTCAAATTGCACAAAGAGCCCACAATTAAATCAAAGAAGTCATAAACTCAACATATTTCAACATTATCATCCACTCTTCCATTTGGATCATTTGGAAGATCCATGATGACAAAATCTTCTCCATCATGATCCCATTAATTTTGACATGTTACCAAAAAAATAAGTCTATTAGTTTTTTCAGGTGTCAAATACACGAAATTAACCCGGATTGAATGGTTAAAATGGTTTAATTTCAATTATAATCTCTAAACTCATTGTACTTACTAGCTGCTTCTAGTTTTTTTTCTAACCGTCAGCTAAATAGTGACATCAAAAAACATCTGACAATTCGATTCAATAGATGAACAAACATTTCAAGAAAAACCTCACATACTTCTTACAAAAGCAAAAAGTAGTCATGTAGCTGTACTGTCTTTGAATGAATAAATAAAAAATAAGACATATATTATTCCCATCAAATTTTACTTCACTCCCTCCATAATCCCAATATCCCATACTAAAGCCCTTTCAAATTTCTCTTTAAATCAATTGAAATTCAAATTTCATTAAAATTTAAAATCATTGCCCACAATTTATTATCTGCCTAATCAACAATGTAAGTAATTTAATTTGCTTTTTTTTGTTGCTATTAATAAAAGTTTAGGGTTTCTATTTCTTATCATTAATTTTTCCCCATGATTATGATTATGTTATTGAAGTTAAGGTCTTTTACTTTGCTCAGTAATTAATTTAGATTATTTTGTAATGTAAAACATTTTTGATATTTACAGTAAGTATATTATCTTTACTTAATAATGTAAAATGAAGAAACACATATTACTTGGTTGAAATTAGTTGTTGTCATCGATAGATTCGCAGTTTGAATATTGAAATTTGCGGACTCGATATCTCAAATACAGACTGTAAACTGATGTTAGTTTTGTTAGTCGAATACAAGTTCGTATGTCATTTTTACGACGAGAAGGTTATACTTGTTTCGTTAGCTTGCAGGTAACTCAAATACATACTGTTGTTGGTTTTGTATACTTGTTTCAGAAGTATCCATGGAACAACCCGAAGAAAATGCATCTACGAGCTCTGTGTATGCATTTAACGGGAAGAAGTTGAAAAGAACTATTGATTGTACGGATTGGTTTGGAATAGTAAACACATACGAAAAAAGTATGGTTATACATTTTTAGTCCAAATACAGTCTAGAGGCAGAATATTTCACTATCTAACGGTTTTATATGATTTTTCAGACACTTTTGTGGAACAACCCAATGTGAAAACTGTGTCTGCAAATCGAATGTGCACTGCACATATGTTTGATGCGAACATGTCGGAGAGAACTGTTGATCATATGGATCAATTTGCGATCCCAAACACTTGTCAAACACGTAGGTTTTAACATTTTCAGTGAAACTGCAGTCTGTGCAGAATGTTCGCCATCTAATGTTGACTTTTGTATATTGGTTTCAGAAACATTCATGGAAAAACCAAGCAACCATGAAAACAGTGCATCTCTGAAGACAATGTACACTGGATATGCATTTGATGCAAACAAGTCGACAAGAAATATTGATTACATAAATCCATTTTCAGTCCCAAACATCTCTGAAATAAGTAGGGCGTTACATTTTTCAGTCTAAATCAAGTCTGGATGTAGAATTCTCACTGTCTGTTGTTGGTTTTTATATGTCTGTTTCAGGAACATTCATGGGGCAGCCGATCAAGTGTGAAGAAGGTGCATCCTCGAGCCCAGTGTACACGGCGTACACATTTGATGACAGCAAGTCGAAGGGAGCTACAGATCATATGGATCCGTTTGCTGTTAAGAACTGGGGTCAACAACTTTATTCAACAAAATATGGGTCTGCTATAAAAGATGTTGAAGATCATTTGCTAAGAAAACAGATGATGATGCAAACAAGGGTTCCCTCACTTCAGGCTGATATAGTAGAGACAAATCCGGTGAAGGATATTTCCATTGCAAATCTTGTTAGGAATGCGGTTATGTGTCATGATATTAGTGTACCAGATGCTGCTCTTATAGCTGTCTCAGATGTTAATGAACCCACATCTGCGAGGCCTTTTCAACCTTATCGAGACATAATCTTAAATAAGCCTGATGGGCAGTGTTTGATGAAACAGTTTTTGGTAAGTTGTTTTAACTTCTTTGTGTTTTTTCTTGAAGTTCTATCCTTTCATTTCGAATGCAAACTATTACGGGTCAAGTAGTTTGACATGCGCATTAGTAGAGGTGGCAAAATGCGAAAATGGGTCTTTGTGTAACATGTGAACACGGGCCATGCCAGGTTGACCCTTATCCATTTTTATAGTTTATGTACAATTATTCTGTTAAACTTTATTGAGAATACTTTACAAGTAACATAGTTATTTCTAATGCGTTTTCAGCGAGTATAACCATTTAATACCTTTTAGCCATTTTACAACCTGTTTGACCCCTTTGACTTGTCTTACTTAATGCTAAGTTATTGTCATTTACCCATTCGACCCATTAGAAATGACATACAACCCAAAGTAACTCATTTCTTTTGGTAAGTTGTTTTAACTTCTTTGTGTTTTTTCTTGAAGTTCTATCCTTTCATTTCGAATGCAAACTATTACGGGTCAAGTAGTTTGACATGCGCATTAGTAGAGGTGGCAAAATGCGAAAATGGGTCTTTGTGTAACATGTGAACACGGGCCATGCCAGGTTGACCCTTATCCATTTTTATAGTTTATGTACAATTATTCTGTTAAACTTTATTGAGAATACTTTACAAGTAACATAGTTATTTCTAATGCGTTTTCAGCGAGTATAACCATTTAATACCTTTTAGCCATTTTACAACCTGTTTGACCCCTTTGACTTGTCTTACTTAATGCTAAGTTATTGTCATTTACCCATTCGACCCATTAGAAATGACATACAACCCAAAGTAACTCATTTCTTTTGGTAAGTTGTTTTAACTTCTTTGTGTTTTTTCTTGAAGTTCTATCCTTTCATTTCGAATGCAAACTATTACGGGTCAAGTAGTTTGACATGCGCATTAGTAGAGGTGGCAAAATGCGAAAATGGGTCTTTGTGTAACATGTGAACACGGGCCATGCCAGGTTGACCCTTATCCATTTTTATAGTTTATGTACAATTATTCTGTTAAACTTTATTGAGAATACTTTACAAGTAACATAGTTATTTCTAATGCGTTTTCAGCGAGTATAACCATTTAATACCTTTTAGCCATTTTACAACCTGTTTGACCCCTTTGACTTGTCTTACTTAATGCTAAGTTATTGTCATTTACCCATTCGACCCATTAGAAATGACATACAACCCAAAGTAACTCATTTCTTTTGGTAAGTTGTTTTAACTTCTTTGTGTTTTTTCTTGAAGTTCTATCCTTTCATTTCGAATGCAAACTATTACGGGTCAAGTAGTTTGACATGCGCATTAGTAGAGGTGGCAAAATGCGAAAATGGGTCTTTGTGTAACATGTGAACACGGGCCATGCCAGGTTGACCCTTATCCATTTTTATAGTTTATGTACAATTATTCTGTTAAACTTTATTGAGAATACTTTACAAGTAACATAGTTATTTCTAATGCGTTTTCAGCGAGTATAACCATTTAATACCTTTTAGCCATTTTACAACCTGTTTGACCCCTTTGACTTGTCTTACTTAATGCTAAGTTATTGTCATTTACCCATTCGACCCATTAGAAATGACATACAACCCAAAGTAACTCATTTCTTTTGGTAAGTTGTTTTAACTTCTTTGTGTTTTTTCTTGAAGTTCTATCCTTTCATTTCGAATGCAAACTATTACGGGTCAAGTAGTTTGACATGCGCATTAGTAGAGGTGCAAAATGTGGGCCGTTCTCTTGGTTATGTTATTGTCACCAAAAGATCCAAGTCAAAAAGGGGATACATGTCTAAAGTTAATCTTAAGTGTGATCGTGGTGGTATATTCAAAAGTAAAAGCTCCATTAGAACTACTGGGAGCAAAAAAATTAACTGCCCATTCGAATTGGTCGGAAAATACTATAAGGTGAATGATTTGTGGGTATTACAGGTGATATGTGAAAAACATAATCATGAACCTGCATTAGACATGGAGGGTCATCCACATGCAAAGCGATTGTCTAAAGATGAAGCTCGTTTGGTGGACGATTTGTTAAACAAGAATGTGAAACCACAAGAAATTCTATCAACATTGAAGGAGCAAAATACATATAATGTGTCCACAATGAGAACCATTTACAATGCACGGCATAAGTTTCGGAGGACCGAACATGCAGGTAGAATTCAAATGAAGGTTGTTATGTCACTGTTATGACTATAGGGTTTTATAATGTTGTTTCTTTTATAATAATCATCTATTATATAATCACTGATAATAGTAAAATTTTTATCATTTAAGCAATTGTTATGTAAAGATAGATACAACAAATTTGTTGCACATTACTAATAATAAACAATAATATTAATTTTAAAATTTTCATAATTGTAATAACAATGTTGATTGTAATAGTTATAAAATTGGGTAAACTGAAGAGGTCTTTCTTTGTTCAGGTTACCAGGGGAGGGCAAGTCTGTGATTTTTTGCTCTCTAACTGGGGTATCCTTGTGACCATTACCAAACCCTTTCTGTAGTCACATCCAAGATGTTTACTCAAGGAGGTTTGAACCCGAGACCTCTTTTGAGGACTTCAGGACGTTTGAAGTATATATTATATTATTATATAATAGTATTATTATATAGTAGTATAGAAGTATAGATAAATTAAATAATTGATAATAGTAATAACTACAGTATAATAAAAGTATCATATGAGCTGTTTTAATAAGCAATCCAAACCTGTGTGATATAATGCTTTCCATTGTGTGTCCAAATGCAGAAGTTTTTTAACATCTCTTAACTTTTGTATCTTTGTTTCAGAAACATCCATGGGACTACCCATCAGTGATGAAGAAAGTGTATCTCCGAGTCCAGTGTACACCGAGTATGCATCTGATGCAAACAAGTCAGAAAACACTATTGGTCACACGGATCCGTCTAGGATACTGAATACGTGTGTAACATGTGAGCATGGGCTAGGCCAGGTTGACCATTTTTGTAGTTTATAAACATTTATCTTGTTAAAATTTATTGAGAATACTTTACAAGTAACATAGTTATTTTAATGCGTTTTCAGAGATTATAACCATTTAATACTTTTTAGCCAACTTAGAACCTGTTTGACTCATATGACTTGTCTTACTTAATGCTAAGTTATTGTAGTTTACCCATTTGACCCATTAGAGATAACATACAACCGAAATGAACTCTTTTTTTTGGTAAGTTGGAGGAAATAGTCACCTTAACTTACTTGTTTGCATAATACTTGTAGACATACCTATTTCGATAGAGACATCTGGACTACTGTAGTGACTGAACGCCTCATAGGTCACAAGTTAACTTAAAACTAGTTCGTATATATAGGCCATCTGTGACAGACTAGCATGCGTGTGAAAAGTGATTGTGTAGGGATATTTGGTGTTAATAATAGTCTCTTTTTACTTAACAATTGTTGAATATATAAATAAATGTTATGTAATAACATCTGGCAGTCCCGCGTTTTGAACGGTTACCATGTTTTAACTCGATCTTGACCGAGACTGAGTCTTAACTGGTCACTGAATACCGTTTGAAATATGAGGGTTGTTAAGTTGTATCTTAAGTCTTAACTTAATAAGTCCCATGCCTTTAAATGTTTGTGCATCTAAATCCACTTGTCAACAGATGTGTTGCATTCTTGAATAGAATTTCTGATTTTATTTGATGAATATTCTGTTCAACTGATGTTTTTCTTTAATCACCATGCAGGAGGGCGGTTATGCTGACAACCAATTTCTAACGGGGAGTAGCGGAGGAGGAGAAGGCATAGAAGAGAATCGTGTGGATACTGATGTCAAGTCGGTAGATAAAGAAGACAAAGACAGGAACATTGATAGTGATGTAGAGGTTGCAAATAAACATGATAAAGGTGAATATGTAGGTGTTCAACCTGATTCAAAACATATCGCGAGTTTTCACCCAAACAAATCAACCCAAGGTGATGAAATTGAAAGAAATTTGGCCGCCAAGGGCACATCAGGTTTTTCTAGGGACAAGGTATAATAATTAACTTTATCTATACTCCCTTAAAAAACATTTTCCCCCTCCCCCTCTCAACTTACAACTTTGATCTCCCTAAAATGCCCCTAAATTATCAACATCCCTAACAACTAAAATACATAGTCTACCAAAAATACCCTTAATGATAAAAATTACAACATTATCCCTTAACTTCAAAATAACTATACTATCCCTTTTACATCAATTATCTTTATACCAATAACCTAGACTACTTGCCGCCACCACCACCACACCGCCACCACCATCTACATCGCCATCAACATCGCCGCCGCATCGTGCAAGCATATATCTAGTTACTATTCATGTATATTAGATAAATCATCCATTATCGTGACCGTTTTTTAACAAAACAAAGTTCGATTTCAGGTATTTAAGTCTCGTCAAGATTTAATGGATTGGGTGCAAAATGTGGGCCGTTCTCTTGGTTATGTTATTGTCACCAGAAGATCCAAGTCACAAAGTGGAAACATGTCTAAAGTTAATCTTATGTGTGATCGTGGTGGTATATGCAAAAGTAAAAGCTCCATTAGAAGTATTAGGAGCAAAAAAATAAACTGCCCATTCGAATTGGTCGGAAAATACTATAAGGTGAATGATTTGTGGGTATTACAGGTGATATGTGAAAAACATAATCATGAACCTGCATTCGACATGGAGGGTCATCCATACGCAATGCGATTGTCTGAAGGTGAAGCTCATTTGGTTGGAGATTTATCAAATAAGAACGTGAAACCACAAGAAATTCTATCAGTATTGAAGGAGCAAAATACAAATAATTTGTCTACGCTGAAAACCATTTACAATGCACGGCAAAAGTTTCGGAGGACCGAACATGCAGGTAGAACTCAAATGAAGGTTGTTATGTCATTGTTACAGCTATATGGTCATATAATGTTGTTCTTTTATTATAGTTATCTATAACATAAACAGTGATAGTAATAATAAAAGGTTATAGTTTAAGCAATTGTTATGTAAAGATATATACATATAGTTAGTTACCCATTACTAATACAACAATATTAACTTTAAGTTTTTCATGATTATAATAATAATGTTGATTGTAATAGTTTTAAAAACAGGTAAGCGGATGGAATTTTCTTTTGTTCAGGCTACAAGGGGAGGGCGAGTCTTGGGCTCTCACTTATACGTTGTCTAACGAGGGTATCCTTGTACCTTTTTCACGGCCACATTCAAGATACTTAGGGAGATTTGAACCCGAGACCTCTTGTGGGGACTTTAGTACGTCTGATCACAAATCCACATTCTAATATCTATAATCAATAATGGTTAAAATTAGAATCATGGTAATAATGCTAATAGAAAATAGACTTATGAATTTGATGAAAATATAAATGATAAAAGATACCAGATCGATGCGCGATTTGGGGGAGATGGTGGTAGAGACGGCGGTGTGGTGGTGGCGGCAACGGGTGGTGGTGGTGGCGACGAGTAGTGTAGGTTATTGATGTAAAGATAATTGATTTATTTTAGAAGTTGTTGGATAGATGTAAATAATTTATTAAGGGTATTTTTCGTAGACCAAGTTTCTTAGCTGCAAGGAGTGTTCACTTTATAGGGGTATTTTTGGACATTTCAAAATCTGAGTGGTTGAAACGAGACGGGGGGGGGGGGGGGGGGGGGGGGGGGGGGGGGGGGGGGGGGGGGGGGGGGGGAGGATATGCTTTATAAGAAGGTACAGATAATAATGTAAATTTAGATAAAACTTCAAAAAAAAGTTGATAAGTCTTTAATAATAAATGTAATATTATAAGCTGTTTTCATAAGCAATCCAAACATTTGTGAAATAAATGGTGCTTATCATTGTGTGTCCAAATGCATAAGTTTTCTAATATCTCTTGGTTGTTGTATCTTTGTTTCAGAAAAATCCATGGGACTACCTGAAGAAAGTGCATATTCGAGTCAAGTATACTCTGAGAATGCATCTGATACAAATAAGCCGGAGAGCACTATTGATCACACGGATCCGTCTAGAATACTGAACACGTGTGAAATAAGTACGCTTAACATGTTCAATCCCATGTTCTATTGCAATCTAGATTCAGAATATCTAACCGTCTGTTGGTATTTGTATGTTTTTCTCAGAAGCATTTATGGAACAATCGATCAAGCATGTAGAAAGTGCATCCACAAACCCAATGCGTACTGCATACATATTTGATTCAAACAAGTCAAAGGGAACTATTGATAATGTGGATCCATTTACAACCCCAACCACATGTGAAATAAGTAGGTTTTTAACATTTTCAGTTTAAAACTTCAAATAAAAATGCAGACTATTTGACCATCTATGGTTGGTTTTTCTACTTTTAAATGTTTGCCTCAGAAACATTCAAGGAACAACTAATCAACAATGTAGAAAATGCATCTACAAATCCAATTTGTTCTACAAAGGCATTTGATGCAAGCAAGTCAAAGAGAAGTATGGGTCAGAAGGATTTATTTGCAATCCGAAACACTGGTGAATTAACTAGTATCTGGCATTTTCAGTCACATGCAGTGTAGATATAGTATTCACCATCTAAGCTGACCTCCTTTTTTTATTATGTTTTATTTTATGTTTGCTTCAGAAACTTTCATAGAACAACTGATCAACAATGAAGAAAGTGCATATCGGAACCCAATGTATGCTGCATATGCGTTTGATGCAAACAAGTTGACCAGAGGTTTCAATTTCATGGATCCTTTTGCAATCCCTAGCAGCTGTGAAATAAGTAGGGCTTACATTATCAGTCCAAATCCGGTCTAGAATCTAGATGCAGAATTCTCACCATTTATTGATGGTTTTTGTATATTTGTTTCAGAAACATTCATGGCACAGGGGCAGCCGATCAAGCGTGAAGATGGTGTATCTCTGATCCCATTGTATGCTGCTTACGCATTTGATGCAGATAAGTTGAAGAGAACTATTGATAACATGGATCCATTTGCTATCGAAAACTAGGTGCAAGAGCTTGATACAGCTAAATATTGGTCTGTTATCACAAATAGGTGAAACACTCTTTTGTATAGACACTGATTAGAAATATAAGGGGGCTGTAGGACCTAGATGGTTCAGCCTTTTGGGACTAGTTACAGGCCAGGACATGGACCCAGTTCCAGGCCTTTCGAGTGTTTGTGACTTTGTGCATCTCTGTGAAATGGTCACGAGGTCTGTTAGCTCTTTGAATAGGTAACATAGATTCAGATTTGAATATAGAAATAGTGTATATATCCGAAGGTTTGTTAGAATCATCATGTAGGAGGGAGATTTTGCTCAAGGCATATCTTCGATGGGGCAAAGAGAAGGAAAAGGTGTTGAAGAAAGTTAAACAATACTGGCTGCTGCTGTTTGAGTCAACGGATTAAAAAAAATAGACAATAATGTTGATAGTGATGTAGAGGTTGAATCAAACATTAAAAAGGTAAATATGGAGGCATTTAATCTGATTCAAATGCAGGTCCGTGGAGAGGGGGGAATTTAATGATAACGGGTTACATGACAATGATGAGTGAGGGGCAAATTTCAAATCGGATTTACTAGTTGGGGCTTCTAGAATTACAATATTAGATGTATACTTAATCCCTTCTGCGACGAACCAAACATTAGGTTGTGCTTTTGGCGTGGCAAGCTAGGAAGGTCTGTACTTACCCATGGATTGGTGCCGCTTCCCCTGGAGATCATACATCACATGCTTTTGGAAGGAGTCTATTTGTGTTTACAAGTCACCTAGTATAGTCTTGTGTGTTCTTATCCGCGCCTGTGTAGATCAAGATGACTGACGAGTCGAGCAATGTCAAGGAATGACATGTTATCGGATGCCCATAGGTAAAAATCTTGTATATTCCCTAGTAGTAAATGGTGACTGGTAACTCAAGTTGTCATATTCTAAATTAATTGTTGCTCATCTTCGTACGCAATGTATGTAGTCTGTACAAATCTGATTCACTAGTTGGGGCTTCTAGAATTACAATATTAGATGTATACTTAATCCCTTCTGGGACGAACCAAACATTAGATTGTGCTTTTGGGGTGGCAGGCTAGGAAGGTCTATACTTGCCCATTGATCGGTGCCGCTTGCCCTGTAGATCATACATACCACATACAACTTTTGCAAGGAGACTATTGCAAAAATGTCGAAACTTGCATAGTTTTCCGAGGTTATCTAACTTGATCCATATCGACATGTACTGAAAATTACTTGTTTTCATCTATTACCCAACCCGACTGACCTGCCGATTTTGCCACCTCTGTTCCATGGAAATATTTGTTACAAGTCACCTGGTATAATCTTGTGTGCTTACCCACGCTTGTGTGGATCAAGATGACTGATGAGGCGAGCAATGTCAATGAACTACATGTTGTCGGATGCCCATACGTAAAAAACTTGTATATTCTCTTGTAGTAAATGGTGACGGTAACCCAAGTTGTCATATTCTTATACTGGAAACTGATTTTTTGCTTCTAAATTGAATGTTGTTCATCATCATCAATGTATATATAGTCTGTACAAAATGTTTTGATAGTCTTTGCTTCCTTTACAAATACATGGCTTTGGTCTGGTGCTTATATGTTTTGCTTAAGCAACTTGCCTTTTCTTTTTGGCGTTTTTAAGTTAACAGAAAGTTGAAAGGATATTGCCTATTGTAATTTGCCAATTCGGTTTTGCTGAATGTATGACTTGTAAAATCACAAGTCTTGCAATTAAATGATTGAAATAACATTGGACATTTGAGAAGCGAGGATGGTAAATTATCTGAATCTTGTTACATCTGATGCTGATATTCATATTTTGTGCCACATTTTTGAACTTTTAAGTACTGGTTTGTCTGTTCATATGAAATGTTCTGGCAGAATTTACATCTTTACATGACTTTAAATCTCTCGATCAATTCTTTGCCAATCAAATGGTAAGAATTGTTGATATACAAATCAAATCTACATTATTACCTGGAAAAAAAATTATATGCATCTTATCTTTACAATTATACATATAGTTTCGGTTTCATATTCTGTTCTCTCCATACTAGACAATAGGTCAAGTATTTCGATAAAATGGTCATCCAATTAAAACCGTTTTCCTCTCATGCTACAAAATCATGTAACAAGTGAGAAGACCCAACTCTTTGTTGCTGGTTACCTGAATCTGAACAGTCGAAATCAACTGCCTCTGGCCCTACTGATGAGCCTCCAACACCATCATATACCCCCCCCCCCCCTTCTCTCATATCAACAAAACTTTGATGACTGTCTCCTAGAGAGAGACCATTGACGGTAAGCTACCATCTTCACAGTGTTGTAACCCTAGTGTAAGTGACACCCCACCTCCATTTCCGTTTTCAAACCTTGGCGGCATTTGATATGCAGCAGCCATAAGCTGGTTGTGTTCACCTCTGCTTGACTGAACTATCATGTTCTGGAAATCCGAGTCGTTACTGGTTCCTGCCATTTCAACTTCACGAGGTTGATTTGATGATTTTGAGTCAAATGTAGAGGCAGCAGTACTCTGGTTCATATCTTCTCCTTGGTCAACTGAGGTCTTAGTATCGCCTTCACTGTTTTTAGGTCCGATTTCTGATGAAGAATTTGATTCTATTTCAGCATCTCCGGCTTCCTCTTTATACATTTCTTCCACCATTGGCTTCCATAGACGGACTCTTGCATTTATAAACCAGTTTGAGACCTGCCCATTAAACATTTTATCAGTTCCAACGAGAAACAACTGAATATGGAATGGAATCGAATTCCTGTCCTTCTAAGCAGAGTTTGAAGACTATACTTTACCTGACTTCTGGTCAAGCCTGTTTGTCTTGCTAGCATGATCTTGTCTGAGTCTTTAGGATACCTGAAGAAAATGGTTGATTGAAGGTGTTAGTTAACCAAACAAAAGAGTAACAATCACACATTTAGAGAACACTAAGATTGTCGTGATTCGCCCAGTAGAACTATCTCGACCGAAAACATAATGTTTGCATTTGTGGGCTATCCATACACATGTAATCTTACCAGGGTTCTGATTCTAATAGAATAAAAAAATCCAACTGAAGAAAAAAGGATAATCCAAAGTAACTTAATTATCTATCACAAGTATTAACTTATTATTTCTCTGTTTTTGGAGAAGCTACAGAGAACAGGAGAGGACGGGCGGTTTTGGGACAAAACAACTATGTAGGAGTGAAACGGGTCGGGTCAGGTAGTTCGCCCACTCATATGTCCTACTTTTTTTCTTTTTACATTTTCTTTATATTAACAATTGAACTTGACTTTTGGAGTAAAGAGATTAAGAAGATTGTAAAAGCTAAAAATGAAAATCCAGTAACTCTAAGCCCATTTTCTTTCAAGTTATGATCTCATTTTACGATCTCATTTGATGTTAACCATTTGAACTTTTTAGAGAAAACATAACGCATATCAAATAATCAAGTAACTAATAAACAAGTGGGCAAAGAAACAAATGCATTGACTCATATATAAGAGAAGGTAATTAGGAATTACGGGTGAAGGAAATGCTCAAACAACCAAGCGCGAAGAATCGACACAGAGTTTTCAGGAAGCCCTCTTTGGGGTCTCCAAGTATGTTGTTGCATCATACCGAGCTGTTGCATAGCTCTTTGTTGCCTGAGTTGCTGATCCACAAACCGAAGCCTGGAAATCCCAACTCCTTTCCCATTTGTAGTGGAATCAGTCTCTCCAAGGCTTCTATGAGTTGCTTTTATTTGATCACTTATCGCGTCTCTCAAACAACGAAAATGACATGAAATCGTTTGCAGAGCGAGAGCGGTGTATGGCTTGGCAGCCCCACATCCGGCTATCACATCAAATGCAGATACAACAATCTGCATTTGATGGTAGTATTGTTTGTACCTTCTATCAACCTGTCATCAAAAACTATGCTTTAGCTTTCTAGATCTTGATTACATTCCCTTAAGTTGACTTTCAAGGTCAAACTTACTAACTTTCAACTATGATATCTAAGTGAAGTTCAAGTTTTGTTAGGTAAAGAAAGGTTCACTTTTAACAAAACAGAGATCTAATTTCAATTTGAAAAGTAATACATTTGACCTCAAAAGTCAAAAGATAAGGAAAGTAAAGTGTACAGTTGAGAAGACTAACCTCTTCTAGCATAGAGATCAACTTTGTCATCTTGTTCTGCAAATCCTGTTTTTCAGAAGCCGAGAGTTCGTTTGTCTCGTGTTGATTTGAAGTAGTTATGGCTTTTGATTCGTCATCAGTCTCTTTTGAATCATCTATCTGTTCTTTCCTAGCATTATGTTGTTTTAAAGCTTTACCAACATTTACAATCTCATCAAGAAGCTGTTGTGCTGATTTTAAGAACTTAGAATCGGTAATCGCCCTTGAGACATTTCCCATCCCATAAGGCGAAAGATCGTTTTTCATCGAGTCTGAATGGCTCCCATGAAAACTCACCCTACTGTTATTTTCAACCACTGAATCCGAACTCATAAACGACGAAAAACCCATATTCTGATTACGGTAATCACTGGAATGGAATTTAAATCCAGAAGGCGGAATTTGTGTACCAAGACTCAATGATAGCCCCTGCCCCTGCCCTTGTCCTTGGCTATGCATATTCCTACTGCCCAATTGATCCATCAACATCATTTCATGATTCCTACCATCTCTCCATGATTCGCCAAATTCTTGATGATGAGATACTACACTGGAATCGTGAAATCCGACGTTTGGCATGTCAATGCAGCTATTGGGCTGATGGGAATTTGCAGCCTGCAGTGAACCCGAAAACTCTCCGGTTGCAGAAGCTGATGATGAAAAGTTCATATACATCATCACATTCCCAGCCAGAATTGGTGATTCGGATGAATATGATTCTGATATAGTCTCTCTTAAGTAGACCATTGGAGCTGAATCTCTAACATTTTAATCTGAAGTTGGTATGTAACTTGACATTATTACTTCAAATCTTTATACTTAAGTTTCTGCAAGAAATTGATCAAACCATCAAAAGTGGATAAAAAGATTTGATCTTTTTTTAAAGATAATTCAAGAAAATATTCTTTCATAAATTTAAATCATGAAAATGGTGAAAAGATTCAATCTTTATGAAAGATGATATAATAAAACATTTCTACATTCAGTTATTCATTAAAATGGTATAACTATATACCAAATCTTTTTTAGGGGACAATCTAATACCAACATTTTTGCAAGAAACTTGTATGTGTGTAAAATATTTAACTTTTTGAAATTTTCTTACAAATAAATGAGTGAACCATAAACACACTATATATATATAAATTATATATGGGGATGGGAATATAAGGTGTTAGGTACCTAAACTTAGCGTGGAACACTCACATATTATTTTTTTAATCCATAAAATTCATGGGCTATGTGATTTAATTAAAAATCAACAAATATTAAAAAAATAGTATGTGAGTGGTTCTATACCTAAGCTTAGGTGTATAGTATATATATAATATGTAGAAACAAAAAAATATGGTTGCGTATGGTTTTTGTAGTAAGTACATTCTTACAACATGTAACTTTTTAAGTTCATCCGAAAATGATGGATCTTTAATGATGAAAAAAAGTACTATGACCCAAAAAGTTATAATGGTGAAAAAATATATTGAATCTTTGTAAAACATATATACACAAAAAAAAGCAATGATGTATTTATGGTGGGAGAGAAGGACATAAGCATAAAAGCAACAAGTACATTGATGTTAATTTGTTTGCGTACACAACCTCGATCACATGTGTTATAAATCATCATCACCTATCTTTTAAACTTTTGCACAAACTCTTTATTTTATCAAAATTTCATCAATTTTTTTTACATGAACCCCAAATAAAGAATAGAAGATAGTTGCATGAAAATGACCTTAATGCATGTTGAATATCTAATACTTTATAAGTTCAAAAAAAAAATAAAAAAAAATTTAACCGGTTTTGCTATTTCATAAAAACTTTGTACAATCTTTGAAATGTTATATAAAAACAAAGACAACTCTATTTTACCTTAGCTATGTATATATATATTTCTAGAATATCAAGATGAACCTATATAGTTACAAATACTAACATAAAAAGGGTTAAATTCATTATGAAGTTTTGCAACACTTGTATTATAACAAAAAAAAACAACCCCACTTTACTTTTTCTCAAAGAAAACTTAATTTGTCCCTAAAACTTGACCAATTTAAAGATTGAACCATATTAAGAAACACCGTATATAAATATATAAACAAATACAACAATATATATAATAACAATTCCCACTTCCCTTCAGAATTAAGATATAGACAGTTTTATCTTTACGGACTCCCTCCAAAAATTGAAATTCTTAAAGGAGAAAATTGAAAAATTGTTCTTGTAGAAAATTATGTTTTAGCTTAATAGTCATATATAGAGATTTATATATAAAAAAAAAGTCAACCAAATAATAAAAAAATGATACCTGAAATTATGTCATGGATGTGTGGTTGTAGGGAACAAATAAGCTTCATTTTCTTGACACAAATATCATGAATTCAATACAACAATATATATAAGACTGCCCAGAATTCAAAGTACATAAGAAGAAGAAGAAATCATCAGGTGCTTAGCATTGATTGAAAAACATATAGAAAGACAAGGAAATATTAAAAGTAGTTTCAGTAGTAGTAGTTCTGAAACTTTAATGAATATATATCTATTCTTTTTGATGACTATGACTATGATGATGATGATGTTTTTGTTCTATGTAGTATATATCATCACTTCATCAATCAATCAAAAAATCATACAGTAACTTTTTTTTTTATAACATTTCCATCACTTCAATTCCCACGTGAGAAAAACCAGTTATATTATGAAAACCCTTTTGTTAAAAGAAAAGACTATAATTCACTTTCAAGAAAATTTCTCTCTCATCCACTTCCTCTCTCTCTATATATATATACACACACACATATATGCACATATGTGTGTATATATATCTATATGTATGTGTGTATGGGTGTGTTTGTAGCTTGATCTTCAATTCCTTCCAAGAACTCTAACTTTCCAGCCTTTGCTTGTATCTTTTTTTTTTGACTTGTTCTCTCTCTCTAGAAAAATATCTTGTTTTCTCTCTCTAGAATAGGAGGAGGAAATTGATAGAGAGGGAGGTGTGGTAAACCTGCCTTTGGCTAGCTGTTGATAATGATGTTTGGTTAAGGAGTGTTATCTCTAACTACCGGTTGGTAGACCTAAACACGAATATTAAAATAAATGTATATATAAATAAACTAGCATGGTACCCGCGCCATGCGGCGGCAGTGGCGGGACGACGGTCTAGTGGTGCCGGTGACGGTATTATTGGTGGTGGCGGTGTCAAGTGGTGTAGGTTGATGTAAAGGTGATAGTGGAATATTTTAGAAGATAAGGGCTTAAAGTGTTAATTATTAAAATAAAGGTTTAGAGTGTAAATTAATTCATTAAGAGCAAATTTGGTAATTTATAAAAACTCTTTCCATAGTGGGTATTTATTAAGGGTAATTTAGTACTTTTGTATCTAACCATTTTCTAACACTTTCCAAAAATAGGGGTTGATAATTATTATAAAGAAGTATAGATAGAAAAACTCTCTCTCTATAAAATTCAACTTTACAACCATCTTTTACAAATCTTAAAATCAGGCATGGGATATGAAAGATCTTAATAAAATTTTTTCTATAAACATTCCAAATTACAACTCGGAATTCCATCGGGGTGACCGACAACATATAGCGACCCAGTCGTAGCCCCAAACTCAGTAGTCCAGTTGCATAATCTGAAGAAAAATTGTATGAAACTCGAGTCAAAATTTGAATCTCGACCTCATCAATAAAACTTGGTTGTCTCACCATTCTATCTTTGAATTATTGGCTCTTAAGAAACTAGTTGATGCAATATCTACTTTTTTTTTTAAAGGCGTGAATTACTAGTGAATATCGGGAGGTCTAGCTTATGTTGTCTTAACCGGGCGCGCGCTAGAGAGCCTGTTCGCGGAATAGATCCCCAATTTAACAAACTAGTTGATGCAATATCTACTTAGATAATAAGGTTCTAGGTAAAATAAAACAAGTATTAATGTAAAACAAATAAAACAATAGGTTTCTCTTCATTGAAAAATATCGTGCATCATGAAAATCATCGTGCATCAATATATATACATGTGCTGCGTGAATCTTCGTGCATCAATTTTACCATGATCTAAGGGTCAAGATCTTGTCCTATTTGTTTTACTTTAATACTTATTTTACAATAACCAACCCCTAGATAATAATTTTCTCTTATTTTTCTTTAAAACAACATAATTTTATTATTTTTATATATCTTTTTCTAGAGTTAAAATGACTAAAAGTAGAGATATGTACAGACTCTGATGCATAGGTTACAAGCTAGTAAAGTAGGATTGGTCTGAAGTTGGTGAATTAAAATCTGGAAAAGTAGTTAGGTTTTATAATGGTGTCTTTATAAATATTTCTTTATTATAGGTGCACCAGTAGGGTGCATACATCACTAGATTATATTTTATTTTATTTTGTTTTAATGTTTCAACAACTACTCCCTCTTTCTTTAAAACTTGTCATTTTACATCAGTTATTTATATGTTTACAGTTTGTGCCCTTATGTTTTTTAAAACCTATCCAAGTTGCCCCTTTATTGTTATTTGTTTTCATACTATGCACATCATTTTTGAACAACAAATTGTGTAACTCATCTACTTTAGTTTTTTAAGCCAAATGAGGATTATGCTGTTTTAATACAACTTAAAAGTTGGATTGTTAGTTAAATTTTATTTTTTATTAAAAAGTTATACTGTATTATAATAATTAAAAGTTTAATAACTTTATGATTACAAATCATATACTATATATCTTCAAATATAACTTGATAGAAATAAAATTACATAGCCTTTCAATTGATCATTCCTGACATGAAAGGATATAGCCTTCAAATCATCGTGGCTCTTTAACATGGTCATAAACTAATTGATCGTAGAGACCCACCTAAATGAGAATACTAATTTCACTCAAACGAGTATACGTTTCTTTTTAGATTCACTCTATCGATCGCATTCCAATAACCTACAATCGATCATGTGCCTCGTGCATTAGTGTTGGCACATTTTTAGTTGTAGTAAAGTACCAAAATTGCCATGTAATACAATGCATATTTGTTTCTTGAAATGTTGCTAAGTCTAACTATGCCAATTTGTTGTCTTGCTCAAGAGTTTGATTATGACCACTGAAACGACACAACTCGATTTATAAAAATGACGTATTATTATTTTTTTTTTTTATAGTAATATACCCACTGCGCCGCAGTGGGTGGATGCAACCCCCACTGCGCCGCAGTGGGAGCAAAATGCTCCCCGAACCAGAAAATTTCCACTGCGCCGCAGTGGGAGGATTCATCCCCCACTGAGCCGCAGTGGGAGCCCAGATTTCTCAAAAACCACATCTAGACACTTAAATCAACTTGCAACTCATCCGACTCAAATCCAAACCTCATTAGACCATAATTCGAAGTTCATCTTATATAAAACACCACTACAAACATAGTTTGACATCCAAACACAATTCACATTTACAATCGCCATCAAATGGGTCACTCACTCGTTTTGACACATTACAAAAGACGACGTACAAAATTAGAAAATTCGGCATGACCCATTCGTAAAATCATTATCCAAACCTGTTACGGATTATGAGTTTCTCCAAAACACATTTAAACATAATCAATACATTACTACTACAAAACGACCCATTAAATTAACCAAAACTCGAATCTAACACTAGACATCATAATGACTTTACCAAAATGACATAACAAGTGTACAATGAGCCGATAGTTCAAAGGGGTCACTTTGGGTCCTATTACCAATACCATTATCCGCATTTAGCTAAAGCAATCAATATCCATAAGCAACTTCAACTTCAATCCTTACATTACTTAACTTTCTTCCGCATCCGGGACAACCTATAAAAAGGGTAAACAACTAAAAAGTAAGCAAAGCTTAGTGAATAATCTTGCATACGTTTATACATGCGAAGGAGGGCAACGCACAAAGGACTATTACATGTAACCTATGACACCGTCGTGCCATACCTACATGCTCACCTTTGCACTTTAACGCTATACATGGATCCATATAAGCTAACAACATCATCAATATCACATATCGGGATTCTTAGGCCCCGGAGGTTCTTAGGCCTCATACACAAGGGTTCTTAGGCCCATAATCACAATCAAGAGGTTCTTAGGCCTCATACAAGGGTTCTTAGGCCCATAATCACAATGCCCCACACGGGCTTTAACGCCAAATCAATTACCACACACGGAATCCACCATCGTATGGTAATTGACCCAAGGCATATATAAAAGTATGCAAGAATACTCACCTCCTCCGCGACAACCAAAATCATAAATCAAGAAGACCGCATGAACACAAAACATGTATGCTTCAACCTAGCAACAAATCACAAACGCATATAGGATCATCAATCACATACTAGGCCGTCTAGCCATAATCACTAGCATTTCAACACCCAAACCATCATTTAAAATCTTATATTAATCTTGGGTTGGTTCACATAACATGTATCTCTTATATCATTTTCATTTGACCAAAAGTTACTTTCGTATCAAAATCGTCATTTTCATATTTGACCTAGCAGACTTCAAACAAGCATAACTCAAGTTCTACCTACTCTTTTTACTTGATTCCAGCGGCCAAATTTTGAGGATACATATACCTACATTTTATCTTTAGTTACGAATATGTGAATTTTCCTTCAAAGGTGACTTCTGGACGTTTTAAAAATACAAATAGTTGTTGTTCTTACTCACAAAACAGTTTTGACCTTACCGACTTCAAATAATCATAACTTGAGTTCTACAACATATTTTGACCTCATTCCCGTTGCCACTTCAATTTAACACATTTAGGTACATTTTATATTCAGTGACCAAGATATGAATTAACTCGTAAGAATGTGTTTTACCCGTTTTAATAACAGACGCAAAATCAGTTTTGCTGAAAGATCAGCATGACGCCCCTGAATTCAAAAATTCATAACTAGAGTTCTACTTCGTCTTTTTAACCCATTCCAGTGGCAAATTTGAGCTAACACAATAACCTACATTTTCTTTTTAGGACTCAACAAGTGAAAATTCTGTCATGGGGGTGATTTACACGTGACAAAGTCAGGGACAGAATCTGTCCAACTTGTTCTCACTAGCATTCATCAAAATCTAACATGCAACCTATAAAAAAAAACCCTAAATTTGATTAAATTACAATAACCCTAACTTGCATTATAGAAATTAACTCATTTTTATGAAAACCCCCAAATTTCCCAAATATAATTGATTGCATGAACCCTAATTCTTAAAGAAATCAAGAATTGGAATTAGGTTATGAAGATTGTTACCTCAAGTATTCAAGGAATTAGACTATGAATTAAAATTTCTCTTTCTCCCTTTTCTCTCTTAGAATTCAGCCAGCCCCCACCACCAACACAATCCCTAACTTTTAATTTTGATGAATGAAGATCATGGAGAGGATTATTATTATAGATTCCAAGAAGGATTTTTGATTTGCATGAAGATTTAAGATTGAATTGGGTTGGAAGAGCATTAGCATGAAGAAAGGATTTTGTGTAGTGGAAAGATGAGTATGAGAAAGGAGAATTGGCTGGCATTCTAATGCTATGCCACGACCCAAATGAAAATTAGTGGGTGTAATACCCGTTATCCGCTAAAATTCCAACTAAATTAATCTCTTATCCTAAAATAAAATACTAGGAAATTATTTTAATGTTAAAACTATAAAAGGGGATTAATTTCTTTACCTTAAAAACTTTGGGGTGTTACAACCCCACTATTTTGTTTTTATTATGTAGTATATATATATATAGGGAAAAGATAAAATGAGTCCAACTTATTTTGAGTCCAATTTGAGTCCATTGATTTTCTTCCATCTCCTCAAATTCCAACCACCTCCTACCACCACCACCATCATCTCCGACCACCACCATGATTTTCCGGCGACGGCGACCACCGCCACCACGACTTACACATGTGTAAGTTAACTTACACATGTGTAAGTTACATGGACCCTTTTTGGACTCAAATTAAGCACCCATATATATATATAGGGGACCCTTATTTTGAGAACCCATTTTTTTATAAGAACCGTGAGAACTCTTAAATTTCATATTGGAACACATGTTTTTTTTGTTCATTCACATGTGAAACATTATAAAAACATATGTTGTAGAAGAAATTTTTTTCCGAAACCTTATATATAGCCGTTTGTCACATGTGAACAAAAAACGTGAACAAATTCATTCACAAGTTCATAAAAGGCTAATTTGAAGGTTTCTTGAAAAAGTTTCTTCTACAACATATATTTTTATATCATTTCACATGTGAATGAACAAAAAAAACATGTGAACAAATATATAATTTAAGAGTTCTCATGGTTCTTACAAAAAAATTGTTCTCAAAATAAGGAAACTATATATATATATATATATATATATATATATATATATATAGGGGTGGGATAAATTGAGTCCAGCTTAATTTGAGTCCAAAAAGGGTCCATGTAACTTACACATGTGTAAGTCGTGGTGGCGGTGGTCGCCGTCGCCGGAAAATCATGGTGGTGGTCGGAGATGATGGTGGTGGTGGTAGGAGGTGGTTGGAATTTGAGGAGATGGAAGAAAATCAATGGACTCAAATTAGACTCAAAATAAGCTGGACTCATTTTATCTTTTCCCTATATATATATATATATATTTCTCTATAATGCACATCCCAACCTTATTATCTGCTTAATTACATTACAAAAATATAATCAAACTATTTTTACAATGACTTAATTAACATATAAAATTTAATTCTTTGGTCACTTTTACTTCAACTATGGGGCGGCTTAGGCATGTGCAATGTGACCAATTTTACATGGCGCAGGATCTAGCTTAAAGGGGCCTACATATATTAGATAGTAGTATGTTATAAGGCCTCTCTTAATAAGGTTGTTCTTAAATCTCTTCCTCAGCTCTTCCTAAATGCCACGTCAGCTTATTCCAAATTAAGAACTACCCCTAGCATTAAGACCTTTTACTCACCTCTTCCTAAATTTTTTTTATTCTATTTTATTTTAACCCAAATATTAATAAATTCTTTTGTAAATACCCTTTTGTAAATTGTTCACCATTCGCAGTAAAATCGAGCTGAGGAGCCTTGTTCTCCAGCAACTGATCGAACAAATCTGACTCGTTTAGGACGTTGATGTCGTTGTTCGAACCTGCAGGACCAAAGTACGCATGCCACAACCACAAATCATACGAAGCAACAACTTCGAGCATAATCGTCGGGTGTCCTTTATCTCCCCGTGTGTTCCTTGCCATGCCACTGGACAGTTCCTCCAACCCCAATGCATACAATCTATGCTTCCAAGCATGCCTGGGAAACCATGTACCTCCAAATGCCTAGCAGTTATGCGCTCCACATCTTCCTGGGCCGGTCTTCTCAAGTACTGTTCATTATACAATTGAATAATGCACTTGCAAAAGTTTGTTAAATACAAATATGAAGTTGATTCTCCCATTTCCAAGTACTCATCTAGCTGGTCGCCATGACAACCGTACGCCAATTGTCGTATGGCAGAAGTACATTTTTGGAAGATGTTGAACCCTGGTCGACCAGCGCAATCGGATGGAGCAAGTTGGAAATACTGAAAGTGATCCGGTAATGGTTGCACGCCATTAAAGGAGTGAATATCTCTACATATGCGGATAAACATATCCTTGGGCATTCGAAAACGCCTTCGAAAATAATCGGATGGGAAGACCGGTTGTGGAGCAAAGTAATGAGAAAACAAACGATGTGCGGCTTCGACGTGATTTCTGCGTATGGTTCTTCGTGGTATTTTTGGCACCCTTGAGGATTCGGCCTCTTCTTGTTCTTCATTTTCTAAGAAATTAGCAAACGTTTGGAACAAGTCGGGATTCGTATATTTACTTATATATGAACGCGAATCATCGTCGTCTGAGCTCGACATGGTGGTTAATATGTTTGATTGTTTGATATGAAAATGTTAGAATGATAGTATGATATGTGAAATGGTATGTTGTTTTTGATTGATTGTTGTAAAATGATGGTGTTTATATATAGATATAAATATATGTATAAATACTAGTAGCCGTTAGGTTTAAAATATATATATATTTTTAACAGTCATGTAATCACGCTCCCCGGCCCCACAAATGCTCGTCCACCTCCTCCCTATTTCCGAATGACCCTCTTTTCGACGAGGCAAGAACTACCCGTGGCATTAACGTCCGAAATCGACGAGAAGGAAGAGGGCATGGATGAGCTCGTCCATGCCTTACTACGAGAGGCCTAAATACTTGAATTCAATGCAAAAAATTATAATCCATCAGTCTAACAAAATATAAAGTGAGACGTATGTCATGATTAACATAAAAGGAAGCTGGTTTTTATTGTTATAACTATTTCCATTTGTCAAGTACATATCCTTTTTCGGGGTATTTAAAGAACTTATTTTTAAATAAATCAATTTATCATTCGGGTCCTCAAAATGTATGCATGAAATACTCTTGATTTAACTTTATATATGTTGTAATAGGGAGAGAAGAATTGAGAGAGGAGAAGAGATAATTCTATTAATGAGGGATTATTAAGGTTACAACAAAGCCTTATATTTATAGGCTAGCACATAGAAGGTTCTAGAGATATACATACAATCTAATATGGAAGTGAATATACACAATATATTTAATATTATAATACCCCCCCTTGGATATTCACACTATATTATACGCAATATGGATTTGCTGCCTCATTAAAAACCTTACCAAGAAAAACCCAGTGGGATAAAAACTCGGTGAAGGGAAAAAGAGTGCAGCGCGTATAATACTCCCCCTCATTTGAATATCCGCCTTTGAAATATCGAATGTCAATCTTGTATATAAATGATTCAATAATCTGCCAAATTATTACTCGATCAGGTTTGATAAAGATTAATAGTGTCACCGTCTTGTTGATTATATGTTGAGATTGATTCTATAATTGTTTGAGCTTGATCTATATACACCACATTATCTTCAAATGATACCATTGAGCTAGACTTGTGAACACATTCTTCTTGGACGTCTTCATTATTGATCTTTGATCATGACCATCTTCATAGTTTGATGATGTGCTTGATCTCCATGAAATTTGTAGTGTCACCATTTGTGAAAATAACTAAATTGTTTGTGACTATCCTTTGAGCGGATCAAGCAAATATATTCAACCATCTTTGACATTGAACTCTTTTGATATCATGTACCGAAATATGTCTTGAGTTATTTTCCAATGCTGGCGTGCAGATTCGAAGCCTTGTATTGATTAGTACTTTATGAGTACTTAATAAGATACATCAATATTAGGTCCAGTTTACTGATAAACTGGAGCGTCTCCAGTTGCATCTGGAGACCAGTTGATTTGTCCAAGAAATATATGAAGTCCAGTGGCCAGTGCACAGTTGATGCCATTGAAGACTTCACTCCAGTTGAGATCTGACCAAGACCTGAAGCATTCCAATTGAAGTCAAAGACAACAAATGGAAGAAAGAGAATGACCATGGCAGCTGATGAGCGTCCATTTTCTGATAAAAACCCCTATCGAAAGGCTTCATTTCTATGTCATAAATGAGTTAATATTCCGGAACTATCGGTACTTAATGGATTCTATGTTTACTCAAATTCACGGAAGATACGAGTGAGGGTAAATGGTGTGAGTCCCAAATATAGATGGTTAATACCCGACTGGCAAGTAGTTCTAACTGGAAGTTGACCAGTTCAGAATACGATCCAGATATGGATAATTAATAAGGTAAAGATACTGAAAGTAAATGCTAGAAACAATAAGTGTTGAAACTATATAAATAATATGTATATTTCAAGTATGTAGCATTGAGACACGATGTACTTTTTCAATGTATTTGATTTATTGATATAAACAAATACAAAGGTTGTTGCGGAACAAAGATAAACACCCAAGTGTAAATATCTAAACAACCTAGAAATACAAGTGATCTAATAACTTGGAAATACTCGTAAGGATTACTTAGAGTATATCTCACAAGTTGCAATGCTAAAGTTTCAAGCTGTTTGCAAGTTGTGAGAAGACTTATATTTATAGACCAAGTCCATGATGATGTGGACCAGATCGTACAAATATGGTTGGGAGCATTTGAGGAATTAAAGCTAATTCCTTACATGCGTATTTTTAAGGTTAAGTATATAAGTCAATTGATGTGACTTATCATACCTTATTCCCAACCTTTACTTTACCTTGTACTTTTATTAATAGTTAAATCTATTAAATGGGTAAAGGTATGTAAAGTAAAAAGTCTTCCTCGTAATCAGTGTAAAAGTGTGTAAGTACTTTTACACTGAGATGCTTCAGTCTTTGATCAGGTAGAATCAACTTCTGAGCTCCACATCTGAGCTGATTCTCTTTCTTCAGACTTCAGTCTTTGACTTCATTCTGAACGGTATTCTGATATGTTGATCTGAACTGAAGTGAAGCTTCAGTGAACTAATTCTGAACGACTTCAGAATTCTGTACAAGTATTCTTCACTGAGCTTCAGCTATTTCTGAACAAATTATACTTGGTCGATTTTCGACCTAACAAATTCCCCTATTTGTTCTGAAATAGTGCATGCATCTCAGACTTCTATCTATACATGTTTGTAAGTCTGAAATGCAAGTTTTTGTTTATGTTGTAAAAATTTTCTAAGTACATCTTATAGATCATTGATGTCTCAGAATTTTACTTGTGATTTGTCTAACTTAAACCTATCATCTACTTATAAGCTACAAAATGTAACATATATATACAAACTGAAGTGTTTGTTACATTTGCAAATATTTATATACAAGTAAATGATAAACTGAAAAGAGAACTACTTCTTCGCAGGCCTCGAACCAGAAGGTGCTTCAGTAGCTTTTCTCTTCAGTGGAGAATGATCCTTCTTTCCAAACAATCTGCCTTCAATCTCTACCTTGGCTTGCATCTTTTGTTGTATTCTTGATAACCATGCACCAATCAGAGCAGATTTTGGCTTCCCCCTCAGAATCTGGATCATTTCCCTGTGTTCAGAAATCCCAAATTCATGCACTGAAGTTTGATTATATTCTTCAGCTGCTCTACCTTCTCTTTTGACAATCAGATCAAAAAGCCTCAATCCATCAGCTTTGGTTACTTCCATATCAACTATTTTAGCTGGATGAGATCGATGCTTCAGATAATGCTCATATTGATCCTTCTCATGCTTTCTTTGGATCTCAGCAGCATCATCAGACACTGGTTGGAAGGTGGAGAGATCAGCATCACGAATATTCTTTCTCGATGATCTTGGTCCAGTCAATTTGGGCTTTGTGGGTGGCCTCGACAATTCTTTTTCAACCTTCAGAACTCCAGCCAGAATTTCTTTCTTTTTGATTGCCATCTCCTATTCTCTATTTTTCACCAAGTCCTCAATGGACAACTTGAATGTGAGATGGTCCAACTTTTGTTCTAAGGGAGAATAATTTACCCCATACTCATACTCAAGCATATCAACAACAACTTTCTGCACTCTTGGATCATTTTTTATTTTCAGATATCTTTCCAGAGAGAGACCAAGAGCTGCAACATCAACATGATCAAGGGTCCCCATCTTCAGATGTTGTTCCCTTTCTCTTTCCTTGTTTTCCCTCCACATAATGAATTGATTAGAAACTTGCTTCTGCAAAGCCTCTAATTTCTTGCTATCAGCGTTAGGATCATGAAGGGGATAACCATGCTCATCTACATTTTTACCAACCACCAAACCAAAACCCTTAGAATCTTTCTTTGTAGGTTCATCCACCACTGGGGCCTTGCCCTTATCTTTCTTAGCTGGTTCAGAAGCTTGTACTTCAGATTTCTGAACCTGTTCCCCCTGAACTGAAGCACTGCCAGATTGTACTTCAGTTTGCTTCTTGGTTGCCTCTATTAATTCTTTAGTACTGGAGAGCAAACCAATAGGCACATTTCCCCCTTTGGGGACCTCAGAAGGCATCTTGGCATAAAGATCAATGGTTGTTTTCATTGACTTCAGAGGTTCCCAACTTTGCTGCTCTAGGCTATCAGAAATACCCTTAGCCATGGTAGAGAACTGAGCCCTTAATCTAAAGGATGAATTAAGGTTCAGTGCCTCTTGTTCTTTTAGTTCCTTCAGCATTTTTCTATCTTCTTCAGTAAATGAAGCAGGGGGAGGAGGAGCAACAACTTGTTCTTTCTTGAGAAGGGTCAGAATTTCATCTAACTGCTTGGACTGGCCCTTAACAACTTCATCAAGAGTAGATACATATTTCTGAACTTCAGCAACAACCTTATCTACCTTCTTGGAAGTATCTTTGGTGAGTTCTAAGACCATCCTTCTGACCCCTTCTTCAACCTTTTCAGCCACAGAAGCTGAAATCTGAGCAACAAGATTCTGAGATACCTCAGACTTCAGCTTCTCAATCACATCACTACCAATAGAAGACCCAAGTTCTTTCTCATTGACACTTGGCCTTTTAACCAACTCATTCACCTCCTTCCCGACTGCCATAACTTCTTGTTTGATCATATCAATACCAGATGTCAAGTTCGCAATAACTGAAGCTTGCACATCTCTTTTGGCCAGTCTGAAGGTTTCCCTGATAGCCATACTTATTTTATTACAAGAATGCACCAGCTCATTTAGCTTCCCACTTACTAGTCCCTCATTCCCAGCAACCTTGGTAAACTCAGTGCCAAGAAACATCTGAGCACCTTTCATTTCAGCCAGGGACGTAGTATTGGCAGTTAGAGATTTAGTTAAGTCCTCTACCTTGAGAAGTAGGCTTTGGACTTCGGTATGTTGTTTCTCTAACTGTGCTTCTATACTCAAAGGAGGAGGTGGTTGTGCAGAAACAGAAGCCACAAAGGGAATTCTACCAAGCCCATCTAATGCCTTCTCCAATTGCATTTCAGTTGGACTCTCAGATTCAGTGGCAGAGTCCAACTCCTTTTCAGTTTGATCGTCATAATTAATGGGCCTTGGTACTTGGTGAATTTGTGGGTGTAAGTGTTGGAGTTGTGGTTGAAAACGAGGTGAAGTGACATAGGCAGGTGTAGAGCCAGGTGGAAAGTATGGATGTGCATGAGAGGTTTCAGGTTGGCGATATGGTTGTTCAACAATTAAATTTTGGATTTCTGGGGGAGGTGGGACGTTTGTGAGGCCGAAGGTTGGCTCTGAATCAGAAGACTGATTCTCCTCCAGTAAGTCCTCATCAAACTCAAAGTCAGCAAAGGAATCAAGATTCCCTTGAGGTGGCTCATCTTCATCCCAGAGGTCAGTTAAAACTGCAGTCTGATCAGATATGCCCTGGTTCAGATCACTGGTACCTGAACCAGCTTCTGGTTCAACAACTGCTGCTGCAGATGCATCGTCACCAGATTTATGGGTTGGCTCAGCCATAGCTTCATCGCCAAAGACAGTAGACACAGGGGTTGCCTTAATGACCCTCGTACCATCATCAAGAGTCACTTCATCGGCCGTAGAGTCTGGAATCTCAGTCTCAGGTGGTGTCACACCAAAGACTTCATCAATTCGTGCTGCAGTAGAGTGTAAGATTTGTGAAGTTTCAGGGGGTGCGCGTGCAGACACGGACTCTAATGTGTGCTGGGTTGGCACACTAGTATTATCTTCACCATCTCCTCCTAAAGAAGTTTTGGAGATGGCTGCTTGTGGGTTTCCCTTTGGACTCGATTCCTCTGGTTCTTCTTGGGAAGATCCAGAGGGGTTTGCTTCGGTACTAATGTCCTTGGGCTGTGAGGACTGCTTATATTTACGACGTTTTAATAAGCCCTTTGGAGATCCTGAGGGATCTTTTGGGAGATCCTCAGGTTGGTCAGTGGAGGAGGGAATTGGTGGTTGGGTAGATGAAGTTGCTGAGGTTTTAAACAACTTCAACATTTGACCACCAGGTGCACCAATGGGTCTCGCATTCTTTTGCGACCCGCTCGGTGACATTTCTGAGCCAGCCGGTCGTGCTGTTTCAGTTTTAGAAATTACCTGAAGCATTGTAGCGGAGAGTTCTGGTTCTGGATCTGAAGTAGATAGCTTTGATAGATCCCTGCAGAACTCCGTCGCTGAAGATTCAAGCCCCTCCATATGATACGCATCTCCAAGCATGTTCATGAAGCAAATGCTCAGAAATCTGGGAAATGAGATATGTGGACTCCTTTTCCCTTTTAACTTTGTTACCAACTGAGAGAAAAGTATCTCAGCGAAGTCCACCTCAATCCCATGCCACAAGTAGTACCCGATTTCTACTTGTGTTAAGGAAATCTGGTCCAATCCACCCCAGTTTCCTCCTAGGCACTCCACAATCTGAGTCCAGAAATAACGCCAACAATTTTTAAATCAGACAGAAAAATATGTCCAGATGTTCTCAGATTGTGCTCAGCATCGACCATGTCATCATGACCCATGGCGTGCAGTACCTCCCTGAAATTAACTCCTTTTAGCCTTTTTGCATAGGCTGAAGAAGAGGGAAGGTAGTTCAAATGAAGGGCCTCCCGAAACCCATCAAGTGAAAGGATATACTGCTTAGTGCCTTCTTGTAAAGAAAAAGCAATGGATTTTTCATCCTTGCTTAGAGTAGCAGTATACCAGAATTCAAGAAAGTATCTATGATACATTACTTGAGGATCTGCAGTCAAGACATAATGGAGAGGGGATTGTTCAAGAAATTTATTAATCCTCCCCATTAAGTTTTTGCCTTTGGCGTTTAGTGCGGCCATGAAATTATTCATATTGAATCTAAGGGTCGATGGCTCGAACCCTTTTGGCCATTGTGCACTTGCCTTGACTACTTTGGATGGTTTGTATTCGAAGGCTATTAGTGATTTGACTACTTTAGCCATTATTTCTATAAGGGAAAACTGAATATGAAAGATGAATTTAGGGTTTTGGAGTTATGAAGGAATGAGAAAATGAGAGAGAATGATGATTGGGAGTAAATGAAGGAATTGTTCTCGAAAAGGTATTTATATTTATGATGGAATACAAAGAGTTTTCCAAAATAAATAAATTAAAATTGATTTTGAAATTCAAACCCACAAAAAAATATTATTTTAATGAAATCAGTTTTGATCGGGTTTGAAGTCCGAAAATAATTTTGGGTATACGTCCGCATTTAATGCAACGACGGCTATGACCCCACATTTTCACAAAACTTTTCAACACTTTAAAGAAAAAGTGATCATTACTTTCCATTTACGGCGCAACTTGTGTGACACGTCAGCAAAAGGTATTATTATTCAAACGTTATACAGTAACCTTCACGTGTTCACACAACGACCAAGTATCCAAAATACATTATAAAGGATTGACTCATCTCAGAAATAATACACAAAATCTGAGCATGATCAGATTTAAGGAATCTGAACCATCTCAGTTTATACAATTATTCTGAAATCATTTCAGAAATTCTGAAGCATTTCAGTCAAAATATTTTTCTGAAAGCAAAGTTTCCCCTTAGAGAAAAATTCTTTTAAACATAAAAATATTTGACACTTCCCCCTGAGGTGATGCTATACAGGATTTAGCATACCTAACTCACTAATGAGATGTTTAAACGTTTTGACATCCAAGGGTTTTGTAAAAACATCAGCGAGTTGTTTATCAGTGGGAATGAAATGAAGTTCAATGTCACCTTTAATAATGTGATCTCTAATAAAATGATACCTGAGGTCGATATGCTTGGTTTTGGAGTGCGTGACAGGATTGTGAGAGATGGCAATGGCACTGGTGTTATCACAAAATATTGGAGTCTTTGTATACTTAACACCATAATCAGTTAGTTGGTTCTTCATCCACAAAATCTGAGCGCAGTAACTGGCTGCAGAAATGTATTCAGCTTCAGCTGTAGAGAGTGATACTGCAGTCTGCTTCTTACTTGTCCAACTAACCAATTTGCCACCTAGGAAATGACAACCACCTGTGGTACTTTTCCTATCTATTTTACAACCTGCATGATCAAAATCTGAATAACCCATTAGATTTAGACTTGAGCCTTTGGGATACCAAAGACCAAGTCTGGGGACACCTTTAAGGTATCTGAAAATCCTTTTCACAGCATTTGCGTGTGCTTCTCTGGGATCAGACTGAAATCTTGCACAAAGGCATGTTGCAAACATTATGTCAGGTCTACTAGCAGTTAAGTACATGAGGGATCCCACCATACCACGATATTTTGTGGGATCCACTTGTTTTCCATTGGGATCTGAGTCCAAAGTTAATGGTGCAGAAATGGGAGTATCTTTTGATGAGACAGAATCAAATTGATATTTCTTTAATAAATCTCTGACATATTTTTCTTGATTTATAAAAATACCATCACTGGTTTGTTTCACTTGAAGACCTAGAAAATATGTCAGTTCACCCATCATACTCATTTCATACTCAGATGACATTATTTCAGAAAACTGTTCACACATTTCGTTATTTGTAGACCCAAACACAATGTCATCGACATAAATTTGTACAAGTAAGATATCACTTTTATTATGCAATATGAGTAAAGTGTTATCAATTGCACCCCATTTAAAACCATTTTTCAGAAGATGTTTAGTAAGAGTATCATACCAGGCTCTAGGTGCTTGTCTCAGACCATATAATGCTTTGTTTAGTCTGTACACCCAATGTGGTCTTTCTTCATTTATGAACCCTGGTAGCTGATGCACATACACAACTTCTTCCAATTCACCATTCAAAAATGCACTTTTAACATCCATCTGATAGACTTTGAACTCATGATGAGCTGCAAAAGCTAAGAAAATTCTGATAGCTTCTAGTCTAGCAACTGGTGCAAAAGTTTCATCAAAGTCTACTCCTTCTTCTTGTGAGTAACCCTTTGCAACAAGTCTTGCCTTGTTTCGAATCACATGACCATCTTCATCCATCTTGTTTCTGAAGACCCATCTTGTCCCAATTGGTTCTTTCTTTAGATCACTGGGATAAGGAACAAGTTCCCAAACATCGTTCCTTTTAAACTGATTAAGCTCATCTTGCATGGCTTCAATCCAGCTAGGGTCTTTCATAGCCTCGTCAATCTTCTTCGGTTCTATCAGTGATAAGAAGCTGACATTTAAGCATTGATCTCTTGTGGCTCCTCTGGTCTGAACCCCACTAGTGGAATTTCCAATGATTTGCTCGATTGGATGTGCTCTTGTCCACTTAGTGTAATGACCAGGATGAACAATGATATCAGTGCAAGAACTCCTCTGAATTACTTCAGGAGGTGCTTCAGAAAAGACTACCCCAGTCTCATCATCTTCCTCCTGCAGATCATGATTTGCATCATGAAACTGTTCAGATTGGGGTAATTCAGTGGAACCTGATATCTGAGGTGAAGCAGCATGTACATCTGATCCAATAGTCAGTTCAGAAGATAGTTTAAAACTGAGTGAAGGATAGAATGGAATGTTGCTTGACTTGCTTGTTATTGGTTCTGAACTGAGATGTTCAGAAACAGGTTCAGGTGACTGATCAGATTGGACAATAGGATCAGAATCACCAAAACTTATTGGACTTTCTGAGGGTGGTACAGGAGTTGAATTCTTAAAGATTGCAGAATTAGATTCATCAAAGGTAACATGAATTGACTCATCAACCTTTTCAAGTCTCTTGTTATAGACTCTAAAGGCTTTGCGATTTGTTGAATATCCTAGGAAGTACCCTTCATCAGCTTTTGCATCAAATTTTCCAAGCTGACTGGAATCATTTAGAATGTATACTGGACATCCAAATACATGGAAATATCCAATATTAGGCTTTCTATTTCTGAGTACTTCATAGGCTGTCTTCTTGTGTCTTTTGACATAGACATATCTGTTCTGAGTGTAGCAAGCAGTTGCAACAGCTTCAGCCCAAAAATTCTTAGGAAGACCAGATTCATTTAGCATACTTCTAGCAGCTTCAATCAGCGTACGATTCTTTCGTTCTACAACACCATTCTGCTCTGGTGTGTGGGCTGAGGAGAAGTTCTGAGATATACCAGTTTCAGTGCAGAAGGACTCCAGAGTGGCATTTCTGAATTCAGTGCCGTTGTCACTTCTGAGCTGACAAACTTTTCGCTTATGCTTGAGTTCAATTTGTTTGATGAGAGCAATGATTTCAGCAGCAGCTTCACTCTTAGATCTGAGGAAAATTACCCAGCAATATCTTGAATATTCATCAACAATAACAAGGGTATACTTCTTTCCTGCTCTTGTCTGAACATTCACTGGTCCAAAGAGGTCCATGTGAAGCATGTGAAGAGGTTCAGTTATACTGAAACTTTGCTTTGTCTTGAATGAAGCTCTTTTCTGCTTACCCATTTCACAACCCGGACATGGCTTGTCTTTATTGAAAGACATTGAGGGTATCCCATCCACAAGTTGTTTTCTTGACAACTTGTTAATATTCTTGAAGTTCAGATGGGATAATCTCTTGTGCCACAACCAGTTTGTGTCTTCATCTGCCTTTGTGTAGAAACATTGTTCAGTGGGTGAGCTATTCATATCAATGATATAAATGTTTCCTTTTCTTGGTGCAATCAATACTACCTTTCCATCCCTGTTGAATATGGTGCCTTGTGAAATATCAAATAGTACCTTAAAGCCATCATCACACAGTTGACTGACACTGATCAGGTTATATTTCAAACCATTCACATATGCAACACGTGTGAATTTGACCTGTCCATTATTCACCACACCATATCCCTCAGTTTTTCCATTTTCATCATTACCAAAAGTTATTGAGGGCCCCTCTTGCACCCTATATTCCTCCAGCAGGGTTTGATAACCAGTCATGGTTCTGCCAGCAGCGCTGTCAAGATACCATATATTCTTCTTTCGGTCTCCCTGCACAAACACAAAGATTAGTTCTTTTTGGGAACCCATCTCGTGATGGGTTCGCTAGACTCTCCCTTAGTAGTCTCAGATTTCTTTGGTTCAGAAGGAACTGAAGGATCGAAGGGGATCTCGGTCATGATCTCAGATGACACAAAAACAGTTGGTTTGATGGGGATTTCATCCTTTTTCTTCTCAGATTTTTGCTTGATTTGTTTTGAAAAAGGTTTTGCATTTTGCTTAGGTTGAAGAGGAGTGGTTTCAACATTTTTTAAACGTGCATTACAGCTCTGCACTTGTCTAGCCAATACCTGAAATTGACTCTCTAATAGTAACAAAATAGATTCTTCAGTAGACACCTGAGCTTTACCTGAATCTGAGGTAGAAGGCTCAGTGGGGGAGATAATTTTCTTCTTCTTTTGGCCTTTTGGAACCTTAGATGAAGTCTGAGGGATGGCTTTTTGGTTTTAGCCTTCTTTTCTGAAACAGTTGTCTGAGTTGTTTCAGATTTACCCTCAGATTGTTCCTGGGCCTTATCAGTCACAGTTTTCTGTTTGCCAACTTTAGGAAAGATAATTTCTGGTTTTATTTCCTTTGGAAGTGCATCTAAATCAGTGATTATAGATGCCAAATGAAGATCACCAGATTCATATGCTGTTCTTTGAGTTGCAAAAGTATTTTTAATTGCAGCATCTGGTTTTGGAGCTTTCATCCAAGATTTAATTATTTTCTGTTCCTTTTCAAGGATGGTTTTTAATTCTTCTTTTTCCAACTCTAAAGTGGCAACCATAGACTGATAACTTTTTAAAGCCAATTGAACATCTTTCAGCTCTTTTAGTCTGGCCTGACTGGCGTTCAGTTCAGAAGTATTACTTTCAAACATTTTTAGGCTTTCTGAACGCACAATTTCGACAAATGAAATGTCAGCCTCTAAAAGAACCAAAAGGTCCAGTTTTTGTTCCTCATTACTTTCAAAACCAAAAGGTCCAGTTTTTGTTCCTCATTACTTTCAAAACCAAAGTCACTAACCTTTTTCATGACTATATCCACCCATCGACCAGATTCAACATCAGATTTGACCAAATGACCTTGATCTTCACGTGCCATAAAACACATGTCCCTAACTTCTTCCTCATCATCAGACGATTCATCAGACTCTTCCCATTTTTCAGTTTTGGCAATCATACAACCATTATTGCTTGAGTTGTCTTGTGCCATGAGAGCTATATGGGCTTTCAACTTCTTGTATTTAGCCTTATAGCTGTCATCAGATTTCTGAAAAATAGAATGGTTAGGGGCAGATTGTGATGATGAAGGCTGACTAGATCTGCATTCCTTCATGAAGTGTCCTTTCTTGCCACACTTAAAGCATTCAAGATTAGACTTGTCAATAGAAGCGCTGGAAGCAAATGGTTTGCCAGATCGATTTGATTTGGCCTTAAAATGATTAAACGTTTTAGCCAGCATGGCAACCAGATCATCATTGTCATCCTCATCACAATCATGAGTTATATTACCAGAAATACCAGTTTTTAACATTTCAGAGACCATCTTCTTCATCGAGTCAGAATGATCACTCTCAGAAGATAGTAGGGCAGTCCCATGTGGCTCAGAGTATTGAACCATGACTGAACTGGTAGAAGCATGATTTTTGGCATCTTGCTCAGCCACAGCTCTCTCAGCTTTGTTCTCTTCAGTGTATCTGAAGGCTCTATATAGGGAAGCAAGAGTGTGACTGTGCAAGGTTTTTCCTTGTCTTAAAACCAAGATCAAGTTTTCCCATTTAGAAGGTAAGATGTCACAGAACTTTTCTAACAAAATTTCTTTGTCTTTAGTTACACCCAGTGCTTTCAATTAATTTACCAGATTAGTAAATCTGATGTATGTTTGGGTTAAAGTTTCACCAGGGATAGCAAAAAAAGACTCATATCTTTTATTTAAAGCAACTTTTCTTGTGACAATAGTCTCAGAGGTGCCTTCAAACTGTGTCATGAGTTCCTCCCACATTAATTTTGAATTTTCAAGTAAAACAAGGGTGGGCATAAGAGTTTCAGGAACAGCATACAAGATCATATTTTGTAGCTTGGTATCAAGGTCTACCAGCCTATGATCTTCCTCAGACCAATGATCCTTCTCCTTGGGTGATACCCTAGGAGTCCCATCGGCATTTCTGACAACAGTGGAGGCATTCATGGGGACAAAGGGTCCTTCTTTAAGAATATCGGTCAGATGTCTTTCAACACCAGCAATATATTTGAGCATGCATGCTTTCCATGTTTGAAAATTTTCACTGTTCCCATCAAACTTGGGAACATGATTATTTGGAAAGTGTACATGTACATTATGCGCTGGTATATTGTTGTTGATGATAGGGGGTGGAGTAGGAGGAGTATTAGCATTAGCATTAGGGTTAGAACTTTCATTGAATAGTTGGTCAACCATCTTTGCAGATCAAAGGTTAATGAATTAATATAATTCAACCTTGCTGCTCTGATACCAATTGTGAGTCCCAAATATAGATGGTTAATACCCGACTGGAAAGTAGTTCTAACTGGAAGTTGACCAGTTCAGAATACGATCCAGATATGGATAATCAATAAGGTAAAGATACTGAAAGTAAATGCTAGAAACAATAAGTGCTGAAACTATATAAATAATATGTATATTTCAAGTATGTAGCATTGAGACACGATGTACTTTTTCAATGTATTTGATTTATTGATATAAACAAATACAAAGGTTGTTGCGGAACAAAGATAAACACCCAAGTGTAAATATCTAAACAACCTAGAAATACAAGTGATCTAATAACTTGGGAATACTCGTAAGGATTACTTAGAGTATATCTCACAAGTTGCAATGCTAAAGTTTCAAGCTGTTTGCAAGTTGTGAGAAGACTTATATTTATAGACCAAGTCCATGATGATGTGGACCAGATCGTACAAATATGGTTGGGAGCATTTAAGGAATTAAAGCTAATTCCTTACATGCGTATTTTTAAGGTTAAGTATATAAGTCAATTGATGTGACTTATCATACCTTATTCCCAACCTTTACTTTACCTGTACTTTTATTAATAGTTAAATCTATTAACTGGGTAAAGGTATGTAAAGTAAAAAGTCTTCCTCGTAATCAGTGTAAAAGTGTGTAAGTACTTTTACACTGAGATGCTTCAATCTTTGATCAGGTAGAATCAACTTCTGAGCTCCACATCTGAGCTGATTCTCTTTCTTCAGACTTCAGTCTTTGACTTCATTCTGAACGGTATTCTGATACGTTGATCTGAACTGAAGTGAAGCTTCAGTGAACTAATTCTGAACGACTTCAGAATTCTGTACAAGTATTCTTCACTGAGCTTCAGCTATTTCTGAACACATTATACTTGGTCGATTTTCGACCTAACAAATGGCATCAAGTGACTCAAGATGAAGGCCTATGAAGTTACAAGACACAAGGAGGTGATTCGGGAGCCGAACGAAGCAATACGAGAAGCAGCAGGAGCTGCCAGCGCCGCTGGCACCTTGCCAGCTCCGCTGGCCCATCCTCAGTGCCGTTGGGCGGCCCAGATCAGCAACCGACCTTAATCACTATTTAAGCTGAAGCAGGCCTCAAAACCCTAAGGGAGATCCGATTCAGCAGCCCTAGCCGCCCACATCAAACCCTAGGTCGACTTTGCTAATTCCAAGGAGGTTTTGGAGCTTCTAACAATTTCCGATCTTCATCCTCAACCTAGATCTACTCTTTTATTTACTTTCAATTGGTAAACAATGTCTTTCATCTTTTCAGACTTTGTTATTCCTTTAATAATGTCAGGCTAGTAGGCTGAATACTTGTTTGGATCGATGTGATCATGTAGACGTTTATCTATTTTACTTTTTTGTTAGATCTGTTGGAGTGTGTTTTACTGTTTGTCGTAGATCCATGCTTTACTAGTTCTTCATATTATTATCGGTTCTATATCTGCATGTATTGATTTAATTCTGATGATCGGCCTATAATCATACACTAGGATTAATACATAAGGATGGAAAACACTAGTCGGTCTTTAACTAGATGTAAAAGGTGATTCACTTGCAACCGAGGGATCCAGAACCATAGTAATTAGGACGAATAGAACATGATGCTTAACAATGTCAGACGCGATCCAGTGACTTGGAAACGAGCACTGTGGTCACCGGAGAGAATTACTATCTGGTCATGGCTTAAGACCCGGGTAACTTAAAGATGAATTAGTAACACAAACTGTAGGTCATTAATGCTTAAACAATGAATCTAACGAGAATTTGTTTATAGATTAGTGTGAGTCTAGGGACAACACTAGTTACTTAGGCAAAGTGAATCTAACGAGAATCTGAGCCGTGATGAAGTTTCCAACAGTCTAGCAAGTAGGTAGAATAATATCTGGTCGTACCATGAGATCTGAGATGCCAAACAAGTATTTTAATTTAATTACTGTTATTTGCTTTTTCAAACTATTTTCAGACTAAGCCTCTCGCTGAACAAGCGGTTGCGGATTCTATTTACTTTTCAGTATTTTAATTAGTTTAATAGGAAATCGTGACAACCCCCAACCGCTAGAATTACACGTACTACTAGATTAGGTAAAGCAACGCGTCCCTGCGAACGATCCTGTACTTATCACTTAACTATACTACATCTGATCGGGTCCCTGTCCATTAAGGTGTGTGTTTGTGTTTTGAGATAATTACTTGTACAACATTTTTATAAATTTAAACACTAAGAAACGCAACCCATCAAGTGTTTTGGCGCCGCTGCCTGGGACGCGACGCATTCTTAGTTTAGTAGTGTAATTGGATCCTTTCTTGTGTTTCGGCACGAGAAAGTTACTTTTCAGTACTTAGGTTTAAGTCATTTTAGGGTTTAGTAGTCGAATTAGGTTTAGGTCAAAATTAGGGTTTAGTAGTATTTTCATTTTTAGTTTAAGTAGTTTAAGTTTTTCATTTCATTTTTATATTGGTGCGTTTGACGTTTTTCTTTGAGTTTTGCAGTTTTACTTAGGTAATCAAGCTGGAAGACAAATCGAAGGACAAGAACACTAGGGCATCATCACCCGATAGGATTAGGATACAACAGTTAGAAGCAGCCTCATCAAACCCACCAAAAACACCATCCCAGCCGACCTAGATCCGAAATAGACGAATTTGACCGATCGATGATGGAAAGGACGAGAGCCGTAGCACCTACACCGGGATCGGCTATAGTCCTACCAAACTTAGGAGATTCATTTTGTTAGGTCCAGATTTACTGGACTCGCTCCAGACTCGACTACTGGAGCCTTACTGAAGATCTGTCCAGAAACGTGTTCTACTGGACCTACTCCAGACTTGGAATCTGGAGTCCCTCTGAAGATTTGTCCAGAAATAATGGAAGACCAGTGAGTAAATACTTGTATAGGAAATCTGGAGTATTCTCCAGATTAGCTCACTGGACTTCACCCCAGTCCAGATCTACTTTACTGAAGACATTCTCACTGAAGTCAAAGACTTAAGTCAGAATAAAGAAGACTGACAAATGGCGGAGTCCACTGGAAGTCTTACCAGATCTGTACACTGGAGGATTGTCAGTGTTCTAGACCTTACAAGTCTGAACACTGATATCGAGGAATTGACTTTTGCCTTTACACATTTTCCAAAGAACACTCCACTTGTTCTTTACCAAAGTTTATACGTGTGTAAAGGTGGTTGGTTAAAAGAATAAAGTCATATTGATGTGACTTTATCCTTGTACCATTAACCAATGCATTTAATGTTCTTGTCGGTTCATTAAATGCATGCAACCATATTTGTACGGCACAAAATTCACTGGTGAATTTTGTTGCCTATAAATACAAAGTCATTTCGTTGAGAAAATTACTTTAAAGCATACATTTAGCATTAGAGTGAATTTGTTTAAATACTCTCGATCTTAAACAGGGATACTTCACAACTTTAAGTATCTCGATCCAAAAGAGTTATTTGACAAATATAGATCATTTGTAATTCATAGGTTAGGATACATACTTATTTGTATTATCTTGATTCCGCACAACCTTGTATTTTATTTAACATCATAAATAAAATACACCTTGAAAAATACATAATGTTCCACTTTACTTGTTTATTGCTTTAAGTCTTGTATTACTTTATTTATATACTTGCATTTATATTTAAGTAATACTAGTCCATTCTAGTGATTATTAGACTTGTTGTATTATACACTTTCGGGGTTAACCATTGTATTCAGGGACCTCACAATTGGTATCAGAGCAGAAGGCTAAACATTGCCTAGATCTGCTTCTTTGATGGTCACCCCTGAAAATACACAAGGAAGTTTTAATTTTGGTCCCGATCCTAATGTTAATATTAATGATCAAAATAATGAACCACCTATTGTTAATAACACTAATCCACCACCTCCTCCTCCTCCTCCTGCTTCTCCACACGTGCATGTGCACTATTCAAATAATCCTGTTCCTAAATTCAGTGGGAACAGTGATGAGTTTGGTACGTGGAAGGCTAGGATGATATTGCATATCACTAGTATTGAGAGGAACATGATGAAAATCTTAAATGAAGGTCCTTATGTCCCTACATCACCTCTCAATCCCCTTCTTGATCCTTCTGGATCTAGAGAGGAAGGGAAAAAAGGGAGGAACATTGGTCTGAAGAGGAGAGGAGATTGGTGAATCTAGACACTCTTCTCAAAAACATGATCCTCGGGGCCGTTCCAGAAACCCTAATTCCCACACTAGTTCTTTTTCCTAGTGCTAAAACCATGTGGGATGAACTTCTAAACCAGCATGAAGGAGGAGATGACATCATTGTCACCAGAAAGGTCTCCTTAAACAAGAGGTATGAGTCATTTTTTGCTCAGCCTAATGAGTCTCTCACTGGTACTTACACCAGATTTATGAGTATCATAAACCAGTTGAGAGGTCTTGGGGTTGAGAAGGACAAGGATATACTTCTGGAGAAATTTTGTGATATTCTTCCCACCAAATGGTCTCACATGATCCTGGTCTTACGACAAGGTAAAACTCTGCACACACACACACTATCACTCTCTCA
>CM067174.1:56892076-57177874 GCA_034093135.1 Erigeron breviscapus | reverse complement strand
CACCTCTCCAGAGATTGTAGAGCTCCAAGAGCGGGCCCAATGAATGTGGCTCCTGTTCGGGCCGTTCCTCCTCAAGGTAACCAAAGAAGAGGCGAATGTTTTGAATGTGGTAGCCGTGACCACTACCGTAATAATTGTCCTCGATGGGTGGGACAACAAGTTCAAGTAGCCGTTCATCCCAATCAACTCCAAATGGTTGGGCCTAATCAAAACCGGGGACAACAAGGCCACCAAGTGCAACCACGCGGCCGAGCCTTTGCGGCCAATGTAAATGAAGCTCGCAATGACCCCAACGTAGTAGCAGGTACTTTTCTCCTTAATGGTCTCTATGCAACCGTCCTATTTGATTCCGGGCCGATTATAGCCTCGTGTCTTCTAACTTTGTTCCTTTGATTGATGTGCATCCATGTGCTCTAAACTATGTGCTTGACATTGAAATGGTAAATGGGTCACTAACTAGAATTAGTCAAATACTTCGGGAATGTGTCTTGACTTTAGAAGATGTCGACTTCTTCATTGACCTTATGCCTCTTGACATTGGTAGTTTTGATATTATAGTGGGTATGGATTGGTTGACGGCGGTGAATGCAACCATTGATTGTGGTGAAAGGGTTGTTAAAATACCTTTGGCTAACGGTAAAATTCTTAGGGTTCAAGGTGAAACCTCCGATTCCTCGACTTCTAAAGTCTTTAGTGCTACCATCTCAAAGGTAGAATTGAAGACCGTCCCTATCGTTTGTGATTTTCCCGATGTTTTTCCGGATGACTTACCGGGGTTACCTCCGCCCCGTGAACTTGATTTTCGTATCAATCTTATTCCCGAAGCCGCGCCCGTAGCAAAAGCTCCGTATAGACTAGCTCTAACCGAAATGCAAGAATCACAAACTCAACTCAAGGAACTCCAAGAGAAGGGTTTCATTCGCCCTAGTCAATCTCCTTGGGGTGCTCCTGTTCTCTTCGTCAAAAAGAAAGATGGGTCCTTCAGAATGTGTATCGACTACCGAGAATTAAACAAGCTCACAGTGAAGAACCGGTATCCTCTCCCAAGAATTGATGACTTGTTTGATCAACTTCAAGGAGCTAAGCACTTCTCAAAAATCGATCTTCGCTCGGGTTATCATCAACTCCGGGTACATGAAGATGACATCCCCAAAACGGCCTTTCGCACAAGGTATGGTCATTTTGAATTCACCGTAATGCCTTTTGGGTTGACTAATGCACCGGCGGTGTTCATGGACTTGATGAACCGGGTGTGTCAACCATACTTGGACAAGTCTGTCATTGTATTCATTGATGACATACTTGTATACTCGAAGACGAAGGAGGAGCATGTTGAGCACTTGCGTGAAGTGCTTGAATTACTAAGGAAGGAGAAATTGTACGCAAAATTTTCCAAGTGTGAGTTTTGGTTGGAAGAGGTCCACTTCCTTGGTCACGTAGTGAGCAAGGATGGTATTCATGTGGATCCAAACAAGATTGAAGCGGTCAAGAATTGGAGAAGACCCGAAACGCCATCCGAGATCCGTCAATTCCTTGGATTGGCGGGTTACTATAGAAGATTTATTGAAAATTTCTCCCGTATTGCACAACCACTCACTCTATTGACTCAAAAAGAGAGAAATTTTGAATGGAGCGAAAGACAAGAGAACGCCTTCCAAACACTTAAGGATATGTTATGTGATGCTCCTATTTTGACATTACCGGATGGGATCGAAGATTTTGTTGTTTATTGTGATGCTTCGGGGCAAGGGTTGGGTTGTGTTCTTATGCAAAGGGGTAAAGTCATTGCTTATGCCTCTCGGCAATTGAAGGTGCATGAGAAGAACTACCCGACACATGATTTGGAATTGGGAGCGGTTGTGTTTGCTTTGAAGTGTTGGAGGCATTATCTCTATGGCACCAAATGTGTGATTTATACCGATCACAAGAGTCTCCAACACATCTTTAACCAAAGTGAATTGAATATGAGGCAAAGGCGTTGGTTAGAACTATTTAGTGATTATGATTGTGACATCCGTTATCACCCGGCAAGGCAAATGTAGTAGCCGATGCCTTGAGCCGAAAGGAGAGAGTGAAGCCAAGACGGGCTAGAGCTATGAGCCTCACGGTAGGGCCAAATATTCGTGATCGGATCATTGAAGCCCAAGTTCAAGCCACCCTACCGGAAAATTTTGGAAACGAGAACCTAGATGGCATGGAACAACAATTCGACCGGAAGAATGATAATGGGCTATACATGGTTGAAAGGCTTTGGGTTCCTATTTTCGGCGACTTAAGAACACTTATTATGAATGAAGCCCACCTATCGCCTTATTCGGTCCATCCCGGGTCGGATAAGATGTACTTTGACTTGAAAGATTTGTATTGGTGGCCGGGCATGAAGCGTGATGTGGCTAAGTATGTGAGTGAGTGTCTTACTTGCTTACAAGTCAAAGCCGATCACAAGAAGCCACCCGGGTTGTTGGTACAACCGGTGATGCCCGATTGGAAGTGGGAGCATATTTCAATGGACTTCATTACTAAGCTACCGAAGACGAGAAGCGGTCGTGACACGATTTGGGTGATAGTAGATCGGTTAACGAAGTCGGCTCACTTTTTAGCCATTCGAAACCGATAAATTTGACACTTTGGCTCGTTTGTACATTAAGGAAGTAATATCTAAGCATGGAGTGTCGGTTTCTATCATTTCCGATAGAGATGCCCGTTTCAAATCAAAATTTTGGGAAGCCTTTCAAAAAACCATGGGTACTCGACTTGACATGAGTACGGCGTTTCACCCTCAAACGGATGGGCAAACCGAGAGAACCATTCAAACACTTGAAGACATGTTGAGGGCATGTGCAATTGATTTCGGTGGAAGTTGGGAAGACCATTTGCCGCTAGTCGAGTTTTCATACAACAATAGTTACCATGCTACCATTCAGATGGCACCCTTTAAAGCATTGTATGGTAGGGTATGTCGTTCTCCTCTAGCTTGGGCGGAAATTGGAGAGAGTCAACTTATCGGGCCAGAAATTGTGATTGAAACAACCAAGGTAATATCTCAAATTAAGGAGAAGTTGCAATTGGCCCGTGAACGTCAAAAGAAGTATGCCGATGTGAGGCGAAGACCGTTGGAGTTTGAAGTTGGTGATTATGTACTTTTGAAGGTATCGCCTTGGAAGGGTGTTGTACGTTTTGTGAAGCGGGGAAAACTTGCACCAAGGTATGTTGGTCCTTTCAAGATTCTTGAACGGGTTGGGAAGGTTGCTTATCGGCTAGAATTGCCTCAAGAGCTTAGCGGTGTGCATGATGTGTTTCATATTTGTAACTTGCGCAAGTGTTTGGCGGATCCTACACATCATGTGCCTATGGACGAAATTAGGGTTGATTCGAATTTGAACTTTGTTGAAGAGCCGGTAGAGATCTTGGACCGCCAAGAAAAGAAACTCAAGAGTAAACGCTACACGATTGTGAAGGTTAGATGGAATGCTAGACGTGGAGCCGAGTTCACTTGGGAGAGAGAAGACCATATGAAGTCTAAGTATCCGCATTTGTTTGATAATTAGGGTTTTGTTGAATTTCGGGACGAAATTCTTTCAACGGGGGAATAATGTAACATCCGTAAATTTTGACCCGTTGACTTTATGTGTAATTTGACTAACAAATTGAGTTAATGAATTAATTGGGTCGTTTTGTGAGTTAAATGGCAACGTGGTATATTCGGGTCGATAATATGTGTTGGTCGGTATTTAAATGTGTAGCTATTGTGTTGTGACTTGTGTAGGGAGCGGGTCGGCCCGTGGGTAGTCCAAGACCCACCAGCCACCCAATGACCCATTTCCCCCCCCCCTTATCCCTTTCTCCCCCTCTCATTCTCATTTCTATCTATCTATCTCTTTCTCTCTTTCTCTCAAAAACAAAGCAAGATCATTCTTCTCTTCTCCCTACCATCTACTTAGTGTTTAGAAAGGGTATAACACTAGATTCATCGCTATCTATACCACATTATCGTCATATCGAAGAATCAAAAGGTGGAAGTCTTGCATTTTGTCCATTTGACCTAATTTCGGGTTCTAGCTTTAGGAGAAGTTTTTGGTAAGTCAAATTCATCCCATTTATACCTACTTATGTTTGTTTATGCATTTCTAGTCATCTTGAACTTTTACAAGTCCTAAATCGGCTTAAATCTCGTTTTAGGTCAAATTAGGGTTTAATTTAGGGTTTGAAGGTTTTGGGTATGATTTTGATGTTTTGGTTGAATTTGTGGATTGGGTTATGTTTATTTATGGTTAATGGTGTTTATTTATGCTTCAAATCAAGTTACAAGGCTTTACAAATCGTTTTGGATGTCATATGGGTTGTTTTTGGGTTTTTGGTTCGGGCTGCAGCTGCTGCTGCTTCTGGCCAGAACTGGGCCACTGCGGCGCAGTGGCTTAGGCCTAGCCCACTGCGGCGCAGTGAGCCTACTTGCTCACTGCGGCGCAGTGGCTATTGCCACTGCGGCGCAGTGAGCCCTACCCTTGCTCACTGCGGCGCAGTGCCATACTTCTGGTCCTGGTCTGACTTAGCCACTGCGGCGCAGTGAGCTTGGTTTTGGCTCACTGCGACGCAGTGGATAGTTACTGGGAAAGTACGCGCGTCGATTTTCAAACGTTAATAACTTTTGATCCGTAAGTCCAAATAAGTCGTATGACCTGTCGTTGGAATCGTAAGAGAGTCTAGTTCCTAGTAGTAATACTCTTTTTGTATGAATCTTTTGTCATTTCTAAAAAGGTCGAGTCGAATGCGTTTTGTTCCTACTCGTTTAAGTTATAAAGGCGTTTAGGGTTTGTGACTTGACCTAATTGTGCTAAATCAACTTGTGTGAGATCGTATAGTTGACATTACGGTATTATGATGTACAAATATAGGTTGTGGACGTGTGGACCCCATTACTGGTGTGTAATCTTATACTAGCTTCTTTGCCAGACAAGGTGAGTTTCGTATCTCCCTACTCGCTTGAGATTCGGGCTGAAAAGTGTAAAACTGGTGTGTTTACTTACATTGTTGATTGATTTATTGATTGGTTGACTTGATTATTGGATTGATGTGACGGTTCGTTTCGTTTGATTGATTTGGGTTATGTCTCAGTTAATTATTATATATATGTTAGGATAGACGTACATACATGGAAGTCGGTTATGCCTTCATTGGGTTTTAGATGTGGTGGGAAGGCTGCGGGTGACCCTATATATAAGCATCTGGGACTTGAAGAAAGTAGAATCCTCTGAAGTATATGTACGTATAGTTGGTTTAAATTGTGAATAGTGGTTTATGATTGATGAATGTTGATAGTTGGCTTATGTTTAAGGAATGTTGATAGTTGGCTTATGTTGGATGAATATTGATTGTTGGCACAGGTTCATCTTATATTGATTGATGGCACAGGTGCATCGTATATTGATTGTTGGTTATGATTTATGCATTTACATTTGATTGTAAGCATTGCATACATCGTTGATGAGCCCTCGGCAGGGGATTGCCGACATCCTGGTGCATAGATGTATGCACCCATTTTGGATGTAGAACGTGACCCCGAGTATATAGACATATATATCTCAATAATTTTGAGATACAGCCTTGTTCATTGAGATGACAGAAGGGTATCGTTGCATAGGTGACGGAGTTCATGCATAGGATAGGCATGTTGGCTTATTCATGCATTGGCACTTATTGATTCATATATCATTTGTGCATTCTCATCACACATTTACTAGTCTTGTGTAATCTTGTTGTTGGACGATATTGTGTTGCTTAGAGGCTCGCTGTAAGTCATGTCTAGCCTCTACTCGTATATTGTGATATTTGACGTTGGTTCCTTATGAACCATTACTACGAACTCACCAACCTTGTGTTGACTATGCTTAGTACACTTTTCAGGTAATCAGGTTCTCCCAGGGCGTGGAGTTTAGTTGCTTCGCTTGCGGTTTAACCCGGACTATGGACCTCATGGATCAAGGATTCATTGGCATGCCTTTTGCATTATACTTAGGATCGTTTGCCATCTTTGGATGTTATTATGTTAACTTTGATGGCTATTTGCTCCTGTTGTATTTTGTTACTTGCTTCGTTATGTTTTGGATTCACCGAATCTTTAATTGCATTTAGTTTGTTCTATTGTAATTCCACCTGGTGCTATGTGTTTTCCGTGATATTCCGAGCCTCGGCTTGGGGTGTTACCATTTTCCACACATGAAACATGTTATGTGATTGCTACCTCTTCTATTTATCCATTTATGTGTACATTCTTGTTCTGTATTAACATATGTATATGTAACTTTAGCTACTGTTTTATCTTCTTCATTATCACTATATATACTATAAACTGATTCATTGTCTGAATCTCCTGCTTCTACTAATTCTATTTCATATTCACCTATTTGTTCTACTAAGTTACTTCTTTCTATATTTTTACCTCTATCTGGACATTTGTTTGCTAAATGATTTTTGTTCCCACATATAAAACATTTACATTTTCTTGTCTGTGGTTTTCTAACATATTTATTTTTATAATAAGGTTTATATTCTTTTCTATATGTAGTACTTTTTCTAAGTTTTTTCTTTTTATAATCTTTATGTCCATAAGCTTGTGGTGTATAAATCGTTGTTTTACAAAATGCAAAAGCATTCTTTTTTATTTGTTCTTGTAATACTAATTCTTTACATTTTTTTTCTAATATTTGAAATGTATGTGTTACTCTTGGTCCTAATCCTAAATCTTGTGTAGTACCATATAATTGATTCCATGATTCATGTATTGCTTTTCCTAAATCTCCTGGTAATTTTATAAAATATTTATCACATAAATCATTATTAACTGCCTGACCTGTTTGTGCTAATAATCTAATAAAATCTTGGGTATATTCATTAATATATTTCATATTTGCTATACTTAATTGTTCTAAATTTCTAATAGCTGAATTTTGTAGTAATGTATTGTTCTTTGCTGGATCTACTCCTAATATTAATGTTCTAATTTGTGATGTGAAGTTGAATGGATTATCTCCCATAGCTTTTAAATTATTTACTTCTTCTGGATTTTTAGTCTTTTTACTTTGCCATATACCTAATGCTGTTGGTCCTAATGTTGTTTCTAAATATGCAAACATATCCATTCCATCTCTTTTATTAGTTTCCCACATTCTAACTACTGTTTGTTCCCATGCTAATACTTCATCTGCCCATAATTGTGGTTTTGACTTTCTATTAACAACATACTACCACTATATATACTTCCTACTGGTAATCTGTTACCTTTTCCTACTGTATTTGATTCTCCTGTATATGATACAGAGGGTGTTGTCCAAGGTTCTCTACCTACATGTGTTGTATATGATGACGACGGTCCTGTCCATTCTTCTGGTTTTAATCTTTTTAATGGTGGAGTCATAAATGTATCACCAACTAAAGTTTGTTCTTGTTTATAAAAATCTGATATCATAATTTTTCCTTTGTGCTATATCTGTAGCTAATGGTAGATTAAAATATTCTTGTAATTTATTATAGCTTTCTTCATATGTTAATCCTAATTCTGTCATACACTCCATTAACATATCGTCTATTTCTTCTTGTATATTAAATTCTGTAAATTTTCTATCTATTATTTGATCTATGGTTTTATTAGTTTCTTCTGTTTTAAAAACTGTTGTTTCTTCTTCTTCTTCTAAATATTCCCATAGACTATAATCACATTCTTCTTCTTTGAATTTACTAAATCCTATATCTAATATATTTTCATCTTCTTCTGTATCATATATTGGTTCTGTATCATATTCTATATTCATATAAGTATATTCCATTTCAGCTTCATTTTCATCTTTAGGTGTTTCTTTTGTGAAATTAACAAATCTAAGACTTTGTGTTCCATCTAATCCTTCATATATGACGCTCTGTTTAGGTACTAAAACTTCATTTTCTTGTTCTTTTAATTCATCTAATTGTCATTCTAATCCTGCTAACTCTTCAGGATCTATTTTTATTGGGTTTATCATTTGTATAGATTTTGAAGCTATAGCATTTACTATTCCTTCTATATTTACTTTATATTTCATACCTGATCTATTACTTGCTCTACCTAATACTCCTATACTAATTACAAGATTATTTCCATCATAATTTTCATATCCTTTAGTCTGTAATGCTATTTTTATATTTTGTAAATCTTTTATATCTTTTAAAATATCTGGTGCACAATAAAATAAAGCTGTATTTTGACTAAGGTCAACTTCCATTCCTGAAATTATTGCCTTTTTTAATTCTATTTTCCAACTTTTATCTAACAATAATGCTAATAATTTTGTTCCTAAATTTTTTCTACCTAAAGCTTTAACTCCTATGACTACTAATCCTATATGTGAAAAATGTTTTCCCGATTGCTTTATTCTTTGTATAGTGTCTGGAGAAAATAAATCTATTGTTACTGTTCTATCAAGTACTCTTAGACTTTCTTCTCTGCTACTTCTTATTAATACGGTATTAACATTAAATCTTCCTGTTTGATATAAAATTCTGGGATTTAAGATTTCTAATTGATGCTGATTATATAAATTAATATTTCTGTTTAAATCTATTTCTTCTTCTAACTGTATAGTATTTGGTGTACTATTAGAACTAGATCCTCTTCTAATTATTCTATTTAAAAATGAATCTGATGAAATAGTATCATGTAAACTGCTAGTAGATGCTCTTGATTCTTGTAACGTTCTACTTCTACCTAAAAAAGAATTGTTATTCATTTTCTTGGTATCCAATGTTTATATGGTTCTGGTTTCTTCTCTATTTTAATATCGTTAATCTTTAATTTATTTAATGTTTGTGAGTTTATCAACTTCACTATCTAATTCTTGTCTGATTTCCTTGTTTTTAACTAATTTGTCTAATCTTTCAATTATTTGATTATCTTTATTAAGTAATTTATTTAACTTTTCAATGATTTGTAATAATAAACTAATTATAAAATTAAATAAATTTGGATATACTTTATCGCTTTTACCTGTTCCTGAATATTTTGTAAAACCTGTAATTTCTTCTGTATTTTCTATAGGTTTATATTTATTAGCGTCCTCTAAGGCTTTTTTATATTCTACTAACTCCAGTTTTATCCTTCAACTATCTTTTTAACTGTTTCTAATAATTCTGCTTGATTTGCAAATTGTTTTTCTATTTTATTTATTGTAGCTGTTGGTTTATTATTTTCTAATAAATAACTTAACTGTTGTATTTCTTGTTTATTAGGAATATTTTTTCTAATATCTTTTATCTCTTTTATAATTAAATTATTCTGTTCTTTAATATATGTTAAATTCTCTATTATTTTATTTGAAATCTCTGTCCTTTTATATATATTTTTAGCTAAACTTTCTAATATATTATGTGTATTAGTGGATTCTTTTTCTAAATTAAATCCTAAGTTTATTATTAAATCTGTTATTCCGTTTAAATGGATATTTTCAGTATGTAAACTATGCTTATATTTATTATTAAATTTACAACTAACTTTGTAATTATCCAAAGATATATTATTGTTATTAAGCTTTTCGTTGTATTCTAGATTTAAGAACTCTAGTTTTTTGAATGTTGAAATTGTTTTTGAATCAATGATTATTAAAACTCCTATCTCTTAGTCTTTTTCCCTTATTTCTTAGTCCCTTTTTCATAAGATATTCATATATCCCTTTTTTATAGAATAAAATATATATATAATAAAACAAAATGAAAAAAGATGCAAGTAATTGATAAGTAACAAACTATACATAAGTATGATTTAACGTTATCTAAGAAATCCATCAATTTTCCTTTTTTAATATTAGTACATAAAACCAAATTTTATTTTCTTCACCTAAGCGGGTTCTCATAAAATAACGTGGACTTATTTTTTGCCACAAAAACATGAGCCTGTCCTAGTCTTTTAGATCCTAAAACCGATTTTATGCTCTGATACCAATAAGGGGGGTATGGCGGATTTTTTGGGTTTCCGTTAAACCACTGGAACATAAAAATATTTACATATATCTAATTTATTTATATATATCTAATATTTTTATTTACATATCCTAATAATATGGTTATAGATAAATTTATATTAATTGTTAATTTAAAATAAACATAAATATTAAACCATATATATTGTTTAATACATATATACATAGTTTAAGAAAACTTACAGTGGATGTATACACAGCGGATGATTAAGACGAAGGATGATTATTATTAATAAAAAGATTTTTTTTTTTTTAATGTTTTTGGTAGGATATATTATGAAGTGCTAAAAGGGATTTAAGGAGTTAAGGGATTTAGACTAAGAGAATTGGATAGGAAATTAAGCTGCCATATGAAAAGCTTGAAAATTGTTATTGATATGAAATTGTTGTGTGTTCCAACTGAAAACATGGAGTGCCTTATATAGGCATTACAAATCTTATTCTATACAATAAACATCCCTATCTAATAATTACAACGGAAGAAATTTTCAACAAAGGAATCTACATTATTGAATACAATCAATAACAATTTTCAAGCTTTTCATATGGCAGCTTAATTTCCTATCCAATTCTCTTAGTCTAAATCCCTTAACTCCTTAAGGTTTAGAAATAGGAAATGGTAAAATAGAATTACAACCTCATATTTCTACAAAAATATTAGAGTTTCCAAAAAAAATTGAAAATCTCAAACAAATTCAAGCATTTTTAGGATTAGTAAATTATGCTAGAAAATTTATTCCAAATCTTTCAAAATAATTATTAGCAGAAGGACATTATATTCAAATTTGGGCACACCATAACTGGACAATGTTTCTCCACTTCATAGGAGAAAGTGAAAATTTAGAACAATGGGACATTACAAATCTTATTCTATACAATAAACATCCCTATCTAATAATTACAACGGAAGAAATTTTCAACAAAGGAATCTACATTATTGAATACAATCAATAACAATTTTCAAGCTTTTCATATGGCAGCTTAATTTCCTATCCAATTCTCTTAGTCTAAATCCCTTAACTCCTTAAGGTTTAGAAATAGGAAATGGTAAAATAGAATTACAACCTCATATTTCTACAAAAATATTAGAGTTTCCAAAAAAAATTGAAAATCTCAAACAAATTCAAGCATTTTTAGGATTAGTAAATTATGCTAGAAAATTTATTCCAAATCTTTCAAAATAATTATTAGCAGAAGGACATTATATTCAAATTTGGGCACACCATAACTGGACAATGTTTCTCCACTTCATAGGAGAAAGTGAAGATTTAGAACAATGGGACATTACAAATGATAATGTATCTGAAGATGATAATATATATATAGTAGAAAGTTAAAATGAAAACCAATAAATTATCGAGAACTGTGAGAACTAATCTCATCCGTTAGATTTTCTAGATCAAGGGTTGATAATATGTAATGGCCTTCTTTTAAATAAAATCGTCTATATAAGACTCCAAGTAATGAAAGGGTATTATGGGTAAAAAAATAATAATAGCACAATAAATATATGAGTTAATTACAGAAACCGTCCCTGTCGTGGACCTCCACTTGCAGCTTTCGTCCCTAACTTTAATAAATTACAGTTTTAGTCCAAAAAACTTTGTCCCGTCAACACTTTTGGTCCTGGTTAGTAACGTCCGTTTAAAAACCCATCACGTGCCAGCCACGTGATGGGTAATTTCGTCTTTTAGTGACACAAGGACCAAAAGTGTGGTCTTTTTCTTACCACAGGACTAAAAGTGTAATTAACTATAAACTTTTTTAATTAATCTATATCAAATCTGTATCCATATTAAACATAATCATCACATCTAGATCTGTATCTTATCAACATCATCAAAAAAAATTCAGATCTTCAAAAAATTTCCAGATCTTCAAAAAAAATTATAGTCTTCAAACCTCAAAAAGAGAAAGAAACCCATTAATACAAACATATACATAGAAAATCTATATCTAAAAATCATATCTATATCTTCAAACTTTTTCATCATCATCATCATCTCAAATTTCTTTTTCCATAAAAAAGATGAACTATATATATATAGGGGTATGGCGGATTTTTTGGGTTTCCGTTAAACCACTAAAAATATATATACATGGATTATATATTAATAGTATTTTTATTTACATATCCTAATACTATAGTAATAGATAAATCTATATGAATAATAATCTTAATATAAACATATATTTTAAACCATATAAATTGCTTAATGCAAATATACATAATGCAAAATATACAACTTACAGAGGTATTCACAACGGAAGGATAGATAGATTATGCACAGTAAGAAACACAAGAGATATGCACAGCGGAGACTAAGACGATGGTTATTATTAAGTTTTTTTTTTTTTTTTTTGTTGTTTTTGTGGGATATAATATGAAGTACAAAGGGATTTAAGGATTTAAGGAATTAAACTAAGAGAATCGGAGAGAAAATTTAAGCTGCCATAAGGCTTTTTTATTATTAATATTGTAATATGTTCTTGTTGTGTACAAAATGAAAGAAAAGAATGCCTTATATAGGCTAGAGAATCCTAATTATTCTATGGATGTCTCTATCTCTATAATTACATATTGACGTGTAAAACAAAAGCGAATAATATTGATTACAAGAAAACAAAAAACTTTTTGAAAAGAAAAAAGAATATGTCGGCCAACGAATCTTGAATCATTGAGGTTGAATCGTCATGGCTTGCATCATCTTCTAGAAATCTCTGTGTGTACTGTCTATTGACACTGAAAAAAAAAAAAAAGAAAAGAAAAAAAAAAAAAAAAAAAAAAAAAAAAAAAACAAAAAAAAAAAAAAAAAAAAAAAAAAAAAAAAAAAAAAAAAAAAAAAAAAAAAAAAAAAGAAAAAAAAAAAAAAAAAAAAAAAAAAAAAAAAAAAAAAAAAAAAAAAAAAAAAAAAAAAAAAAAAGAAAAAAAATAAAAAAAAAAAAGAAAAAAAAAAAAAAAAAAAACAAAAAAAAAAAAAAAAAAAAAAAAAAAAAAAAAAACAAAAAAAAAAAAAAAAAAAAAAAACAAAAAAAAAAAAAAAAAAAAACAGAAAAAAAAAAAAAAAGAAAAAAAAAAAAAAAAAAAAAAAAAAAAAAAAAAAAAAGAGAAAAAAAAATATCACTGGTGAATGTGCATCCATTGAATCTTCGTTGTCTATTGCTTCTGTATTGATTATGTCCCAAATATTAATCTGTTCACTTTCTCCTACGAATGGTAAAGTCATCTGCCAATGGTTGTGTCCCCATATTTGTATGTAATGTCCTTCTGCTAACAATTTATATGGTGAAACTCTAGGATGTAGGATTATATTCTTGTTCACTAAAGGCGTTTTCTGTCCTTCTGTTATCCATTTTCTTGCTAATTCCATTTGTTCTTTTGGGTTTGCAGTTAAGATCTCTTCTGGACGATATTGCCACCATTCTACTACTATGTTTGAATTACAATTTGCTAATTTTAATTTTTGTCTTTGTTCTGGTATTTCGCTAATAAAAATTCTTTTTCTTGCAGGCCTGTATGTATGGTTGTCCATTTCTGGAAATGAAGAGACTATTTTGCAACCAATTACTTCCATGCTGTGTGTTGCAATGTTTCCTGCTGTAAGAAGTAATTTTTCTCCAAGCTTGTTGAGAAGGAGTTCTGCTCTTCTGCTGTATTTGAATTCTAAATAGTCTATCATTCCATAATGATAGAATGTAGCTATTTGATCATCTGTCATACTTGTCTTGTCGTAGTTTATTTGTAATAACATGTATGAAACTTCTTCACTTCTATAGCTCTGTATCACCTTGACTCCATTGTAGTGTTTTTCGTTGAATGCTATGTCTAATATTTCTAATTGTAAATCAAAGAGAATTAAAGGAAATTCTCTTCGAACCTTGTCTGATATCATTTGTTCTGCTTCTGGAAAATCTTCTAGGAGTGGTCTTAGAGTTTCTTGAAAAGGAACATCTAAGATTCTTGCTTTAAAACTATTGAAATCTCTGTAGATAAATGTATTTGTTTCTTTTTCTTTTTCTTCAAGCTTCTTTTGAAGAATTTCTAATTTTTCTAAAAGAATTTTTTCTTTTTCTTTTAAAACTTTGTTTTCTATGTCATACTGTGAAAGTTCTGTTTCTGTTTTTTGTTCCAAAAGTTGTTTTTGTAAATTTGCAATAGTTTCTTCTTGAGCTTTTATAATTTGCTCAGGATGAGTCTTTGCCATTTCTGAAAAAGATTTAACTTCTTCAGGTTCTATAAAATAATTTTGTAAACCAAACTGGTTTCTAGCTGCTGTTAAAGCTTCTGTAAAACTATAAAAACCTTTATACAAAGGGTTTGGAACTCGTATATACTGTACAACTGTTTCCCATTTGTTAAAGATTCCAAGTTTTGATCCTCGGAATATAACATAATGAGTAAATTTTTTCTTTTGCTGTTCAGACTGTTTTATGGTCTGTTCACTAAAATAAATGCATAGAGCATTTTTAAAGCGTTTAAGATCTGTACTTTAAAAGATGCCATTTTTTCTTTTTCTTTTAAATAACTCCATTTTTTCTTTTTCTTTTTCTTTTTCTTTTTCTTTTAAATAACTCCATTTTTTCTTTTTCTTTTTCTTTTAAATAACTCCATTTTTTCTTTTTCTTTTTCTTTTTCTTTTAAATAACTCCATTTTTTCTTTTTCTTTTTCTTTTAAATAACTCTATTTTACCATTACCTATTTCTAGTCCTAAAAATGATATTTTTCTTTTAAATAACTCCATTTTTCTTTTTGAAACTACTATACCATTCTTTTTAATCTCTTCGAAGATCTGTTGTAAATGTCTCTCATGTTCCTGCACTGTTTCGCTGGCAACTAAAATATCATCAATATAAACTAGACAAAAATCATATTTAAGAAATATACTGTCCATAAATCTTTGAAAAATTGATGGTGCATTCTTTAGACCAAAACTAAGAACATTCCATTCATATTGGCCTTCAGAACATGTAACTGCTGTCCATGTTTCTTCTTGAGCTTTTATAATTTGCTCAGGATGAGTCTTTGCCATTTCTGAAAAAGATTTAACTTCTTCAGGTTCTATAAAATAATTTTGTAAACCAAACTGGTTTCTAGCTGCTGTTAAAGCTTCTGTAAAACTATAAAAACCTTTATACAAAGGGTTTGGAACTCGTATATACTGTACAACTGTTTCCCATTTGTTAAAGATTCCAAGTTTTGATCCTCGGAATATAACATAATGAGTAAATTTTTTCTTTTGCTGTTCAGACTGTTTTATGGTCTGTTCACTAAAATAAATGCATAGAGCATTTAAAATCTGTACTTTAAAAGATGCCATTTTTTCTGTTTTTTTAAATAACTTTATTTTCTATTTCTTTTTCTTTTTCTTTTTCTTTTTCTTTTTCTTTTTCTTTTTCTTTTTCTTTTTCTTTTTCTTTTTCTTTTATTCTTGACCATTATTTGTTTCTTTTTCTTTTTCTTCAAGCTTTCTTTGAAGAACTTCTAACTTTTCTAAAAGAATTTTTTCTTTTTCTTTTAAAACTTTATTTTCTATTTCTTTTTCTTTTTCTTTTTCTTTTTCTTTTTCTTTTTCTTTTTCTTTTTCTTTTAAATAACTCCATTTTTTCTTTTTCTTTTATGTGGTTGTAATTCTATTTTACCATTACCTATTTCTAGTCCTAAAAATGATATTTTTCTTTTAAATAACTCCATTTTTCTTTTTGAAACTACTATACCATTCTTTTTAATCTCTTCGAAGATCTGTTGTAAATGTCTCTCATGTTCCTGCACTGTTTCGCTGGCAACTAAAATATCATCAATATAAACTAGACAAAAATCATATTTAAGAAATATACTGTCCATAAATCTTTGAAAAATTGATGGTGCATTCTTTAGACCAAAACTAAGAACATTCCATTCAAATTGGCCTTCAGAACATGTAAATGTTGTCCATGTTTTAAAATTTTCTTCTAACTGTAATTGATTATATCCTGATTTTAAATCAAATTTTGAAAATACTTTCTTTTTTTGTATCAAATTTATCAAACTATCTTTATTTGGAATATTGTATCCATCGTCTTCTGTATTATCGTTTAATCTTTTATAATTGTATACGATTCTAGCTTTTCCTCTTTTAATTTCATTATGGTTTCTTACTACAAAGGCTGTTGATCTATGAGGACTTTCAGATTTTCTAATTAATTTTTGTTCTAACATTTCTGGTATCTGTTTTTTAAATTCTTCTTTATCCAATGGACTATATTCTATATTTGCTGTTCTGATTATAATGTCTGGGTTTTTTAATTTAAATTTACAAATGTATTTAACTGTTGATTTTTTAATATCTTCTCCTATTAATCCTATTTTTTCTAAGTGTAATATTATAGGGTAATTTATACTTCTACTAACATCTTTCCCTTTTTCTAATTCATGTGACATGAATTCTGTTAATAATTTTATAGATTCATTTTCTATTCTTGGTGAATTTTTATCTTGTGTTTTTAGAAATTCTAAATTTCCTTGTCCACCACGCTTTTGTGCAAACTCTGATGTCTGTGTATATCTAAGTGTTGGATAACTATAAGTATTTTTACTAAGTGTTATCATGTTTTTAGAAATTGTAATAGCTCCTTGTAAATTAAATATAAAATTTAATCCTATAACAAAATCTTTTGATTTTATATTTTGTGGATTAATTATTATTTGTGGCATTTCATATTTTATACTATAATTTCCTGAAAAGTCTAAAAACTGTATTTTTGTTTGTTCTAAACAATGAGTAATTGGTATTATTCTATTTTCTATTGTTCTATTATTTAATAAATAAGGTAATTTCTTATGATATTTTTCTGGTATTAAGCTATAAGAAATTAAGTTTTTAGTAGCTCCTGTATCTAATACTCCTGTTAGATCAAAAAATATATTATAATCTATCCATAATCTACACTGTAAATGTATCATATTTGTAAATCCTGTAGTTGTTTGTAAATGTGTAGTTTCTTCTGGCATTAATTCACTCATTTGTGTTATTTCTTGTTCTAATTGTTTTCTTTTTTCAATTAATTCTTGTAAGTGATTTATTTTATTTTCTAATTCTTTTAATTTATAATCATGTAATTCTGCTTTTAATTCTAAAAATTTTATTTTATCATTATATGTTCCTGTATTTACTTGTATTGATTGTTCTTCTGTTATATCTATGTTGAATATTTCTTTAAGACATAAACAACATATTTCATTAAAACAACTAGCACACTGTGATCTTTTTTCTATACTTGGCCATTTTCCACATATGTAACATTTTATATGATTATTTCCTCTTCTTCTAAACATTCTATTAAACTATAATCATATTCTTCTTCTATAAATTTATTAAATCCTATATCTAATATATTTTCACTATCTTCTTCTTCATTTTCTGTATCATATATTGGTTCTGTATCATAATCTATTATAGCCATATAACTATATTCTGTCTCTGTATTATTTTCATCTTTAGGGGCTTCTTTTGTAAAATTAACAAATCTAAGACTCTGTGATCCATTTAATCCTTCATATATAATACTTGTTTTTGGTACTAAAATCTCATTATTCTGTTCTTTTAATTCATCTAAATTCCATTCTAGTCCTGCTAATTCTTCAGGATCTATTTTTGTTAATTTTTTCTTCTTATAATCATTGTGTCCATAAGCTTGTGGTGTATAAATAGCTGTTTTACAAAACGCAAAAGCATTCTTTTTTATCTGTTCTTGTAATACTAATTCTTTACATTTTTCTTCTAATATTACAAATGTATGTGTAACTCTAGGTCCTATTCCTAAATTCTGTATATTACTATTATTCTGTTTCCACGATTCATGTATTACTTTTCCTAAATCTCCTGGTAATTTTATGAAATATTTATCACATAAGTTGTCATCCATTCCCTGTCCTGTTTGTGCTAATAATCTAATGAAATCTTGTGTATATTCGTTAATATATTTCATATTTGCTATACTTAATTGTTCTAAATTTCTAATGGCTGAATCTTGTAATAGAGTATTGTTTTTTGCTGGATCTACTCCTAATATGAGAGTTCTAATTTCTGATGTAAAATTAAATGGGTTATCTCCTAAGGCTTTTAAGTTGTTAATTTCTTCTGGACTTGTAGCTTTTTTACTCTGCCATAAACCTAATGCTGCTGGTCCTAATGTTGTTTCTAAGTATGCAAACATATCCATTCCTTCTCTTTTATTTGTTTCCCACATTCTAACTACTGTTTGTTCCCATGCTAATATTTCATCTGCCCATAATTGTGGTTTTTGTCTTTCTATAAATAACATACTTCCACTGTAAATATTTCCTATTGGTAATCTACTTCCTTTTCCTATTGTACTAGCTTCTCCTTGGTATGTTGTTGAAGGTGTTGCCCAAGGTTCTCTTCCCATGTAATCATGTGTTGTATGAGATGTACTTGTAGTATATTCAATTTTAGGTCTTTTATTGTTTGGGATCATTACTGTATCTTGTATATTAACAAATGTTTGTTCTTGTTTATAAAAATCTGATATCATAACTTTTCCTTCTGAAATATCTGTAACTAGTGGTAAATTAAAATATTCTTGTAATTTATTATAACTTTGTTCATATGTTAATCCCAATTCTGTCATACATTCTATTAACATGTCATCTACTTGTTCTTGTATATCATGTTCTGTAAATTTTCTATTTATTATTTGATCTATTGTTTTATTAATTTGTTCTGTTTTATATATTGTACTTTCCTCTTCTTCTAAACATTCTATTAAACTATAATCATATTCTTCTTCTATAAATTTATTAAATCCTATATCTAATATATTTTCACTATCTTCTTCTTCATTTTCTGTATCATATATTGGTTCTGTATCATAATCTATTATAGCCATATAACTATATTCTGTCTCTGTATTATTTTCATCTTTAGGGGCTTCTTTTGTAAAATTAACAAATCTAAGACTCTGTGATCCATTTAATCCTTCATATATAATACTTGTTTTTGGTACTAAAATCTCATTATTCTGTTCTTTTAATTCATCTAAATTCCATTCTAGTCCTGCTAATTCTTCAGGATCTATTTTTGTTGGATTTATCATTTGTATTGATTTTGAAGCTATAGTATTAACTATTCCTTCAATATTTATTTTATATTTCATACCTGATCTATTACTTGCTCTTCCTAATACTCCTATACTAACTACAAGATTATCACCTTGGTAATTTTCATAACCTTTAGTTTGTAAAGCTATTTTAATATTCTGTAAATCTTTTATATTTTTTAATATATCTGGTGCACAATAAAATAATGCTGTATTTTGGCTAAGATCTACTTCCATTCCTGAAATTATTGCCTTTTTTAAATCTGTTGTCCAACTTTTATCTAATAATAATGCTAATAATTTTGTTCCTAAATTTTTTCTACCCAAAGCTTTTATTCCTATAACTACTAATCCTATATGTGAAAAATGTTTTCCTGACTGTTTTATTTTTTGTATAGTATCTGGAGCAAACAAATCTATAGTAACTGTCCTGTCAATTACTCTCAAACTTTCTTCTCTAGAGCTTTTTATTAATGATGTATTTATCTGTAACCTTCCTATTTGATATAATACTCTTGGATTTAGTATTTCTAATTGATGTTGATTATATAGATTAATATTTCTGTCTAAATCTATTTCTTCTTCTAATTGTACAATATTTTGATTACTGTTTGAATTTGATCCTCTTCTAATAATTCTATTTATCAATGATTCTGATGAAATAGTATCCTGTATATTACTAGTTGAAGCTCTAGCTTCCTGTATTGTACGACTTCTTCCTAAAAAAGATCTATTATTATTCATTTCCTTGGTAACCAATGTTTATAGGGCTGTTGCTTTTTCTCTATTTTAATATCGTTAATTTTTAATTTATTTAATGCGTTTGTGAGTTTGTCAACTTCACTATCTAATTCTTGTCTAGTTTCCTTGTTTTTAACTAATTTGTCTAATCTTTCAATTATTTGATTATCTTTATAAAGTAATTTATTTAACTTTTCAATAATCTGTAATAATAAACTAATTATAAAATTAAACAAACTTGGATATATTTTATCGCTTTTACCTGTTCCCGAATACTTGGTAAAACCTGTAATTTCTTCTGTATTTTCTATTGGTTTATATTTATTAGCGTCTTCTAAAGCTTTTTTATATTCTACTAAATCCAGTTTTTTAACTTTCAACTATCTTTTTAACTGTTTCTAATAATTCTACTTGATTTGTAACCTGTTTTTCTATCTTATTTATTATAGCTGTTGGTTTATTATTTTCTAACAAATAACTTAACTGTTGTATTTCTTGTTTACTAGGAATGTTTTTCTTAATATCTCTTAATTCTTTTATAATTTGATTATTTTGTTCTTTAATGTATGATAAGTTTTCTAATATTTTAATTGGTGTTTCTGTTTTATAAATATATCTTGTTAATCTTTCTAAGGTATGTATTGTATTGTTAGACTGTTTTTCTAAATTTATTCCTAAATTTATTATTAAATCTGTTACACCGTTTAAGTGTATATTATCTGTATGTAAACTATGTCTAAAACTATTATTAAACTTACAATTAACTTTATAATTTTCTAGATATATATTATTCTTATCAAACTTTTCTTTGTATTCAAGATTCAAAAATTCAAGTTTTTTGAGCGTCGAAGTTGATGTATTGAAATCAATGATTATTAAAGTTCCTATCTCTTAGTCTTTTTCCATTAATCCTTATTTCCTTTTCATATGATAGTCATATATCCCTTTTTTAATAACATGAAAACGAAAACTAAATTATTTAATCATAAAGTAAATGCATGATAAAGACATATACCAAAAAATGAACAAAACAAACCGTGGTTTAATTTTGACTAAAAATCAACCAATTCCATTTTTAATATTAAAACATAAAACCAATTTTTATTTTCTTCACCTAAGCGGGTTCTCATAAAAATAACGTGGACTTATTTTTTGCCACAAAAACATGAGCCTGTCCTAGTCTTTTAGATCCTAAAATCGATTTTATGCTCTGATACCAATAAAAGGGGTATGGCGGATTTTTTGGGTTTCCGTTAAACCACTAAAAATATATATACATGGATTATATATTAATAGTATTTTTATTTACATATCCTAATACTATAGTAATAGATAAATCTATATGAATAATAATCTTAATATAAACATATATTTTAAACCATATAAATTGCTTAATGCAAATATACATAATGCAAAATATACAACTTACAGAGGTATTCACAACGGAAGGATAGATAGTAAGAAATACAAGAGATATGCACAGCGGAGACTAAGACGATGGTTATTATAAATTTTTTTTTTTTTTTTTATTTTTTTGTTGTTTTTGTGGGATATTTGCAATAGTTTCTTCTTGAGCTTTTTTTTTTTTTTTTTTTTTTTTTTTTTTTTTTTTTTTTTTTTTTTTTTTTTTTTTTTTTTTTTTTTTTTTTTTTTTTTTTTTTTTTTTTTTTTTTTTTTTTTTTTTTTTTTTTTTTTTTTTTTTTTTTTTTTTTTTTTTTTTTTTTTTTTTTTTTTTTTTTTTTTTTTTTTTTTTTTTTTTTTTTTTTTTTTTTTTTTTTTTTTTTTTTTTTTTTTTTTTTTTTTTTTTTTTTTTTTTTTTTTTTTTTTTTTTTTTTTTTTTTTTTTTTTTTTTTTTTTTTTTTTTTTTTTTTTTTTTTTTTTTTTTTTTTTTTTTTTTTTTTTTTTTTTTTTTTTTTTTTTTTTTTTTTTTTTTTTTTTTTTTTTTTTTTTTTTTTTTTTTTTTTTTTTTTTTTTTTTTTTTTTTTTTTTTTTTTTTTTTTTTTTTTTTTTTTTTTTTTTTTTTTTTTTTTTTTTTTTTTTTTTTTTTTTTTTTTTTTTTTTTTTTTTTTTTTTTTTTTTTTTTTTTTTTTTTTTTTTTTTTTTTTTTTTTTTTTTTTTTTTTTTTTTTTTTTTTTTTTTTTTTTTTTTTTTTTTTTTTTTTTTTTTTTTTTTTTTTTTTTTTTTTTTTTTTTTTTTTTTTTTTTTTTTTTTTTTTTTTTTTTTTTTTTTTTTTTTTTTTTTTTTTTTTTTTTTTTTTTTTTTTTTTTTTTTTTTTTTTTTTTTTTTTTTTTTTTTTTTTTTTTTTTTTTTTTTTTTTTTTTTTTTTTTTTTTTTTTTTTTTTTTTTTTTTTTTTTTTTTTTTTTTTTTTTTTTTTTTTTTTTTTTTTTTTTTTTTTTTTTTTTTTTTTTTTTTTTTTTTTTTTTTTTTTTTTTTTTTTTTTTTTTTTTTTTTTTTTTTTTTTTTTTTTTTTTTTTTTTTTTTTTTTTTTTTTTTTTTTTTTTTTTTTTTTTTTTTTTTTTTTTTTTTTTTTTTTTTTTTTTTTTTTTTTTTTTTTTTTTTTTTTTTTTTTTTTTTTTTTTTTTTTTTTTTTTTTTTTTTTTTTTTTTTTTTTTTTTTTTTTTTTTTTTTTTTTTTTTTTTTTTTTTTTTTTTTTTTTTTTTTTTTTTTTTTTTTTTTTTTTTTTTTTTTTTTTTTTTTTTTTTTTTTTTTTTTTTTTTTTTTTTTTTTTTTTTTTTTTTTTTTTTTTTTTTTTTTTTTTTTTTTTTTTTTTTTTTTTTTTTTTTTTTTTTTTTTTTTTTTTTTTTTTTTTTTTTTTTTTTTTTTTTTTTTTTTTTTTTTTTTTTTTTTTTTTTTTTTTTTTTTTTTTTTTTTTTTTTTTTTTTTTTTTTTTTTTTTTTTTTTTTTTTTTTTTTTTTTTTTTTTTTTTTTTTTTTTTTTTTTTTTTTTTTTTTTTTTTTTTTTTTTTTTTTTTTTTTTTTTTACCATATATATATATATATATATATATATATATATATATATATATATATATATATATATATATATATATATATATATATATATATATATATATATATATATATATATATATATATATATATATATATATATATATATATATATATATATATATATATATATATATATATATATATATATATATATATATATATATATATATATATATATATATATATATATATATATATATATATATATATATATATATATATATATATATATATATATATATATATATATATATATATATATATATATATATATATATATATATATATATATATATATATATATATATATATATATATATATATATATATATATATATATATATATATATATATATATATATATATATATATATATATATATATATATATATATATATATATATATATATATATATATATATATATATATATATATATATATATATATATATATATATATATATATATATATATATATATATATATATATATATATATATATATATATATATATATATATATATATATATATATATATATATATATATATATATATATATATATATATATATATATATATATATATATATATATATATATATATATATATATATATATATATATATATATATATATATATATATATATATATATATATATATATATATATATATATATATATATATATATATATATATATATATATATATATATATATATATATATATATATATATATATATATATATATATATATATATATATATATATATATATATATATATATATATATATATATATATATATATATATATATATATATATATATATATATATATATATATATATATATATATATATATATATATATATATATATATATATATATATATATATATATATATATATATATATATATATATATATATATATATATATATATATATATATATATATATATATATATATATATATATATATATATATATATATATATATATATATATATATATATATATATATATATATATATATATATATATATATATATATATATATATATATATATATATATATATATATATATATATATATATATATATATATATATATATATATATATATATATATATATATATATATATATATATATATATATATATATATATATATATATATATATATATATATATATATATATATATATATATATATATATATATATATATATATATATATATATATATATATATATATATATATATATATATATATATATATATATATATATATATATATATATATATATATATATATATATATATATATATATATATATATATATATATATATATATATATATATATATATATATATATATATATATATATATATATATATATATATATATATATATATATATATATATATATATATATATATATATATATATATATATATATATATATATATATATATATATATATATATATATATATATATATATATATATATATATATATATATATATATATATATATATATATATATATATATATATATATATATATATATATATATATATATATATATATATATATATATATATATATATATATATATATATATATATATATATATATATATATATATATATATATATATATATATATATATATATATATATATATATATATATATATATATATATATATATATATATATATATATATATATATATATATATATATATATATATATATATATATATATATATATATATATATATATATATATATATATATATATATATATATATATATATATATATATATATATATATATATATATATATATATATATATATATATATATATATATATATATATATATATATATATATATATATATATATATATATATATATATATATATATATATATATATATATATATATATATATATATATATATATATATATATATATATATATATATATATATATATATATATATATATACAATAAAGTTTATATACACATACATGATATGTATATATATATATATATATATATATATATATATATATATGAAATCGTTTAGCAAGTTCACCATAAGAAAAATACGATGATTGATTTGGCTGGACCTTCAATTGAATCCGATGAAGGTACATCTTAATCACTATGTATTTATTTTTATATATGTTGAATTTTTTGCTAATTAGGTCGTATGTGCTTGTAAACGCAAAATTAAATATAGTCAGAAGATGGGCATTCCCAAATTGTGTTTAGGCAAAATACTAATTAATCATTTACATTGTGTTTATTGATTGTTGCATAACAGAATCTCATATTGCTCTGCCTTCCCATGTGTGTGTCATAGTGTAGTCAGAATATGGTCATTCCCAAATTTCATAGTTATAAACTTTGTAAGTGTTTCAATGAGAAAAGAGAAGACCAAGGAGTTGTAATTTTTTTTTTCTTTTTACTATCTAAGTGTTTTAGATGCAGAAATATGGTGATAAGTTTTTAGACAAATGAATGAATATAGTATATTAGGTCCAATGTACACATGTTGTGTCTGCACCTGCCTTTTCATGTTTTAGATGTGATTATGGGTTATGGACACATGTGTGGGTTCGTGTACACATTTGTATGTGAGACGGTTCACGTGTGTTTGTGTGGTATAAATGTGTTATAAATTTACGTATGAGTTCGGCTAAACATATGTGTCTTTTGTTATAGACTAAACATATGTGTTATCACTATTTACGTATGAGTTCGGCTTTTGTCATGTGGGTTTTGTTTTAGACTGAACATATGTGTTCCACAAATGTAACATATTTACATACATGTGGTATCAATTTGTTTCCGTTTGGTTTATCGTAAAATGTGTTTCGTGATTTGTTATATCCTAAACCCATGCAAAAATGATATTATCGTGACAATGTGAACAGATATAACAGAATTATCATTGGGTCAAGATATGAACGAAGTAATTAGACGGGAACAAGGGCGATCAGTTGATCAAAACAGAGGCAAAAGGATTAAAAGGAAAGAAAGTGTATCGGTGGATGAAAACAGGGGTAGGGAAATTAAAAGGAAATTAAAGTGGATCAGCGGATGAAAATCATAACAACGAAATGGGATGAATATGTAGTTGGTGGAGAACAAACGGTTAGAAAGTCACCAAGGCTCAAAACGATTGTCAGGGATGTCACCAAGACAATATGTTATCTTTTATCCGTCTGGATGTTGGTTATTTATGTGATGAACTTTGCTTATTCTGGGAGTTAGTTAATGTCATGAAAGACTTTAAGTTACTTCAGTCTTCAGGTTGTAAATGTGTGTTTTGTATGTGATATTGGAATATGGACACGTGTGTGGTCCAGTGTACACATTTGTGGTCCAGTGTACACATTGGTATGTCAATGGGTTATCGTCTATTCGTCTAGATGTTGGTCGTTTATGTGATGGAACTGAAGTAATATGTTTCTTAATTAATGTCAGTAAGCATTAAGTATCAAAAGGTTGTACATTTGTGTTTTTTTAGGATTTAGTATATATTGCTTTCAAACTAGGTACTAAAAGGTAGGTGACAGGTTAAAAGTAATTGAATATGTTGAGCATTTTCTTTTTGTAAGGCAAAAATGTTGAGCAGTTAGTACACATATGTTTTCATTCTATGTGCACGGTGTGTTAGTATTTTTATAAGTGAAGGTGGGATATGGACGTATTTGTGATTCGGTGTCCACACTTGTACACATGTTTCTTTTGATGTTGAACAGTTAGTACACATGTTTTATTTAATGTTGAACACCTAGTACACTTCTTTCCCTTTGGTTTACCGTAATTGTATTCGTAAAATCTATCTATGTGGAAATCATGTAAAATGGCCTAATAAAAAGGGATATTGTTATTGTAACTGCTGGGATAATAATATAAGAGCTATTCAGGGAGAGGGGGTTTGAATTTCCATTGAGAATTAAATAAATTGTATTTACAAAATTACATTACTATCCCTAACCATATTAATTAAATATTAGTTCTCGTAGTTCTCGACAATTTTTTGGTTCTCGTAATAACTGCACTCTATATATATATATATATGTATATATATATATATATATATATATATATATATATTGTTGATGCAGAAACTACAAGAATGCTTTTATCATACTCATCATGAAAAATAAAATTGTAAAACCATCAAAGTCCAAACTCATTCACGTATTTAATTTACTCCTAGAAATTCAGTCTTGGGTTTATCTTTAAAAAAAAACTTCTGTTTTATATAAGATAAAAATAAAACATCCGAATGGAATATAATATAAGGATTGCTGATGTGATCTTTCAATAAGGATTCATTATACCTCAAAAACAAATTTGTCAACCAATATATATAATATAATAAATATATAACAGTATATCATTATAAAAAAAATTGATTGAAAAACAATTAAGAAGATTTGAAAGCGACCTGATGTTTCGAACAACGAAAGAAGAAAATTATATCTCAAGTCGGTCGAAAGTTTTTTTTTTCTTAAAGGTTTTTGAGTCATTCGTGCTGATAACGTGTTGTAATAGGGAGAGAAGAATTGAGAGAGGAGAAGAGATAATTCTATTAATGAGGGATTATTAAGGTTACAACAAAGCCTTATATTTATAGGCTAGCACATAGAAGGTTCTAGAGATATACATACAATCTAATATGGAAGTGAATATCCACAATATATTTAATATTATAATTTTAGTGAAAGTGTGAATTTATATTACTGTCCAAAATTTACAAAATAATATGAAAAATAACTTGGACAGGCCCAAGCATTACAATCAAAATACAAAACATATGCAGCCTCTATACAAGATTTCTATTCTAAGTCTATACCTCATATCCAAAACTACAAAAAATACAACCCACAAAAACAACAAACCGACCACAGACATACAACCCAGAATCCAACAATCATCCTGCAAATTCAGTCAGTTTTGATACAACCTCTGACTGCACTAGTATGAGACCAAGTAGTCCCATCTTACATGACTCACTATTCCCATACGCATGTTCAGCCCTTCAAGCAAATAAAACAAATTTATATAGCTTTCAAGAAATTACCAGTCCACTTCAAGTCCCACATATCAGCAATCATATCTACATTCCTTGTTTTCCTCACCTTAATGGCCATAAGCTTATATCTAACACTTTCCCTGATAGCTTGGCCTAAGGTATTCTTGCTCCTTTCTTGTTTCATGAAAATTCTAGCATTCCTTTCCTGCCATATATGATATACAGCAGCAGCCATAGTGAGTTTATTTACAACCACACCTAGCTTGTTCTTTCCTCTTTCTCTGGCTAATGCACTTATCACCTCCTGAAGGTTTACCATATCATGCATCTGGTACACAACCTGTTTAAGATCATTGCATATGTCTCTAACATAATCACACTTAAAAAATAAGTGGTCATGGCTATCAGCACTACTTCTGCACAAAACACATTTAAATTCTGCATCTTGCATCCAATTGGTCATTTTATCTTGAGTTAGAAGCTTTTCTTGTACAGCCAACCATAAGATAAATGCATGCCTTGGGATAAACTGATTAAACCAAATCACATTCTTCCATTCCACACTTGGCCATTCACCTCTCAAATCACTCCATGCTTGACTTGTAGAGAAATCCACCTTCTGGTTATTTTTAGTGTTCCACATCACTCTATCTTCTTTCCCATTGTAAATATCTGGAACATCAATATCTCTAATTATAGGAAATTGCTCAACCCACCCATCTGGCCACTTCCAATTCCCATTATCTATCATTTTGTCCACAGTAATGTCATCCTCAACTCTAGCATCATATAATGTTCTTCTATTGATAAACTCATATAGAGGTCCTTCTACACACCACTTATCATACCACATTGAAGTATTCTGCCCATCTCCAATCTCAACATAGACATGCTGCTTAATCAAATTCCTAATTTCCATCATGGTTTTCCAAATGCCATCCTTTTACTCTTTTTCATTTTATCTATATATTATTATAATATTTAATATTATAATAATATATAGATAAAATGAAAAAAAGTAAAAGGATGGCATTTGGAAGTTATATATTAACCAACTAGCAAAGTTCCGCTCCGCATTGCAGGGTTTCAATTGTTGTGTTGAAACGGTTGCTTATTTTAGTGTATTTGGTTAAATCATTCAAAGCCTAATTATAAATTATTATGTCATTGATAGGTTTGTTTCATATATATATATATATATATAGGAGAGAGATCAAATGAGAAGGTATGTTAAGGAGAGAAGGGAGAGAAGGTTCTATGAACCAATCAGAACGTGACATGTGGCTTTTAAAAAAAAACACGGTGGCATTTTGGTAAATAAATCAAACTTTTGTGAAGCTTGGTCAGCCTGGGTTCTGGGTCAGCTTGGGTTCTGTCAGCTTGGGTTCTGATCAGCTTGGTTGGTCAGCTTGGTCAGCCTGGGTTCTGGGTCAGCTTGGTTGGTCAGCCTGGGTTCTGGGTCAGCTTGGGTTCTGGGTCAACTTGGGTTCTGATCAGCTTGGTTGGTCAGCTTGGTCAGCTTGGTTGGTCAGCTTGGTCAGCTTGGTTGGTCAGCTTGGTCAGCTTGGGTTTGGGTCAGCTTGGTCAGCCTGGGTTCTGGGTCAGCTTGGTTGGTCAGCCTGGGTTCTGGGTCAGCTTGGGTTCTGGGTCAGCTTGGGTTGATCAGCCTGGTCAGCTTGGTTGGTCAGCTTGGTCAGCCTGGTCAGCTTGCTGGGTCAGCTTGGTAGCTTGGTCAGCTTGGGTTCTGGGTCAGCTTGGGTTCTGATCAGCTTGGTTGGTCAGCTTGGTCAGCTTGGTCAGCCTGGGTTCTGGGTCAGCTTGGGTTCTGGGTCAGCTTGGGTTCTACATTTGTGTAGATTAATTTACATTTGTGTAGATTATGTGTAGATTGTGTCAAGCTGACCCAACCTGACCCAGACCCCAAGCTGACCCAAGCTGACCCAAGCTGACCCAACCCAACCCAAGCTGACCAAGCTGACCCAACCCAACCCCAAGCTGACCCAACCTGACCCCAAGCAGACCCAAAACCCATAATCTACATTTGTGTAGATTAATTTACATTTGTGTAGATTATGTGTAGATTGTGTCAAGCTGACCCAACCCAAGCTAACCAAGCTGACCCAACCTGACCCAGACCCCAAGCTGACCCAACCTGACCCCAAGCTGACCCAACCCAAGCTAACCAAGCTGACCCAACCTGACCCAGACCCCAAGCTGACCCAACCCAACCCCAAGCTGACCCAACCCCAAGCTCCAAGCTGACCCAACCTGACCCAACCCCAAGCACCAAGCTGACCAAGCTGACCCAACCCAACCCCAAGCTGACCCAACCCAACCCCAAGCTGACCCAACCCAACCCCAAGCTGACCAAGGACCAAGCTGACCACCAAGCTGACCAAGCTGACCCAGAACCCAAGCTGACCCAACCAAGCTGACCAAGCTGACCAACCAAGCTGATCAGAACCCAAGCTGACCCAGAACCCAAGCTGACCCAGAACCCAGGCTGACCAAGCTGACCCAACCAAGCTGACCCAAGCTGACCAACCAGCTAACCAAGCTGACCCAACCACCCAAGCTGACCAACCAAGCTGATCAGAACCCAAGCTGACCCAGAACCCAAGCTGACCCAGAACCCAGGCTGACCAAGCTTCAGAAAAGTTTGATTTATTTACCAAAATGCCACGCGTATTTTTTTTCATTTTGACACATGTCGCGTTCTAATTGGCTCATAGGACCTTCTCTCCCTTCTCTCCTTAAGACACCTTCTTCCAGGATCTCTACCCTATATATATATATATATATATTTATTAAAGAGCAAGATCACATTAGCTTCATTCTGAGCGTTGCGAGGTTTCAATTATTGTGATTGTGCTTTGTTATTGATGATATATCACCTTATATGTTAGCTAAAAACTTTGGTTTCAGTATATTAATTGGAAAAAAAAAGTGTGAAAAAAACCGAACAGTGATACATAATGGTACGAGATGTGACCACGGAAAGTTACAATATATTGGTTGAAACCCAAAAGAAAAAAAAAATGTGCAAAAAACCAATAACTAACTCGTAGTTGAATATCCGAATGAAATACTATATGACAAAATCCAAATAATGATTTGAAGTGTAGTGGACGAATAGTAACTCGCCGTGTTCATAAGGTACGCATAATGGTATGGGACGTGGACACGAAAAAGTTACAATATATTGGTTGGAAACCTTAAAGAAAAAAATGTACAAAAAACCAATAACTAACCTGTAGTTTAAAATGTGTACGGGATGCGATATGACAAAATCCAAATAGTATACGGGACGTGGTCACGAAAAAGTTACAATATATTGGTTGAAAACCCTAAAAGAAAAAAAAAATGTGCAAAAAACCAATAACTAACTCGTAGTTGAATATCCGAATGAAATACTATATGACAAAATCCAAATAATGATTTGAAGTGTAGCGTGGACGAATAGTAACTCGCCACCGTCATTCCATTTACATTAATAGAGTATATAATTGCCGATATATCCTTGGAAACAATACAATTACAATATCTTGTCATTATCGTAAATTTTAATGTAAAAATTTGAACAATAAATATTAATAAAAAAATGAAAATGTATAACCTTTATCTACAAATGACATTAAGTTGTACTCACGGAGAAAAAAGCATGTATGAAAAGTAAAAGAATGAGGTTATAAAATGATGTCATTTTCCAGTTTGTACAAGACAAAAATATCAAAGGCCACTGTCTATGGGTGATACTTCCATTGGCCACTAAACACATACCACACGGTGTGTCTTCGTGGAGTTCGTGCTAGATAAAACGAGTGGGCCGGATGAAATAAATGGGCCAGGCCAATATTAAAAAGTATTTCTAAGCAAACTTAAATCGACGGAGTTGGAAATGGCTTTTTAACCCTATTAATGTCACCTATTTTTTCTTTGCTCCTCTTTTGATAGTACTGTAACAAAATATACAATGTATTTAAGTTAATAAAAATCTACAAATCAGCAACAGAAAGAAAGAAAGCAATTGATATCATTTGATTTCTTTATCATCGATCTACTCATCAAACTTCCGACCATGATTTCACAACCATCTTATGTAACGCCCGTCGACCTCCCCATCGGTGTTCCAGACAAATGGTAGTGCTTTTTGAACTCACCATTATAAAAAAGAAACTGCTCAGTGCCGCCTTCTGCGGGTTTTTGAGCCCCAATACATCGATGATGTATGAGAGAGGTTAAGATGTAGGCAGACCTTACCTCTACCTAAGTAGAGGGACTGCTTCCATTTTCTACCTAAATGGTAGAAAAGGCCCTCCAACCTTTGCTTGGGATGAGGATCGAACCCATCACCTATGTCTCCATAGGACAGAGTGTTTACCACTGATCCAACCATGCTGCTTGAACTCACCATTATAATTGTGCTTAAATTTCATTTTTCAAATTTGAAATTGATTTTTTTTACCCCTTCTTTGTTTACTTTTGTGTGTTTGTTTGATATATAGTGAAGTATGAAACCTTTATTATCGTGGATCGGTTCTAATGAATTCGTCATGTAAAATTACACCAAAGAGAAAGATGTTAGGTTATTTTTGATAGTTCATGATGTTATTGCGTTTTTTTTACATCTAGTGTATTGTATACATATTGTATATTTTTCCGATAAGGCATTTCAACAAATAGTTGGAGTTCATCAGTAAACATACCGTCATGATAATCTCTTATACATCTTTCAATGTATCTGTAGTAAACAAAAATATATGAATATATATTTCAAAAAGTGAATGCTTTAAAACCAATGGTACAACAAAAACAAAGTGCGTGCCTTGTTGACAGCTGCCATTTATCCTGAAAAACCCTCTAACCAAATCTAGCATATAAATTAGAAACAAGCCTTGCAACTTCTAGGATAACTTTATGACACCGACTGAACCCCATTTATTAGATAAGTAGATTTTAGAGATATTTAATTTGTTTGTATTACTTTGCTTAGAGTCTTAAAAATGTATCACGTAACCCCATGGTCGAAATATGTTATTCAATCAGCACGCCCCAAGACTCTCTAAATGTATGTGATCATAATTTTTTACACTATTGTAATTTTGAAGTCATCAGGTTTTTTTTGTATTAGATGTTGATAACAGTCTCAACAAATCTAAATCGGTTACTATCACACCGATATAGTTAAAAAAGCCTCCTTCTGGGGTAACCGACAACACTACCCAAAGATTACCGTTCAAAACCCCTGATTATCCTCGATACATGGAACCGATACTAGAATAAACTCGCTGGTTTGGGTATGGATAGTTTTTGACATTACCTCCTAGCGGTTCCATGCATTAAGGATAATCAGGGGGTTAACCCCCTATATAATCCTTAGTGCATATATAATCCTTAGTGAATGGAATCGCTAGAAGGTAATGTATAAAACTATCCATATCCAAACCAGCGATTTAATCTGTATCGCTACCATGCACCGAGGATAATCAATGGTTTTGTAGACGGTAACCTCGGGGGTAGTGTTGTCGGTGACCTCGGGAGGAGGCTTTTATTTGTATCGATGGGATAGTAACCGATTTAGATTCGTTGAGACTATTATCAACATCTAATACAGAAAAAACCTGTTGAAACTCGCATATTAGTACACATTAAAATTACAATAGTGTCCAAAAAATTATGATCACATACATTTAGAGATTCTTGGGACGTGCTGATTGAATAACATATTTCGATCATTTGGTCATGTGAATCATCTTCAAGACTCTAAGCAAAGTAACACAAACACATCAAATATCTCTAAAAACAAACTTATCTAATAAATGAGAGTTCAATCGATGTCATAAAGTTGTCTTGGAAGTTGCAAGGCTTGTTTCTAATTATATATGCTAGATTTACTAGATTCAACAAAACACTTACTTTGTTTTTGTCGGGCAGTTGGTTTTAAAAGCATTCACGTTTTGAAATATATAGTTATATAGTTTTGTTTACCAATAGATTGAAAGATTTATAGTATTCATTTTGTGTTTTAGAGATTATCATGAGGGTATGTTTATTGATGAACCCCAATTATCTGTTGAAATGCCTTATCAGAAAAATATACAATATTTATATGAGGGTATACACTAGATCTAAAAAAAAAAGACAATAACATCATGGACTATCAAAAATAACCTAACCTCTTTCTCTTCAGTGTAATTTCAGATGTAGGGTACACACGGCGAATTTATTAGAACCGGTTCATCATAATAAAGGTTTCATACTTCACTGTTTATATCAAATGAACACACAAAAGTAAAACGAGAAGGGGTAAAAAAAAGTTATTTTTAGATTTGAAAAAATGAAATTTAAGCACAATTATAATGGTAAAGCTGAAAAGGATTACCTTTTGTCCGGAATATCGATGAGGAGGTCGACCGCGTTACATAAAATGGTTACAAATATACCTTTTGATTAAACGGTGAAATCATGGTTTGAAGTTTGATGGATAGATTGATGATAAAGAAAACAGATGCCATCAATTGCTTTCTTTTTTTCTTTCTACTGTTGATTTTTAGATTTTTATTAACTTAGATTGAATGATACAACATATGTACTGTTACAGTACTGCCATTACTAAAAATTTGACTTTTAAAGTCAACAATTTCAACAACTATCACTTCAACAATGTCATGACAAGGTGTGTTTCAATCTAATGTCTAACCGAAAGCTATATCAAGCTACTCACGTATCAAAGAAACAAACACACATAGCCATATTATCATATAAAATATACATGTTGTTGAAAATAAGGGAGTGTTTGGCCTAGCTTATGCTTTTATTTCATAAGTGGCACGTTTTTATTTTATAAGCTTATAAGCTCTTTCAATAGTGTTTAGATTAGCTTAGATCATATAAGCTAATGAGCACTTATGAAGTGTTTGGCATAGTTTTTTTCTAATTTAGCTTATGTTGGTAAAATGACCGAAATTGCATGCTTACATATTATCACATAACTTATATTTTAAAAGTATCTATGACATTAATGATACAAGTAAGACACTTTTGTCTTGCCTCAAAACGTTACAGAAACATTTATGAGTTTTACAACGTTTTTAAGCTTTACACCTACCACATTAATGAGGTTTTACACATACAACATTTATAAGTTCTTACACCTACAACTTTTATTATAAACAACCAACTAAATTTACCTACTAACATATTTGCCTACTAAATTTACCTACTAACAGATGGAAGCATTAAAATCTATAGATGCATAAGTCTAGAGATGTATAAAAAATAATTAATGTAAAGAAAAGAATGAAAGTAAGATGAACATAATGAAAAAAAAGGATGAAAATCATATCTGTGTGTAGCAATAATGATGAACAAAACTGAGGGAAAAAAAAGAGGTAGATGGATAGGTTCGTGGGATATGGAAAAATTAAAAAAAAAAAAACTGATTGATATAAGGGTATAAAGGTATTTTACAATCCCTATCCAAAAAAAGCTTTTAGCTTCTTGAAAAATCATTGTTTTAAGGGTTTTTCAAAACTAGCTTGTATAAGTCCAATATAAGCCAAAAAAGAAATAATGTTCGTAAATAAGCTAGGCCAAACACCCCCTAAAATGAAATAGAGTAGGAAAAATGCAAATTTAAATCAGTGGATGAATGTGGAATGATAGTTTCTTCTTTTTCAACCCTTACAATGCTTCAAGACCCAAAATCTCAAAAAAATGATGATTCTTCACTTTATAGATGAAAATGGTTAGTGGATTTTGTAGAGAAAGTGATGGAGATGAAGATGATAGATGAATTTTTAGATGGTGATAGATGGATGGTGAAATGAATGATAATTTTAAAGAAGAAAAGGAGGGTTTTTGTTGGTAGTCATGTTGTGTAAAAATGAAAATCAAATTATGTCTCTAATGTTTCTTTCGTCTTTCCCCTTTCTTTAGTTCACTGCCCGCACTTATTACTTATATTAAAGACAAACACACCCCAAAATATCTCTTGTGTGGCTTCTGTGTGTGAGAAGTGGTTGGGAGTAGTAATGAAAGTGGGCCTCGCCAGTTGTGGTTGGGTAATAAAATTAAGTAGTCAATTTTATCCGCGCAATGCCACGTAGTGTGTTTTAATGTCAATGGGTTATTGGTAGGTCTTAGACCTTGGGAAAATCTAGCAGGGTTCGAATCTCACTTCTTACATTTGTAGGGGTGATTATTGGGGAGGGTTTTTGAGAGTCTTAGGTTTCATCCCAGACATACGTGGTTGGAGCTCCGCATACTGCCCAATTGGATGTCACTTTGGTGTGTCGAATGCTAACTACTAACTACTAACTCGTTGTTCAAAGAAAAAAATAAGATAAAGTTTTGGATACACATATAATTAAGTCCCCAACAAATATTATTTCTGAATTTTTGTCATACACACAAAATAGCTAATGATTACTTGCAAAAAGATAAAAACAACCCAAAAAAAAAAAGAAAAAAAAAACAATGATACAACTACATGACATAATTACCTGAAGTGATATAAGAAGCATAATAATATGCAAGAAAAAAAATCCGTTGGTATATATTTGTTTTTGTAACAAATATAAATAGTGGACCAATAATGAAATGGTTATATTCACAAAAAATAATGTTAACATAAAAAAGAAGCATATAGCAAAATAATTTTATAACTATATATGTTCATTTATATTCACGCATAAATTTATTATTTATTATCATAAAATATACTAGTTAGAATGAAATGTAAGTTGTCTTTGCAAGCTTATAAGTAGTATCAAAGCGTTTAAAAATTCTAATATTAGTAATGTTAAGATTGCATTAGATAGTACTTTATGTTTATGAAGTTGTAAAAATTATGTTGCTTTTCAGTATTATAGATAAAAAGAAGGAACAAAGTAAAAATAATTGAATAGCAGAAGTCACTCAGATCGACTTCTGCTTCTGTTCTTATTAATGGCTCCCTTAGGGGCGAGTTTCAGTGTTCACGTGGTCCCAGGCAAGGAGATCCGCTTTCCCCTTTCCTGTTCACAATTGCTATGGAACGCCTTTAACTTGCTTCTTGAACCTAGCTATCGATAGGGGTCTTGTTCATGGGATTCAACTGCCTAATGGGGGTCCGAATGTTAATCATTTGTTATACGCCGATGATGTGTTGATGCTGGGGGAGTGGTCAACTCATGATCTTTTGAATATCGTGAGGATCATGAGATGTTTTGGTCTTATTTCTGGTCTTAGAATGAACGTGCAAAAATCTATGTTGTTTGGCGTTGGAGTTACTAATGTGGATGTGAATCACGTCACCAACCAGATGAGTTTACAACTGGGTACGTTTCCACTTTCTTATTTGGGTGTTCATCTTGGTGTGAATATGAGGTTATGTAGGTATTGGCAACCGGTTATTGATACTCTTCAAAAGCGTCTCTCTAAATGGAAAGCAAAAAGTCTATCAATTGGTGGTAGATTCACTCTGGTGCAGTCAGTTTTATCAAGTCTCCCAACATACTTCTTCTCTTTGTTTAAAGCTCCTGAGAAAATAACTGACGAACTCGAACGGATTCAGAGATGGATTTTTTGTGCCGGTAGTTGGGTTGCTTGGACTGATGTCGTGGCTCCTAAATGTTTGGGAGGCCTTGGTTTGGGCTCTCTAAAAGGGGCAAACGTTGCTTTACGCTTGAAATGGCGGTGGAGGCTAAAATATGAGTCGAACAGACTTTGGAGGAGAGTAATAGCTGCTTTACACGGCAACCTGACTGTGGACCATGACTTTCCTGTTAATGTGAAGCTCAGTGGTTTATGGAAATCAATTGCTAAAGAGGGTTGTATCTAAGATTAAAATTTGACATGGCTCTGACCTTAATCCACATCAGAATTTTCTCTGGAATTATTGGGTGCCAAAGCAGGTGAGTATCAAAATCTGGAGAACAAGTCGTGATAGGCTTCCCACTCTAACCCAACTAAATAAGAGGGGGGTTAGGCCTAGATCGCTGAAATGTGCTCGGTGTAATGTATATGATGAAACTATTGATCACGTTCTCCATGGAGGTCTAGGAGTTGGTTGTTTCTTGGGGTAAGGTTAGCTCGTTTTATGCTTTTCATGTGAGTGACTTACACGACATGCACTTCTCTTTAGCGGGAGATAAAAGCTGGAGAAAAATGCTTAATGCTCTATTATACTTATCGCTATTTGGAACCTCTGGAAAGCGAAAAATGATGACGTTCACAATAGGGTCTTTGCATCACCTACTATGATCTTTGAAGAAATCAAGTCCTTGGGGTATCTATGGATTTTGAATAGAGCTAAGAAGGTGAATTTCGATTGGGATACTTGGTGTAACAAACCTTGTATCTCGTGATTTGCTTTTTGTTTTTTACTCATGTTTTGTACTTTTTATTTACGTTATTAATAAAACTTCATTTTTGACGTTCAAAAAAAAAATAGCACAAGTCCAGAAGAGGCGGTGGTCAAATTCATAGGGTTAAAAAGCTATTTCTAATTCCGTTACTGCTAAGAATTACAAATACTCGTGCTTTTCAATATAGGCCTGGCCTATTCATTTTATCTGGCCCACTCAATTTATTTAACATGAACAGAACCCACGAAGACACATTATTTGAAGGTGATTTTTGACTCCATATGCAAGTATATCAGAGATTCAGAGCTCATACGCCAAAGTTATATGACGCTAACTGTAAAAGTAATTCAATGTTTGCGTTTAATAGAAAAAGTCACCACCGATGACAAAGATAAAAAGAGATTGGTCTAAAACCATTACATACCCGGGGTTTGGCATTGATCATATAATGCAATGCATTCCTACAATTGGCAGAACTAGAAAATTCTTTCCGGGAGGGCCAAAATGTCTTATAAAATGCGATATTAATATGTCTTGCACAATGCTATACGTCTATGTTTTGCACTACCTATTAACCATACTTTTACGTTTATAATATACTTTATTGACATATTTATTCCAACTTTTAGCTCTATATATGCATAAACAAACTTTTACAGTAAACTACGAGTAATAATTGAGTACATCTTATAAGTTATAATTGTATTAAATCTAAAAACTATGTACATATACATAATTAAATCTATATTTAAATTTAAAGCTATATACATATTTATTATATAAACATCTTGTTGGGGATATGCAGTCAATAACGAACAAAACCGGATATTAAACAATCACTGAAGGTGCGATACGCTTTCAGATTGAATCAATTCGGTGGTTCACCCCAAATTATTCAACCGGATACAATCAGTGATTAAGAATTTTCTGTATGATTTGTGTTTGAGTATGTGTGTGAAAAACGGGAGAGAATTCTATATGAATTCGTGACAACAGAATGATGATCCAGGCCCCTTAACTGCCTTAAAAGCAGTTGAAATCCGAGTTTGCAGAATTGGCAAAATTAGTCCCTTAAGTTCCGAAAATTAATTTCTGAGACGTTTTTGCCATAGCAATTTTAATGGAAATAAAAAATTTCCAAGCTGACCTGGCAGCTCGACCCCAGCCAGGGGTCTGCCCTTTCACTCCTCCTAGGCTCAGGAGGTGTCTCAGTCACTTGGTCAGATGTACCAGAATTACTAGAACTTGCAATCATGTCTGCGGGTTTTGGCAAAGATGTAAATCTATCCTCATTGCCAAAATCAGCATCCCTTGACTCTACAATAGAGTGCACAAATACATAGTCATTAGGTTCTATGACATAGAACCTATAGCAGACAGAATTCTCAGGATAGCCAATGAAAACACAGTCTATACCTCTTTGACCAATATTATTGATCTTAGGGTCAGTCAATCTCACCACAGCCCTACAACCCCAAACTCTGAGATAACTCAGTTTTGGAATCTTTTTATGCCAAAGCTCATAAGGGGTCATCTTATTCTTTTTATTAGGAACTCTATTCAAAAGATAACAGGCTGTCAACATAGCCTCACCCCAAAATCCTTCGCTTAGGCCAGAATAGCACACATGGAATTAACCATTTCTTTTAGTGTCCTATTCTTTCTCTCAGATACACCATTTTGTTGTGGTGTATATGGAGCAGTGGTCTGATGTACTATTCCAGTGGATTGAAAGTACACTGGATCATAATACTCACCTCCCCTATCAGTGCGAAGAGTTTTAATCTTCACACCATGATAAAGCTCTACCTCTTCCTTATAAATCTTAAATTTATCAAGAGCTTCATCTTTTGTATGACACAAGTAAACATAGCAATATCTAGTAGCATCATCAATAAAAGTAACCACATACTTTTTATTGCCAAGTGATGGAGTAGAATGAAAATCACACAAGTCACTGTGCACAAGTTCTAATACCTTTGTATCTCTATTGACGTTTTTAGTGAAAGGTTGTCTAGTGATCTTAGTCAACATGCAAGTTTTACACTTTTCATTACCAACATCAAAAGAAGGTATTAGACTCATTTTTGACATGTCAATTAATCTCTTATAATGTACATGTCCTAGTCTAGCATGCCATAATTCTGATTTGCTAAAATTATTGCTAGAACTAGTAGAAGCCATGCAAACAGAATTATTAACAAATGAAACATCCAAATTCAACTTAAACATGCCATTCAAATATCCAAATCCAATAAAGGTTCCATGTCTTGACAAGATATACTTGTCACTTTCAATGACCTGCTTGTATCCATAATTATTTAATACAATACCAGACACTAAGTTCTTACGAATTCCAGGTACATACAAGACATTATTTAACAGTAAGGAGTTTCCAGAAGTAAATATTAAACGAACAGATCCTATTCCTTTAATAGGTTCAGTAGCAACATTGCCCATCTTCAATAAAGATCCATCTTCAATTGGTTTAAAGTCCTTGAACCATCGAAGATCCTTACAAACATGACATGTTGCTCCTGAATCTGTCCACCACGAAATATCATCATCCTGCACATAAAATGCTTCAGAGATTATTGATACATAATAAGTCTCAACAGAATGATCACATGGTACCAAAAACGAACCTGCTTGGTTTTCTGGATCCTTGGATCCACTTGTACCAGCATCGTTTTTCCCTTTTCCTTTACCCTTACCAGACCTGCATTCACGCTTCAAGTGTCCAGGTTTCCCACACTTCCAACAGGCCAATTTTGGTTTCTTATCAGATCCTTTATTGTTATTGCCTTGAGATTTACGTTTCCCTTTACCAGCCTTGGAGGATTCACCCTCCTCCATCATGTTCACAGAAGAACCAGCCATGGTTTTAGTACCACCAATAGATGCCTTTTCCATATCACGTATGGATTGTTCAATTTGGAAGCAACTTCCAAGTTGAACCATATTCAAATCCTCTTTCTTATGTTTCAGATTATTCTTAAAATCTTTCCAAGAGGGGGGCAGTTTGTCAATCACACTACAAACAGAAATAGATTCATCCATTTTCATATCGTATTGTGCCAACTGTCCTAGCATCCTTTGCAGTTCATGATATTGTTCCATGACAGGCCTAGTATCTACCATCTTATAATTAATGAAATTACTAACAATAAATTTCTTACTAGACACATCTTCTGCCATGTATTTGGCTTCAAGGGAATCCCATAATTCTTTTGCAGACTCTACGTTTTGATAGACATCAAACAAGGAATCAGACATACCGTTAAGGAATCAAACAAGGAATGTATCCAGCGCCGCTGGGAAGCTTCCAGCGCCGCTGGGGAGGTACGTTTCATCCGCAAAATCTAATTTCGAATTCACTACCTCTTTTAGGTCATTGGATTACAGATCAGGAATGGAAAACTTTGACCACAACACCTCGATACGTTTCGTCCCGGGAGACAAAGGAGCAAAGAAGAACGGAACAGGACCAGCCAGCGCCGCTGGACCACCACCAGCGCCGCTGGGGGAACCTATCAGCTTCAGATCTTACAACGATCTCCATCCAAACTCGAAACCCAAGCTTCCAGAGATATTCATAGGTCAAGAAAGGTTAATGGATGAGGTCAAGGCATTCAACCAACTTAATTATTTGAGTTGGGAGGAGGCAAGGGAGAAAGCAATGAGATTACATTGGCAATTCATAAGTTCTTTGAGAGAGATGGTGGACCACCTAAAAGAAGGACCGTCGGGAGAGAAGGGGTACGAAAAGAATGTTTACGACCACTTCTTTGCAAGGGCTAAGGACATACAAACCTTGTTGCATCAAAAGGCCGACGGAGTTTGGAAAAGGATCGAAGAAAGATTGGGAAGAGTGATTGACACTTTGACTAATCTAAGGTTGAAACGTGCGCAAAAAAATGGAGGTGACTACAAAAGAGGACTACCAGAGGAAGTTGAGTTACATACGACCTTAACTCGAGTCAAGTGGGCATTGGAAAGCTTTAGAAGGGTGAAAGACAAAGCACAAGATCTACAGCGTATGATTCCCGACTTGATCAGGCTCCACCAGCGCCGCTGGGCACCATCCAGCGCCGCTGGGAATGCCGGGCAGCCTGGTTTTGCACCAGTCTTACACAGATCGAGAGGAGGAGCTGAGCACTTATCGAAACCAAAGCTGAAGCAGGAAAGAAACAACACAAGAGACATAAATTTTGGAAAGTTCGTAATTCCATGTCGCATAAATCAGTCAGAAAACATGCTAGTTATGGCCGATTCCGGATCGAACGCCAACATAATGACTAGAAGCCTATTCGACCGTTTAAGGCTTGAAAGAATCGAACCAGAAGGAATAAGGTTGGAAGTAGTAAATGGGATCTCCACATGCCAAGGAGGAAAGGTGGAAAGTGTGGTTGTTACAGTAAAGGATATAAGCTTCGAGACATCCTTCATGGTTTTAGACCTCCCGTCCTATCAAAGGGTCCTCTGATTTTAGGAAGACCATTCCTATATTCGGCAAGAGCGACATTAGATTTCGACAAAGGAGAGATGTTACTAAGACAAGGACCTGATTATGTATTCCTGAAGGCAAATGTTGAAGATGAAGAATCAAATGTGACATGCTACCGAGTCGAAGCGGAAAATGATGACTTAAGAGAATTGGAAGAATTGGTCGAAATTAGGAATAATATATGGAGATTGGAGGATGAGAGTTACGACGAGTCGACTGAAGATGAAGATGAGTTCGATGAGCTTAATATGGATAGCTTAGCTATTTTTGATTTCAAGCAAAACGAGGACGAGATGATCGCAGAGGCCTGGGACTGCATCAACACCTGGGTTGATTACTTTCCTTTGGGGACGTTTTGGGACGACGACATCATCGACTCGTTCTACTATGGCTTGGGGGATGTAGAGAAAAACATATTGGACGAAGCAGCGAAAGGAGACTTCCTAGCCATATCCATAGTTGAGCAATTTCGAATCTTGGATGAAGAAGATTACAGGAAGATAGATTCGAAAGAAAAGTTGGAATTAGCTAAAAGGTTAGAACCGATATTAGAAGTAAAAAGGTTCGAGCAAAAGGAAGACGAAAGGATTGGAGATGCGTGGAAAAGGATGGAAGAACTGATCAGGAACTGCCAAGAAGGAGCAATAGATGACGAAACACGCCTTGAAGCCTTTTACCTAGGGTTAAATGCAGAGACGAAGCAAGAGCTAGACAATAAGGCCAAAGTAAACATGTATTCTTCACCATCACAAGAGTGCATAGCAGCTATATTCAAGATAGAGATTGAAGAGCAAGCTGCCCGTGAGAATGAAGAGGCCGAATCGTGCGAAATCGGGAAATCGGCTACTGCGACGGAGCCACCAGCGCCGCTGGGGAAGCCCAGCGCCGCTCAGGGATGCCCAGCACCGCTGGCAAACCCTACAGCTCCGATTTTCGCGAAATCAAATCCGTTACCACACGAACTAGCCTTGGAAATCAAATACCGATCGATGTGGAGATGGTTGAAGTTACTGAAGCATGAAGGAACTCGGAAAACTTGGAGGAGAGAAAAGGAACGAACGTCAAAGAAGCCATAAATCACTTCGAACGTTACCCAACGGGAACCGGCCCCCGGCCGACCCCGTATTCTTCCTCAACCTAGTTCCTAGGCCGAGTCCGGCTGAAGACTCATTAAACTTAGCGCTTCTTGGGAGGCAACCCAAGCCGTATTTTTATTTTTATTTTCATTTTTAGGAATATGTGACTAATTGCAATTAAGTGAATTGTTTTGAATTTTATCATTTGTGACCTATTTTATGAGTATGTCTTTAGAATCACAGATGCAAGCTTTCAATGGATCAAGGAAACAAGTAACTTATTGCAATCGTATTTTGTTTTTATTTTAATTTTTATGTTTTAGCTTGTTATTTCCATTTTTATATTTTGATTGAAGTGTGCAGGAGTATTTGGCTTTGTATTCTGAGGAAAACCATACACTTGGCAAAAAGCTAAGTGTGGGGGAGTTCAAGCATCAAATCGTTGAAGAAAATCAGACGTCGAAGCACGTACAAGACCTCAAAGCGCTGCTAGAAGACTTCCAGCGCCGCTGGGAAAGCCACCTGGGCTTCCCAGCGCCGCTCAGCCTCTTCCAGCGCCGCTGGACCTGCACTTGTGCAGTGCAGCGCCGCTCAATCACTCCCAGAACCGCTCCCGTGTGTCTAGCGCCGCTATCTGTTAGCCAGCGCCACTCCCAGTTCCAGTCTGCACACCAGATCGCGAAAAATCCAAAATAATCAGAAAAACCCAAAAATCCAAAAAAATCAAAAAATCAGAAAGTACCAAAAAGAAAAGAAGGTGGAGATGCATCAATGGATCGCCATCAAATGGAGACGACTCAAGTTTTGAGGTTCAACATCATTCAAGTCGCTCCGCACATGTCATCTTCAACAGCAATTCATGCAATATAAGCCCGGGAAGTTTCGTTAATCCTTTATCTTTTCGTGTTTTTCTTATTACCCTTTCTGTTATGTTCAGTACAACGAGGACGTTGTACAATTTAAGTGTGTGGAGATGGAATAGGAAAAACCCGTGGTTTAATTGCTTGAATAATCATAAGTTTTCTACTACTTAATTCGTGCAAAATTCAAATTTTTCTTGTGTCGGAAAATCATTTTGAAAATATAAGCTTTGCAAGTAGACAAAAGATGACGATAACTAAGCAATATTAGCTTTGGTAGATGAACGGTTAGTTAGGACTGTTAGTTTAACTATGATTTGTGGTTGTTCATTCTTCCAACTGGATTAGAGCTTATACTGAAACTGTATGCGATTATGTTTACCATAGCACATTTAACCGGACTTTAATATGCCTAGCAAATAAAGCTATCTAGTCATTAGTATAGGTGTATTAATTGGACTTAATTATACGTGCTTGTGTAGGAACTAGTTTAGACGTATGGTTCGCCTTAATTCTTACACTATTGATTGTAAATTAGTTGCATGCGGAGAAAGTGTATCAGTCATCTGGGGTCTCTGATAATGTCTATTGCATGAATAATGTAGTAATCTTAAGAAAGGCAATCAGTAGATTAATTAAAAAGAGTTCAAAGAACTAATAACGAGTAAAATTTATACGCATCAAGTTATGTCGCTTTGCGCGTGGGGAACCACCGACCTGTCACCGCTGTCTTGATGTAAGGTATAAACTCTAACCATTAGTTGAGTTATGTCGCTCTGCGCGTGGGGAACCACCGACCTGTCACCGCTGTCTCAACTATTAAAGATGATAATATCGTATAATTGCTTTAGTGTTTAGCTAGTGAGCATGACTGTAGTGTGAGAGTATGTCTAAGTAGTAACTCACAAGTACACAAACGATGAAATATAAATGCCTTGCTAGTAGCTAGTAGTTCTGATTGCTATACAAACTTTAATTAAGTGCTTAACTAGTCAGCAGAAAGAAGTAAGATTGAGCTGTAAGACATGTGGAATTATAGAACGGTTTTAGAGGTATTAACAAAAATAAAAAGTTAGCTTTTAGTTTTGATTGACCAATTATCTTGCCTCTAGCTATAGCTTACTGATTTTGTCTAAAGCTTTCTCAAATCATTTTGCATGACTAATCTTTCAAATTTTTAATAAAGTAGAATAACTTGAACACTTAAGTTGTCCGCTCATCATTGTTTTATTTTCTTAGACTATTTGCTTGAGGACAAGCAAAGACTTAAGTGTGGGGGTATATGATGAGCGTCCATTTTGTGATAAAAACCCCTATCGAAAGGCCTCATTTCTATGTCTTAAATGAGTTAATATTCCGGAACTATCGATACTTAATGGATTCTATGTTTACGCAGGTTCACGGAAGATGCGAGTGAGGGTAAATGGCATCAAGTGACTCAAGATGAAGGCCTATGAAGTTACAAGACACATGGAGGTGATTCGGGAGCCGAACGAAGCAATACGAGAAGCAGCATGAGCTGCCAGCGCCGCTGGGAGCTTGCAGCACCTTGGCCCAGCCCAGCGCCGCAGGAGCCCATCCCATCGCCGTTGAGCGGCCCAGTTCAGCAACCGACTTAAAACACTATTTAAGCCGAAGCAGCCCTCAAAACCTTAGGAGAGAGCCGATTCAGCAGCCCTAGCCGCCCATATTCAACCCTAGGTCGACTTTGCAGATTCCAAGGAGGTTTTGGAGCTTCTAACACCTTCCGATCTTCATCCTCAACCTAGATCTACTCTTTTACTTTACTTTCAGTTGGTAAACAATGTCTTTCATCTTTTCAGACTTTGTTATTCCTTTAATAATGTCAGGCTAGTAGGCTGAATACTTGTTTGGATCGATGTGATCATGTAGACGTTTATCTATTTTACTTTATTTGTTAGATCTGTTGGAGTGTGTTTTACTGTTTATCGTAGATCCAATGTTTTACTAGTTCTTCATATTATTATCGGTTCTATATCTGCATGTATTGATTTAATTCTGATGATCGGTCTATAATCATACACTAGGATTAATACATAAGGATGGAAAACACTAGTCGGTCTATAACTAGATGTAAAAGGTGATTCACTTATAACCGAGGGATCCAGAACCGTAGTAATTAGGATGAATAGAACATGATGCTTAACAATGTCAGATGCAATCCAGTGACTTGGAAACGAGCACTGTGGTCACCGGAGAGAATTATTATCTGGTCATGGCTTAAGAGCCGGGTAACTTAAAGATAAATTAGTAACACAAACTTTAGGTCATTAATGCTTAAACAATGAATCTAACGAGAATTTGTTTATAGAGTAGTGTGATTCTAGGGACAGCACTAGTTACTTAGGCAAAGTGAATCTAACGAGAATCTGAGCCGTGATTAAGTTTCCAACAGTCTAGCAAGTAGGTAGAATGATATCTGGTCGTACCATGAGATCGGAGATGCCAAACAAGTATTTTAATTTAATTACTGTTATTTGCTTTTTCAAACTATTTTCAGACTAAGTCTCTCGCTGAATAAGCGGTTGAGGCTTCTATTTACTTTTCAGTATTTTTAATTAGTTTAATAGGAAATCGTTACAACCCCACAACCGCTAGAATTACACATATTACTAGATTAGGTAAAGCAATGCGACCCTGCGAACGATCTTGTACTTATCACTTAACTATACTGCATCTGATCGGGTCCCCTGTCCGTTAAGGTGTGTGTGTGTTTTTGAGATAATTACTTGTACAACTTTTATAAATTTAAACACTAAAAAACGCAACCCATCAAGTGTTATGTTCTATTCATCCTAATTACTACGGTTCTGGATCCCTCGGTTACAAGTGAATCACCTTTTACATCTAGTTATAGACCGACTAGTGTTTTCCATCCTTATGTATTAATCCTTGTGTATGATTATAGACCGATCATCAGAATTAAATCAATACATGCAGATATAGAACCGATAATAATATGAAGAACTAGTAAAACATGGATCTACGATAAACAGTAAAACACACTCCAACAGATCTAACAAATAAAGTAAAATAGATAAACGTCTACATGATCACATCGATCCAAACAAGTATTCAACCTACTAGCCTGACATTATTAAAGGAATAACAAAGTCTGAAAAGATGAAAGACATTGTTTACCAACTGAAAGTAAAGTAAAAGAGTAGATCTAGGTTGAGGATGAAGATCGGAAGGTGTTAGAAGCTCCAAAACCTCCTTGGAATCTGCAAAGTCGATCTTGTACTTATCACTTAACTATACTGCATCTGATCGGGTCCCCTGTCCGTTAAGGTGTGTGTGTGTTTTTGAGATAATTACTTGTACAACTTTTATAAATTTAAACACTAAAAAACGCAACCCATCAAGTGTTATGTTCTATTCATCCTAATTACTACGGTTCTGGATCCCTCGGTTACAAGTGAATCACCTTTTACATCTAGTTATAGACCGACTAGTGTTTTCCATCCTTATGTATTAATCCTGGTGTATGATTATAGACCGATCATCAGAATTAAATCAATACATGCAGATATATAACCGATAATAATATGAAGAACTAGTAAAACATGGATCTACGATAAACAGTAAAACACACTCCAACAGATCTAACAAATAAAGTAAAATAGATAAACGTCTACATGATCACATCGATCCAAACAAGTATTCAACCTACTAGCCTGACATTATTAAAGGAATAACAAAGTCTGAAAAGATGAAAGACATTGTTTACCAACTGAAAGTAAAGTAAAAGAGTAGATCTAGGTTGAGGATGAAGATCGGAAGGTGTTAGAAGCTCCAAAACCTCCTTGGAATCTGCAAAGTCGATCTTGTACTTATCACTTAACTATACTGCATCTGATCGGGTCCCCTGTCCGTTAAGGTGTGTGTGTGTTTTTGAGATAATTACTTGTACAACTTTTATAAATTTAAACACTAAAAAACGCAACCCATCAAGTGTTATGTTCTATTCATCCTAATTACTACGGTTCTGGATCCCTCGGTTACAAGTGAATCACCTTTTACATCTAGTTATAGACCGACTAGTGTTTTCCATCCTTATGTATTAATCCTGGTGTATGATTATAGACCGATCATCAGAATTAAATCAATACATGCAGATATATAACCGATAATAATATGAAGAACTAGTAAAACATGGATCTACGATAAACAGTAAAACACACTCCAACAGATCTAACAAATAAAGTAAAATAGATAAACGTCTACATGATCACATCGATCCAAACAAGTATTCAACCTACTAGCCTGACATTATTAAAGGAATAACAAAGTCTGAAAAGATGAAAGACATTGTTTACCAACTGAAAGTAAAGTAAAAGAGTAGATCTAGGTTGAGGATGAAGATCGGAAGGTGTTAGAAGCTCCAAAACCTCCTTGGAATCTGCAAAGTCGATCTTGTACTTATCACTTAACTATACTGCATCTGATCGGGTCCCCTGTCCGTTAAGGTGTGTGTGTGTTTTTGAGATAATTACTTGTACAACTTTTATAAATTTAAACACTAAAAAACGCAACCCATCAAGTGTTATGTTCTATTCATCCTAATTACTACGGTTCTGGATCCCTCGGTTACAAGTGAATCACCTTTTACATCTAGTTATAGACCGATCATCAGAATTAAATCAATACATGCAGATATATAACCGATAATAATATGAAGAACTAGTAAAACATGGATCTACGATAAACAGTAAAACACACTCCAACAGATCTAACAAATAAAGTAAAATAGATAAACGTCTACATGATCACATCGATCCAAACAAGTATTCAACCTACTAGCCTGACATTATTAAAGGAATAACAAAGTCTGAAAAGATGAAAGACATTGTTTACCAACTGAAAGTAAAGTAAAAGAGTAGATCTAGGTTGAGGATGAAGATCGGAAGGTGTTAGAAGCTCCAAAACCTCCTTGGAATCTGCAAAGTCGATCTTGTACTTATCACTTAACTATACTGCATCTGATCGGGTCCCCTGTCCGTTAAGGTGTGTGTGTGTTTTTGAGATAATTACTTGTACAACTTTTATAAATTTAAACACTAAAAAACGCAACCCATCAAGTGTTATGTTCTATTCATCCTAATTACTACGGTTCTGGATCCCTCGGTTACAAGTGAATCACCTTTTACATCTAGTTATAGACCGACTAGTGTTTTCCATCCTTATGTATTAATCCTGGTGTATGATTATAGACCGATCATCAGAATTAAATCAATACATGCAGATATATAACCGATAATAATATGAAGAACTAGTAAAACATGGATCTACGATAAACAGTAAAACACACTCCAACAGATCTAACAAATAAAGTAAAATAGATAAACGTCTACATGATCACATCGATCCAAACAAGTATTCAACCTACTAGCCTGACATTATTAAAGGAATAACAAAGTCTGAAAAGATGAAAGACATTGTTTACCAACTGAAAGTAAAGTAAAAGAGTAGATCTAGGTTGAGGATGAAGATCGGAAGGTGTTAGAAGCTCCAAAACCTCCTTGGAATCTGCAAAGTCGATCTTGTACTTATCACTTAACTATACTGCATCTGATCGGGTCCCCTGTCCGTTAAGGTGTGTGTGTGTTTTTGAGATAATTACTTGTACAACTTTTATAAATTTAAACACTAAAAAACGCAACCCATCAAGTGTTATGTTCTATTCATCCTAATTACTACGGTTCTGGATCCCTCGGTTACAAGTGAATCACCTTTTACATCTAGTTATAGACCGACTAGTGTTTTCCATCCTTATGTATTAATCCTAGTGTATGATTATAGACCGATCATCAGAATTAAATCAATACATGCAGATATATAACCGATAATAATATGAAGAACTAGTAAAACATGGATCTACGATAAACAGTAAAACACACTCCAACAGATCTAACAAATAAAGTAAAATAGATAAACGTCTACATGATCACATCGATCCAAACAAGTATTCAACCTACTAGCCTGACATTATTAAAGGAATAACAAAGTCTGAAAAGATGAAAGACATTGTTTACCAACTGAAAGTAAAGTAAAATAGATAAACGTCTACATGATCACATCGATCCAAACAAGTATTCAACCTACTAGCCTGACATTATTAAAGGAATAACAAAGTCTGAAAAGATGAAAGACATTGTTTACCAACTGAAAGTAAAGTAAAAGAGTAGATCTAGGTTGAGGATGAAGATCGGAAGGTGTTAGAAGCTCCAAAACCTCCTTGGAATCTGCAAAGTCGACCTAGGGTTGAATATGGGCGGCTAGGGCTGCTGAATCGGCTCTCTCCTAAGGTTTTGAGGGCTGCTTCGGCTTAAATAGTGTTTTAAGTCGGTTGCTGAACTGGGCCGCTCAACGGCGATGGGATGGGCTCCAGCGGAGCTTGGCAAGGTTCCAGCGGCGCTGGCAGCTCCTGCTGCTGCTCGTATTGCTTCGTTCGGCTCCCGAATCACCTCCTTGTGTCTTGTAACTTCATAGGCCTTCATCTTGAGTCACTTGATGCCATTTACCCTCACTCGCATCTTCCGTGAACCTGCGTAAACATAGAATCCATTAAGTATCGATAGTTCCGGAATATTAACTCATTTAAGACATAGAAATGAGGCCTTTTGATAGGGGTTTTTATCACAAAATGGACGCTCATCAATGATCAATTCCAATGTTGTGGTAGTATTTTGTATTATGCTGCAATATTTACACAAAACGACTTAGTGTGATCTAAAAAACTAACACATTGCAAAGTCTAACTCTTAATAAATAATACAAAGATTACCATTAAGATTAAAAGATTGTTACCTCAAATGAGTGAGAATGCACTAGTGAATGAAGCCAGAAGTATAAGATCCATGACTTTTGTAGTAATAGAGAAACCCTCTTGATCAAACCACGCCGATTTGTTGTGTGTCTGGTATGTGGAACAAAAGGTGAGGTCTGATTAATGAGAGAGTACTAAGACCACACTAAGTGTATGATTTATTTCTTCTCAAAGTTAACCATTGTAAAAATATCCTTCATAGCTTGGCACACATCCTTCTCCACAATATTCTAGGCAGCCTTGTACAAGGCTTATATGTACCCTCTCCAATTGAGGGAATTGCTTCTTTTATTTCACCATCTTGTAATTCTGTAACCATGTAATCACAATCGGCTTCTTTTACTTTTTCTTAAAATAATTCACGTAGTCTTTGGATCAAACATGTATCCCCATTTTTCCCCAAGGAACTCCTCATAATGAGATGTGACACGGGTACTACTTTACCTGCATACAATATTCCATTCGCGTTCGGCGTCCCTGATTCAGTGCGGGTATGATGTTGTCTCCCCTTGATGGCTTAATGAAAATAATCTATATTACCATCCCCCTCTTTTAGGTATTGCAATTTTGATTGTTGCTTTAATAGTTGCTAGATGCTTCTTGGAAAACTTTAAGATACATAGAATGCTCGTCACTAAGTTTGAATTTAATAGGTCTTTATCAAATGCACGCCGCACTTCTTCATCAAGTTGTATTCGAAGCATAGACACCCTCAAATCAACGTTTCCATGTTGTGAGCTTAGTTCTCTCATCGACTTTTTCTGATCCTTTAATTATTGAACAACTTGATACATCGACTGGCCATGTTTTCGACAACTCTAAGTTAATTTAACTTGAAGCACGTTCATTAGTTTAATACTTTTCGTTTTATGTTTACTCCTCACTGAAAGCTTCAAGATAGCACGACTGTGGTCAGAGACTTTGTATGGCTGAAATGAAGCATAATAATTAGCTAAAATCAGAAGGAATTTGTCGTTTGTGGTTTGCCATAACCCCGGGATTGAACTGGCATTTGGTTTTTGATTCCACATAAAATCCATGCCTATCCCAACACTATTAGTCCTCACACATTCTTTGAAATTGGCTACATAATTAAGGTTTGACAAACTTGCTCTCCAAGTTAGACTTAAACTGAATTGGGCCTAAGCAATTAAGGCCTCACTGCTTAGCCCAATCAGTTAAGGTCTGGTGCCTTACTAATCAAAAGACTCTCCAGCCTTTTAAGTGGGCCAATGACAACACAATACGCCAACACAGTCTCCTTTCCTGGTGGTATTGTCTTATCTTTTTGTGATATGTCTTTCTTCATCATCTTGAGAGGTGATATATATTTTTAGATAGCATGACTTCGTAAAAGCCTAGAGGTAGCCTAATTTTTGCTATTCGTTTTTCTTCTAGAGTTTTTACCCATGATTGCTTTTTAGTTGACATAAGAATTATTAAAAATCAATGAAATTGATATCTTAACAATTGTTAAAAAATTTGATTATTGTTGAGAGAAAAATGACCTATTAAACCCATTGATTTTCAAATGTTAGTCATCTTACTCAACGAATTTCAACTATTTGTAGGTGGCGGAAGTTTATTTAGTCAAGAAAAAGTCCCTATTAGGAGGGAAAAAAACATATGCCTGTGAGGAGGGGCGGCAGTCTTTTATATTATAACGTGGTTTGTTGTATTCTTGTAGATTTAAGTGATTATGTAAAATATTGTCCGGAATTCATCTCGCGAGGGTCCGATGCTCGATATTTCGTATAAGTCGATTTTGTATGTTAAGTGTTTTCAAAGTTTTATAGATACGATTATTTTAATGTTAATTTTGATTGTAACATTGATACATAGAACACGGCTTGCAAGATCGTGCGAAGATTGCGTATTAGAGTATGGGATGTATCAACCACACGACGTATGGTAGATTATAAAGACCATATGTGGCAGGCAAGCTCTATATACTATTTATGTTTTAATTAAGCTGGTTTGAGCTATTAATCAGTTATGTTTTTTTTAAAATTCTGTAGGTGGCGTGGAACCCTATTAGTCACGAGCTTCTACTTAGCGGCCCATAGAATGAAGTATTACTAGTGACTGCTCTATTCTCTTGTAAATATAATGTTTTATTAATACATTGTTAAAATGCTTTGAATGGTTGCAAACAGACCTTCTTGCTTAAAAAATTAGCAATATCCAATACTCTAGTTATCTAATGAAAGTGGTTTCACTAATTAAAGGGTATGGATGTGTTGGGAACGTTCACATGTTCTTTTATTTGTATAAAAACTTGCTTGTTGAACTTTCCAGGTTGATTTTAGGGATGAGAAACCCCCATTCATGGGGCACCAAGTCTACGGTTAAAACGGTAGCATGTAAGTTGATATTCCTTGGTATGATTCTATACTACCGTTTTAACCGTAGACTTGGTACCCCACCTGAATGGGGGTTTGTCATCCCTAAAAACAACCTGCAAAGTTCAACACACAAGTTTTTATATATAAATAAAAAAAACATGTAAACGTTCCCAACACATCCATACCCTTTAATTAGTGAAACCACTTTTAAAAAAAATTCATTAGATAACTAGAGTATTGGATATTGCTAATTTTTTAAGCAAGAAGGTCTGTTTGCAACCATTCAAAGCATTTTAACAATGTATTAATAAAACATTCAATTTACAAGAGAATAGAGAAGACAGTCACCAGTAATACTTCATATACTTCATTATGGGCCGCTAAGTAGAAGCTCGTGACTAATAGGGTTCCACGCCACCTACAGAATTTTAAAAAAAACATAACTGATTAATAGCTCAAACCAGCTTAATTAAAACATAAATAGTATATAGAGCTTGCCTGCCACATATGGTCTTTATAATCTACCATACGTCGTGCGGTTGATACAACTATCCCATACTCTAATAATGTAATCTTCTCTCGAGCTTGCAAAGCCGTTTTTGTGTATCAATGTTACAATCAAAATTAACATTAAAATAACCTCATCTATAAAACTCTAAAAACACTTAACATACGGCATCGAGTTATACGAAATATCGAGCACCAGACCCTCGCGAGATGAATTTTGGACCATATTTTACATAACCACTTAAATCTACAAGAATACAACAGACCACCTTATAGTATAAAAGATTGTTGCCCCTCCTCACAGGCATATGTTTTTTCCCTCCTAATAAGGATTTTTCCCTGACTAAATAATCTTCGCCACTTACAAATAGTTGAAAATCGTTGAATAAGATGACTAACATTTGAAATTCAATGGGTTCAATGGGTGAATTTTCTCTCAACAATGATCAAATTTTTTAACAATTGTTAAGATATCAATTTCATTGATTTTTAATAATTCTTATGTCAACTAAAAAGCAATCATGGGTAAAAACTCTAGAAGAAAAACGAATAGCAAAAATTAGGCTACCTAGGCTTTTACAAAGTAATGCTATCTAAAAATATATATCACCTGTCAACATGATAGAGAAAGACAGATCACAAAAGGATAAGACAATACCACCAGAAAAGGAGACTGTGGTGGGGTGTTGTGTTGTCATCGACCCACTTAAATGGCTAGAGAGTCTTTTGATTAGTAAGGCACCAGACCTTAACTGATTGGGCTAAGCAGTGAGGCCTTAATTGCTTAGGCCCAATTCAGTTTAAGTCTAACTTGGAGAGCAAGTTTGTCAAACCTTAATTATGTAGCCAATTTCAAAGAATGTGTGAGGACTAATAGTGTTGGGATCGGCATGCATTTTACGTGGAATCAAAAACCAAATGCAAGTTCAACCCGGGGTTATGGCAAACCGCAAACGACAAATTCTATTTGATTTTAGCTAATTATGCTTCATTTCAGCCATACAAAATCTCTAACCACATTCTTGCTATCCTAAAGCTTCCAGCGAGGAGTAAACATAAAACGAAAGTATTAAACTTATGAACGTACTTATTAACAACACTAGATTAAAAGATAAAGTTAAATTAACTTAAGTTGTCGAAAACATGGCCAAATGATGTATCAAGTTGTCAAATAATTAAAGGATCAGAAAAAGTCAATGAGAGAACTTAGCTCACAGCATGGAAACATTTATTTATGGGTGTCTAAGCTTCGAATACAAATTGATGAAGTACGGGGTGCATATGATAAAGACCTGTTAAATTCACACTTAGGGACAAGAATGTTGTGTATCTTAAAGCTTTCCAAGAAGCATCTAGCAACTATTAAAGCAACAATCAAATTGCAATGGCTAAAAGAGGGATGATGGTAATACAAATTATTTTCATAAAGCCATCAAGGGGACACAACATCATACCCGCACCAACAATTAGGGACCCCGGACGTGGATGGAATATTGTATGTAGGTGAATTAGTACCCGCTTCACAACTCATTATGAGGTGATCCTTGGGAAAAAAGGGGGATACTTGTTTGATCCAAACACCACGTGAATTGTTTAAGAAAAAGTAAAAGAAGCATATTGTGATTACATGGTTACAGAATTACAAGATGGTGAAATAAAAGAAGCAATGCTCTCAATTGGAGAGGGTACACATAAGCCTTCTACAAGGCTGCCTAGAATATTGTAGAGAAGGATGTGTGCCAGGCCATAAAGGATATTTTTACAATGGTTAACTTTGAGTAGAAATAAATCATCACTTAGTGTGGTCTTAGTACCTCTCTCATTGATCAGACCTCACATTTTGTTCCACATACCCGAAAAGAATTTAGCGCTTGAAAATAAGGGAAAAATCAATGAAAATATTCAGCATCTAGCATCTATCTCCCTGCGTAATCATTTTCTACACACAGAGCTATTTCCCAATACCGGTCTAAACATATGTATGTCAGATAAGGTGTAGGTAAGGATGTGGTTGGCATTTCCACTGGAAAAGAGGGTAACTCATTGACTAATTCAAATAATGAGGACCCTACTATAACCGAATCTAAATATTCAAAAAAATTGGCTTCCAAGCCTGACACGACTAAGTGTGACGACTGACGAGGGATTTGCTTCGTTGCAAGGACCAGAGAAGGTGACCCCTGCTACTTTAGTTGCTTGCAAGCCAAATGAGGATCGTACTGCTGAAAATCACAAAATTTTATGTCGCATTGTAATACTGATTCAGCAATAAGCAGTGTAGATGAGACAGGAGCAATTGAGGTAGCAGATTGTACGAAAGTTGATGTATGTGCAAGTAACAACAAAGAGAATTAATTGTATTTTTCTGTATCATTTGTTGTATGAGAATTGAGAAGTATACGTTTAGAAGAAAAGAGAGATAGGGTGTTAGAAAAATGGATATTACATAGCAGTGTGTTCTTTGAATGCTAGGAAGCAAATGTCTGGTCTGATTTTTGTATAATTAAAATAGGTTGTTTTGTTACATTTTCAGTATAAATGAATTAGATGAAGACAGATAAATACGAGTTAAAAAATATATATATAAATAATTATTATAAGAGTTATTACACTTTTTGTTAATGTAAATAGGAAATGACCATTATACCCCCGGCATGCTAGTTGACAAATCATTACTCAGTCAACAGCGACACAGGCATTTGCTTTTATTAATTAAATAGCCAATTAAAAAGTCATAAGCAAGATTATAACCCACAACCTTTAACTTTTAATGTGAAGATCTAACAATAAGATAAATAAAATTCTACATGATCACATCAATCCAAACAAGTATTCAGCTTACTAGTCAGACATTATTAATGGGAATCACAAAGTCTGAAAAGATGAAAGACATTGCAAGATAATAAATTTAAAGTTGGCACTTATCCAAAAAGGGACGTATGAATGGGGACCTTAAGATCCGACCGTGTCTAGAACAAAAAGAATTTTAGAGGACTCGAAAACGATTTTCGGGTGTGAACGAGACTTCATAGGACGGGCAATTTTTCAATTTAAAGTTCCCTGGCACATCCCATGCCTGGGTTTTGTTACGTCAAAGCGACAACCAAGATGACCCGAAGCCTAGCTTATGTTTTTATTTCATAAGTGGCTTATGTTTTTATTTTATAAGCTTATAAACTCTTTCAATAGTGTTTGGATTAGCTTATATCATATAAGCTATTAGGCACTTATGAAGTGTTTGGCATAGTTTTTTTCTAATTTAGCTTATGTTGGTAAAATGACCGAAATTGCATGCTTACATATTATCACATAACTTATATTTTAAAAGTATCTATGACATTAATGATACACGAAAGGCACTTTTGCTTCGCCTAAAAACGTTACAGAAAACATTTATGAGTTTAACAATGTTTTTTAAGCTTTACACCTATGACATTAATGAGTTTTTACTCTTACGACATTTGTTAGCTCTTACACCTACGACATTTATTATAACAACCAATTAAATTTACCTACTAAATATATTTCCAGTTTTGATTATCAACGTATTACTTATGTAATTGATCATCAGCTTATTGCTAGCTATAATTTACACAATGTGATCAAACTTATATACTCATGTTTCTTAGGAGTGTTTCAATATTGATGTAAATTACAAGGTAAATGAAAGGAAATAGTGATGGAAGCAAAGAAAAAAATGAAAACAAAATAAATAAATAAAAACAAATAGTGATGGAAGCATTAAAATTTAGAGATGCATAAGTCTAGAGATGTATAAAAAATAATTAATGTAAAGAAAAGAATGAAAGTAAGATGAACATAATGAAAAAAAAGGATGAAAATCATACCTCTGTGTAGCAATGATGATGAACAGAACTGAGAAAAAAGAAAAGAAGGTAGATGGATAGGTTGGTGGGACATGGAAAAATAAAAGCAAGCTGAGTAATACAAGGGTATAAGGGTATTTTACAAGTTGTGTTGAAAAACCATTGTTTAAAGGGCTTTTCAAAACTAGCTTATATAAGTCCAATATAAGCTTAAAAAGAGATAATCCCAGTAAATAAGCTAAGGCCAAACACCCTCTAATATGAAATAGAGTAAGAAAAATACAACCCCAGAATGCAAATTCAAATCAAAGGATGAATGTGGAATGACAATATTCTTCTTCTTCACTTTATAGATGATAATGGTTAGTGAGTTTTGTAGAGGGGGTAACGGAGATGATGGATGAATTTTTAGGTGGTGATGGATGATGAAATGGATGATGATTTTGAAGAAGAAAAATTGGGTTTTTGTTGGTAGTCATGTTGTGTGAAAATGAAAATAATATTATGCCTCTAAAGCTTCTTTCCGTTTTTCTCCCCTTTTTTAGTTCGTTGTCCGCACTTATTACTTATATTAAAGACAAACACACCCCAAAATATCTCTTGTGTGGCTTCTGTACGTGAGAAGTAGTTGGGAGTAGTAATGGAAGTGGGCCTCGTCAATTGTGGTTAGGTAATAGAACTAACTAGTCAATTTGGCATATGCTGTAGAGTTTCATCATTCATAATGATACTCGTTCCAAAAGGGTAGAAAACAATAAGGTAAGAAATAAATTTGGCATGTTTTAATGAAACTTGAAATCCAAAGAATGTCTTCATTATTTAACTTACACACGCAGACACGCATACACGTACTAACTCCCTAAAGCTTCCCCAAGAATTCAAAAAAGGTATGTATTTGTGCTATTTAGGCACTTCTAGACTCATTTTGAAGAAACCAAAATCGGTTGTAAAACCACATTGTATCAGCTGTCACAGTGTACCCGTCTTGGTTCTTGTGCCAACCGTAGTAGGCATGGGTTCGGTTCTTGATGTCAAATGTATCATGTCCATAACTAGCTTCTCTAAATGCTGAATACTCGGGTTGAGGCTCTGTCATTCTACATTAGCCATCACCATAGATATTGTAAAGTTAGATGTTTGTACTGATGTTAAAGCATACCATTGTGCATATATTATTATAAGTATATATAATATAGGATAAGATGTTTAGAAACAGTACTTGGTTGCTAATCCCTCGAGGTTTCCGCCATCTCCAATAGTTATGTAAACCGGCGCAGATTGATCTTTTACAGGTTGGCAGATCCCGTTAACAATGTTGTAAGCAATGTTTGATACACGTTCCTTCATCAATTAAAAAGCAGTTTTCAACGAAGACAAGGGGGTTTTCAGATGTGTATTTTGAAAAGGGTAATAAGTTCTAATGGAAAGTAATGCTTGAATGTGCTAATCCTGTTTATAAAAGAACTTACCGTGCGTTCATAAGCATGGACATGACCAGCAAACACGACATCCACTTTGTACTTCACAAACCACGCCTCGAACATTACTCTCATGGATTCACCTTCCATGTAGTGATAGTTGTAGCTATTATACCATGGAGAATGCAGCATAACGATCAACCATGGTGTTTCTGTTCTGTTCACCTTGGGTAGTTCCTTTCCAAGCCATTTGTATTGAGGTGTGTATTTTCCTATTAATATATGCCAAAATAAGAAATTTTCCGTGCTCGCTACTTGGTATAACTTTTCATTTAGTTAAATGTAAATAAATATGGAATTCGAGTATGTATTTTACCATAAGCTGAATATGAAGCTAAAACAATGATGTGAGCGGAGGCTCTCTTGATGGAGTACCAATAGGGAGTATGGCTGTCGGACGACTTGTAGGGGACAGGATAACGATGAGTATAAGGCTTGAAAGGTTTCAACTCTCCCTGAAATGGAATTATCGAACACGTTATGATCTGGATAGGATTTAAAAAGGTAAAAGAAAGGGAAATGTTGAAACTTATAGTCAAAACAGACTCACCTTCAACTTAAACTATAAATTCCAAACTTAAGAATATGATTGTAAAACTACACCAATTTTGAACGCCTTTGGTTTGGGCTGAAGGACATAATCAATGTTCATCTTGTAATTGGAAAGTCTAAAGTTTGACCTCACAAGTCAAACATTTGCATCTTAAAACAAAAAATGACAGTGGAAACTTACAATTTCAGGTGCATAATCAAGTTCATGATTTCCTGCAGTCCGTATCCAAGGTTGATACGCTGCACTTTGCTCTATAAACCGTCCCCATGAATCCCATCTTCGGTTATCATGATTAGGATAGTTATCTGCGTAAGAAAGATCTCCCGCAAACAGCAATGTTTCCCCTTTCACAGGATTCATTTCATAATGTGTAAGTGTCAGGTTTGAATCATAACTCTGGCCTAGATCCCCTGCAAGTGCACACACAATGCTTAAAGGGAATGAATCAAAAGGTGTTTTCTTTCGACTAGAAGTGGAAAAATGGACGATTATAATGCAAAATACTTCTTGTCCAAAAATTGTAGCTGATTATATATAGTTTGTAAGTATACAATTTGGCCCATTTCCATTTTTATTATTACTCGTCCTGCAAAAGACGTATTCTCAAATTTAGAAGTAAAGATTGAACAGAATTAACAAAAAAAAACATCAATGAGGCCAAAAGTGGAAGGAACGTCTGGTCCGACTTCAGGTGGAGTCGTAAACCAGAAAGTTCTTGGCGTGTGATCAATTCCAACCTAATAGTAGTATTTTGTATCATGTTGCAATGGAAGCGAATCACATAGGATTCCAACTCCACTCCCTTCATAGTGAGATTCCAAAACTCAATCTCTATCTTTTGCACCGCTTCACGAGGACAATACTCTCGCTTCAAGTCCTCTTTGAGTTGCTCCCAAGTGAGAGCCCTTCCTTGGAGCTTGATAGTGGCAAACTTGACTCGGTCCGCGGGTGCACAATCAATGATGTTGAGAACGGTTTCCTTGCTTTGGAACCATGTAGGCAATCCCAACGGACCTTCCTCCATAAAACTCCTTGGGATTGCAAGACGTGAAAGTCTTGTAGGCATTCCTATCAACGCATTGTCCCCGCCATTGTCTCCTCCAGTTTGTCTTCGTGCCGCATTAAGGCTAGCGGTTACGCTCTCATCAATTTGGGTAGCCACGGTCGGCATGACGTGGTTGATTTGTTGCGAAATCATTTGAGCTAGCTCATTTTCTTTGGGCCTCTCTCCTCTCGGCGTTGAGCCTCCTCACTCGTTTCTCGATGTTTCTTCGTGGCGGCATGTTTCTATAACAAAGGTTAATGTAGTTTAGACATTCTTGCACTAAATTATATGATAGAGGTTCAACTCACGACTCTATAGTCACACGTGTGCGTACATATATAAGTGGGGGTGTATGTTTGCATATATATATATATTATATATATGCGTGTATATATATATACTTGTCCCAAGTTTGTCACTTATTTGCTTATATCTTACTAGCTTAGCTCTTTAACTTCGTATGGGGTTTGTTTATCACTAATGCACCTTATATATATAGTCATTATATTCCAACTATGTATGGCTTCACGACCTTTTCCATTCACTTATGACTACCTACTATTATTAGTCATACTTGTATTTCATCACAATAACAAATTCACAACATAAATATAATAATCATGGAGGAGATAAACTTTCAACCAACACAATATGTAATCATAAAAGGCATCATGCATATGTATTATCAAAAGATAAGTTCAAAAAAATTGCACAATACCAAGGACTATGTGGCCATCACCACTTACACATTAGGAAAATCCAAGAAACAACATACGAAAACACAATTGTTCATACATAAAATTAGTTCATAATGGAAACAAGCCTCCTAAGTTCATAGGTTAATCACGAGAGCTAGCACGAGCACACATAGGGCTGCTACAATCCATCCCATCACTTGAATCACCCACGACATCCGTCTAGTTGCCTCTATGGCTAGACCCACGCACCCCACGGCTTGCCTCACCACGTCCGTGGTTTCTTCCCTAAGTATTTCTTGTTGCCTCACTCTTGCCCTTGCATCTCTTAGTCCTCTTGCTAAACCCCATACCCTATTTCTTTCTTCCTCGTTAATACCTTGTGGGGGTAGGGGAGGAGGTACTCCATGTACTCCTCTCGGCATTCCATCTCCGTAAGGCCTTGGCTCGAAATGAGGCATGTATCCACGGTTGAAATGAGGCATGTAGGTTTAGCATATATCTCCGTAACGATTTGAAACTAGTTGTCTTGGCTTCTCAATTCTCATTACAGCATTCGCTTTACAGGTAGGTTTTAACATATATGTCATTTATTTCGTTGTGACTGTAGTTACTCAGTAACCATTTGATTTGTGTTCATTTTTTTAGAAAATTCACAAAATGATATAAATTAGATGCTCCTTATTCAATTAAGTGATAAAATATTCTGAATTAGTTTTGGATATCTACATTAACTAAATAACTAATCAACTAAATGTGGTAAAAATCGTATGCAGGATGGAAGTTCACATTACATGAAAGGAGTGACTCTTGTGCTTGCCTATATAGTAATCAGGGCATGCTTCTTTGTTCAACGAATCCCCTTTGGTAAGTCGATAACCATTACCCTATATGTTTGATTTTTCTTACGCAGAGGTTCGATTTTAGTTCTTGATTCTTTGAAATTAAGTATTACTTATTAGAGTTGTTCCCATACTCTGCAAAAATTGGTTTTCGTCTTTCTTGTTTTCTTTGTTACTTGAACAACTTAGGGCCAGTGGGAAATGCAGTTGCTTGATCGGGTGTATTACAAGTCTCTTTCTAATGAAAATCCTCTAGCATTTGAATCCCGTAATGGTTACTTGTAAGCCGAATGATCATGGTATCAAGGAGACAAAGTGGAATCGCGACTGACTAATAAATGGGACCTTAGAGAATTGAAAAGATGAGATGACCCAACTCGTAGGAACATTTTTGGTTTGTTATGTATTTTATCTTTGTTTCATGGCTTAATAATGTGCAAGTAATTGTAAATGGTAGGGTGTGTTTTCCCTTCTAAACTACAATATTTTCTCAGGTTAGTCCATGTAAAAATGCTACTGTACATTTTATTGTTCAGATAAATTTTAATTCTGAAGTGATGCCTAATACTACTTAAATTTAGTATGGGATTGTTGGAACTTGGATTGGACCCGCCCGCCACTTCCTTACTACTACTCGATAAAGAATGATGACCATATTGTTGGTTAATTATAAATGAATACCCATGAATATCCATTAACTCAATCCTTAACGGAAACCAATCATTGACCATAGTGGTTACATTAGAATGGCTATATATCCGAGTTGTTTCATGCATATTGAACAACACAGCAAGAGAAAGAACGTGCACTAGCTTCTTACAATCATAATAGGATATATAGATAATAACTTCATTTTGCATCAAAATTCATTGCATATTAGGTTCATTCACAGTTGAATACCTTAAAGGCTTAAACTACATAAAAATTGAAAAATCACCAACCTACCTTGTTTAACATTTAAATCGTAACGATTTGCCTATCACCCATGCTAACCAACCCAGTCACTTTCAGGTGGTCTAACTTGCTCAGGGCGCCACGCCGGAAGCGAAGTTGGGGCATGGGGTCCAGCAAGACCAACATTTGGATTAAGAATGGCCAGGGGTTCAGGAGGCAGAGGAACAGGAACAGACCCAGCACAAGGAGTAGCATCGTGGAGGAGGATCTTGGACATCAACAGTAGGCAGAGTAGCACCAGAAGCGGCATTGTGAGAATGGGGATCCAGAACATCAGAGCCATTAGCTTGATCAGATAGTAGTATAGGTTCAACTGTGTGGTCTGAGAGAGAGGCCGAAGAATCGTCACTATCAGTAGCAGTATGGTCAGACAGAGAATCCGGGGAACCATCAGTACCACAAGCAGAGAGAGGATCCAGGTCATTAAGAGCTGCAGTATTCTCACGAGGAGAAAGTTGAACAACAGAAGTATTCTCCTCAGAGCCACTGGATGGTCTCTGTCTTCATACAGAAAGAGCATCAACACATAAATAATGAACATTTCCAATATCAGAAGCCAACAGTGAGTGTTCAGTAAATCATTTTCAGAAAAAACTGATACGTTGCGCGGCTTACTAATCTGTTTGACTATTTTTGCTTAGACCCATCCGGAAAATGAGAAAATCTGTAAGCATAAAATGTTTAAAAATATACCTTTAATTAAACGGTGAAATCATGATCGAAAATTTGATATGATAGATCGATGATAAAGAAATAATTGATTGTTTTCTTTTTGCTGCTGATTTTTTAGATTATTATTAACTTAGGATGAAAGATACAGTACAATCAAAAGGAGGAACAATGAAAAAATAAGGGAATAGTAGGCGGTGGTCACAATAATAGGGTTAAAAAGGCATTTCCAATTCCGTTAAGTTTGCTTAGAAATACTTTTTAATATGGGCCTGGCCCATTCATTTTATCTGGCCCACTCAATTTATCTAGCACGAACCCACGAAGACACATTATTTAGATTTGATCCTTGACCCCATATGCCAAAGTTACATAAAGCTAACTGTAAAAGTAATTCAATGTTCGCGTTTAGAAGAAAAACGTTACCACCGATAACAAAGATAAAAAAGAGATTGGACTAAAACCATTACGTACCCGGGGTTTCGCATTGATCATATAATGCAATGCATTCCTACAAAAGTGTAAGCTGGCTTGTATATTTGATATGTCGTATTTTATACCCATTTCCCACAACGTATTTAGTTGATTTCGCATGGTTTATGAGTCGTTTTTGTATACAATTGGTGCGTTTATGGTATTTGTTAGTGTTTCAGGTTACCGACAGGTATTTAAGCGCAAATCTAGAGAAAACGACATTGTTGAGGTGAATCAAGTGCTAACGGAGGATTTCGGAAGCATTTGGATGAAGATTGCAGAAAGTCAACCAAAGTCAATGCTGAAGAAGGCCAGTTGCGCCGCAACCCAATTCCAGAAAGATAGATTGCGCCGCAACTCTCCTTGTTGCGCCGCAACGCCCTTCCTTCCTGGCCAGCCACGAGTCAACATAAGTCAAAGGTCAACGCTGGTCAACGCAGAGTTGCGCCGCAATTACCTGTTGCGCCGCAACCGAAAACCAGAAGAATAAGTTGCGCCGCAATGGCCATTGTTGCGCCGCAATGCATTCAAGTTCAACTCAGCTTTGGTCAATAAAAGTCAAAGTCAACTGCCGAGTCAAACCAAGTTGCGCCGCAACTACACCAGTTGCGCCGCAACTGGGTCCGAATCTGGAGAAAATCGGGAGGCATATAAATAGCATGCAAAATTAGCCCAAAACACTTCTTCTCTTTTTAGCAGCCGTGTGAAACCCTATTTTGGAGAATTCTTCAGATCTTCATTAATTTCTAGGTTATCAAACACGATTTGATCATTTTCATTCATAGCTTTCAATTATTATCATTAGGTAACAATGAATTTTTCTTGTTTTAATTGTTATTCTTATTTTAATATGAGTGGCTAATCACTCTATCATCCATCTTGATGGAGTGAGACATTATGTAAAGATTGCACAATTTTATTAATTCAATGTTGATTTCATTTAACGTTATATCGAGATCTTAGCGTATTTCTTCCTTATTATTTATCTTGAATTGATTGGTGATTTATATGTGTCTTTAATGGTAGTTATTGATTACGTATATTTCATTTTGATTGTTTGGGTACAAACGATTGGGTCTATGACGGGTACGGTAGATAATCGTTCTTGATAATAGGGAGAAATGTGTTAACGGTTGGGTACAATCGATAGATATAATTGTTATTTCAATAACCAAACCAATTGTTTGATTAGGGAAGTTATAAAAGATGTCTTGGGGTACCGGTCTTTGTAACGAAACTAGTTTAAGCAAGAGAGTCAAATGATGTCTTCAACTTGACGGGTACGGGGTTGGTGCTTTGTTTGAGTCTCGGTTATTTAATCAACTAATTTGGGTTTGAACTTCATTTATGTGCAATCTGAACATGTGTTGAGCGAAATCAAGATGGATGACCTTTTAAATTATTGTTTAAAACAAATTCTCTTTGCGATTAATCCTTTGGGATTACTAATTATTTACTAACTTTTGCAACGTGACAATTCGGTCACAAAACCCCCCCTTTTACTTGAATTACTTAATGTCAACAATTACTTAGTTTAGTCCCTGTGTTCGATCCTGGACTTACCTTTTTAGCTATACTATATACGAACGGGTCCACTGCCCGAGAGTGTGTAGTAGTCAATTTTAGGATATTTCTTGTTTATAAATTTTAAACTCGATTTTACACATCAATATTCGACGTGGATGATCATAAACCGTAGTGATGCATGTTTGGCTGTTTGCTAGTGATAGGGTGTTCGGAATTGCTTTTGTAAAATAGATTTTGTGTTTATAAACTTCGTTCTTGAAACATAAAGGTCTAAATCTGTGATCCAAAACTACATTGGCATATTCAGATTAAGAAAACACAGATAATCAATTTCTTATCGTTTGTCTTATTCAAATACCATGATAATCTTTCATCAAAATGCAATCCCAAAATCCCTTCAAGTACGGCGTGTAAGTTAATATGGCAAATCCAAATATCTGTTAATTAACTCAGTCACCATCTTCCGGGACTAATCAGACTACAAGTTTATAATTCATTCCATTATTGTCACACCCCATTATAGCGGAAATATAGGGTTAACAAAAAATTGCGTACTTATCAGAAGGTAAATAGAGATTACATCTATTAATCCAAATACAAGTCTATTACAAGTATAATCGTTCAGATGTGGATCCCAATACACGGATACAAACTATCCTCAATTGGAAATAGGTCCACTTAATACAATAATAACATTTGGACAACTAAGTACAATTAGGACTAATAAAACGATAGTCCTCAGAGGTCTGACGCTAATTGTACGTCCAATGTTCAAAAGATGGCTTCACGAAGTCATATACGTTTCCAATACTTACTGTTGGTTACCTGAAAAGCATGAAATTTGAGAGGATCAACTATCGAAATAGTTGGTGAGTTTACAGAATGTTTGACCAAGTTTATTCGTCATTGTGAGCACACAATGACTTGTAGTTATTTTCAACAAGACAATCAGAATCCAACACTTGATAATATTTCATAACAAGACAGCCGGGGTCTAAGTCCGACTAAAGCATATGACAGCCGGGAGCCAAGTCCGACAGTATCAGTCACTATGCTACATTGCTTCGCACAGGATTTCCCTCTAAAATGGGGTGCGCACCACGACAATGTTTATGACTAGCATATGACAGCCGGGAGCCAAGTCCGACAGTATCAGTCACTATGCTACATTGCTTCGCACAGGATTTCCCTCTAAAATGGGGTGCGCACCACGACAATGTTTATGACTAGCATATGACAGCCGGGAGCCAAGTCCGACAGTATCAGTCACTATGCTACATTGCTTCGCACAGGATTTCCTTCTAAAATGGGGTGCGCACCACAACAATGTTTATGACTAGCATATGACAGCCGGGAGCCAAGTCCAGACTTTGGTGCGGCGCACCAAGGAGGAGGTGCGGCGCACCTTTGCCCATATCAGTTCCAAATCAACCCAAACACGAACCAAAACCCCTAAAACTCGACCCAAACCAATCCAAAACGATTTGTAGGAACTTGTAGCTTGTTTTGAAGCATAACTAAGCATCATAGACCATAAATACACATACCCCAACCCATAATTTCATCCATAACATCATCGAATCTTCCGAAACGATCAAATCAAACCAAAACCCTATTTAAACCCTAATTCCATTTTAAGTCGTTTTAGGCCATGTAAAAACTCGAAATGACTAGAAAAGAGTAAGTAAACATAAATAGACGCAAAAGGGATGATTTAGACTTACCAAAAAAATTTGATGTTCTTGAAGATAATTTAAGATGGTGAAGATGATGATGATGCCTTGAATACTTGTTAAATGATTACTTCTTTTTCCCAAAATCAAATTTGATTATGCTAAGAGATTGAGAGAGTTTGCTCCTTGAGAGTGTTGGTGATATGTGTGGTGTGTTTTGTGTTTGTGTGTGGTGTTTTGGGTCGATCAAAAAGAAAGAAAGGAGGGAAGGGGGGGTGTTTTACTCCCTGCCTCTCATTTCATTTTCCAGCCCATGTGGCTCATTTGGGATATTTTGTATCCCTAAATTTAGTAAAATGCTTACGATTAAATACCGTTTGACCAAAAGGTTAAAATGTAAAGTAAAGGTATTTTCCTTCGTCTTATTTTAGTTAAGACAAGTAAATAAAACTTTATCAAACTAACTTTAGAAATATTAAGTTTAGACAGTCTAATTACTGTGCAAAAATTCATAACCTTTAAATATCTCATTTAAAGTTATTTTAAGACTCGGCATTCCGTCTAAATAGCTAATAGTCTACGTCATAAGGACACGTCCAATTGAACCATATCAAATGTTCAATTAACTAATAATTTCTACGTCATAATCTCTAAATTAGACGAAATTATATTAATGATCGAGATTAGGACTAACCCGTTGTTAATAAATTACGAGTTGTCACAGCATCATTTTAATCATCCGCCCAAGTTCATAACAAATTCGATAAGAAACATACACACCATGTACCGTTAACCATCTTCATATCTCACAGATACAGCAACATAACTAGTATAAAATCTTCACATAACATACCCACTTGTCAAACCTGTTATTAGGACGTCTGAACACTACCATACATTTTCTTCTATATTAAAGGCGTATACTTTAATGTTTAATCATTTATAACGATACTCATTCTTCCAAAAGGGTAAAAAAACAATAAGGTGAGCAGAAGCTCTCTTGATGGAGTACCAATAGGGAGAATCGCTGTCGGACGACTTGTAGGGGACAGGATAACGATGAGTATAAGGCTTGAAAGGTTTCAACTCTCCCTGAAATGGAATTATCGAACACGTTATGATCTGGATAGGATTTAAAAAGGTAAAAAAAAATAAGGTGAGGAATAAATTTGGCATATATTAATGAAACTTGAAAACCAAAGAATGTCTTCATTATTTAGCTTACATGCGCAGACACACATACATGAACTAACTCCCTAAAAATCCCCAAAGAATTCACAAAAAGGTACGTATTTGTGCTATTTAGGCACTTGTAGACTCATTTTGAGGATACCAAAATCGGTTGTAAAACCACATTGTATCAGCTGTCACAGCGTACCCGTCTTGGTTCCTGTGCCAGCCGTAGTAGGCATGGGTTCGGTTCTTGATGTCAAATGTAGCATGTCCATAACTAGCTTCTCTGAATGCTGAATACTCGGGTTGAGGCTCTGTCATGCTACATTGGCCATTATCATAGATATTGTCAAGTTAGATGCTTGTACTAATGTTAAAGGCAATGTGCTTATATAAATATAAGTATAAATATGTAAATATAGGATAAGATGTTTAGAAACAGTACTTGGTTGCTAATCCCTCGAGGTTTCCGCCATCTCCAATAGTTATGTAAACCGGCGCAGATTGATCTTTTACAGGTTGGCAGATCCCGTTAACAATGTTGTAAGCAATGTTTGATACACGTTCCTTCATCAATTAAAAAGCAGTTTTCAATGAAGACAAGGGGGTTTTCAGATGTGATGGAAAGTAGTGCTTGGATGTGCTGATCCTGTTTATAAAAGAACGTACCGTGCGTTCATAAGCATGGACATGACCAGCAAACACGACATCCACTTTGTACTTTACAAACCACGCCTCGAACATTACTCTCATGGATTCACCTTCCATGTAGTGATAGTTGTAGCTATTATACCACGGAGAATGTAGCATAACAATCAACCATGGTGTTTCTGTTCTGTTCACCTTGGGTAGTTCTTTTTCAAGCCATTTGTATTGAGGTGTATATTTACCTAGTAATATATGCCAAGTTAAAAAATGTTGCATTCTCGCTACTTGGTATGATTTTCTTTAGTTAAATGTAAATAAATATGGAATTCGAGTATGTATTTTACCATAAGCTGAATATGAAGCTAAAACGATGATGTGAGCAGAAGCTCTCTTGATGGAGTACCAATAGGGAGAATCGCTCTCGGATGATTTGTAGGGGACAGGATAACGGTGAGTATAAGGCTTGAAAGGTTCAAACTCTCCCTGAAATGGAATTATCGACACACTGTGATTCAGATAGGATTTAAGAAGGTGAAAGAAAGGTAAATGTTGAAACTTATGGTCAAAATTGACTCATCTTCAACTTGAACTATAAAGTCCAAACTTGAACCTTCTTTTATAGTTATTGATACTAAAGGATATGATTATAAAGTTACAACAATTTGGAACACCTTTGGTTTGGGTTGAAGGACATAATTAATGTCCATCTTGTATTTGGAAAGTCTAAAGTTTGACCTCACAAGTCAAACATTTGCATCTTAAAACAAAAATGACAGAGGAAACTTACAATTTCAGGTGCATAATCAAGTTCATGATTTCCTGCAGTCCATATCCAAGGCTGATACGCTGCACTTCTCTCTATAAACCGTCCCCATGAATCCCATCTTCGGTTATCATGATTAGGATAGTTATCTGCGTAAGAAAGATCTCCCGCAAACAGCAATGTTTCCCCTTTCACAGGATTCATTTCATAATGTGTAAGTGTCAGGTTTGAATCATAACTCTGGCCTAGATCCCCTGCAAGTTCACACACAATGCTTCAAGGGTATGAATCAAAAAGTGTTTTCTTTCGGCTAGAAGTGGGAAATTAGGCGATTATACTGTCAAAATACTTTTTGTCCATGGTGATTATATATATTTTGTAAGTATACCACTTGGCCCATTTCCAAAACACAAATTGACAAATATACAAGTAAATGATTGAAGAGAATCAACAAAAAAAATAAAATACCAATTAGGCCAAAAGTGTAAGGAACGTCTGGTCCGACTTCAGGTGGAGTTTTAAACCAGAAAGATCTTGGCGTGTGATCAATTCCAACCTTGTAGTAGTATTTTGTATCATGCTGCAATATTCAAACGAAACTATTCAATGTGATTCTAAAAACCAACACATTGCAAAGTCTAACTTTAAATTAATGATACAAAGATTACCATAAAGATTAAAAGATTGTTACCTTCAAATGAGTAAGATTGCAATGATGAATGAAGCCAGAAGTATAATTGAAGTATGAGTATTTAGTAAGCATGCCTTCGGATTTCGACTCTCTCTTGCTATTTTGAGCCCAATAAACGACAGTGTTTGAACCGGGCTCGTCGATGGTTACCCACGACACTATCATGGCCTTTCCCACATGATCTCCTTGTGTTATATGAACCTTTTTAAAATCACCAAAAAAATTATAAAGTTCATTACAATCAGTGGAGAATCTTGGCATGTACTGTAGAGTCTCACTGTACAAGGTTTTTTTTTTTTTTTTGAATACAGTTATAACAATTTTCATAATGTTTTTATATTAACATTTTCGTGAACCCATTTTTTTTATCATTTGCCGGCCCGATTCTAATAGTACTAAGAAAGAAACACTTTAGGAAATGTTAAAACAGTACAATACTTTATACTACACAACATACAACTGTATTATATATTACTTCACATTCAGTAAATTTTGAGAAACAACAATGCATTATAGCCAGAGACAAAAAAAAAATATATATATATACCTGTTGAGGTGCATTATAGCCAGGAGGGGTAGAAAAAACATCAGAATCCATAGGCATATCAATGGTTTTCTCAGTTTTCCTAATAAAACTACTTGTTAAACCTCCTTCAACAACATTTGATGATGATTTCAATACAGCCATAACCATGATCACAATAACACTGGACCATGTTACACTATCCATCTTATTCTACTTTTTTTCTTACTATAAATATATCTCTATATATATCTTTAGTTTGAGGTTTATCCTATGTATATATATAGGGTGAAGGGTGAGGTTTGAAAAAATGAAAAAGGAATATGCAAACAAGATATTCCCATATTAATAAGTCAACGAGATTGATTACAGTTAACTATATATAATACTAATTAAGAAGAAGATTTAGTATTGGTTTCTGTTAACTAGTCTCCGTGATCTAGATAGATACTCCCTGGTTTTAAGGAAGAGAATACACCTAAGCAACAAAAACAACGAGTTGAAATCGAGATGCATATTTGTCAAGTATGAGAATCAAAACAAGGTGAGAAGCATTAAAAAACCCATCTTTAATGGCGTAGCCCGCCCATACCGTATCCAACAGCCACCATCTCTTGCGTCCGGTGACAACCCCGTATTATACGTTTTCAACACGTAACTCATATGATTTTTTTTAGAATGGGTTTATATTAAAATAAAATATAAAAAATAAAATAAAATAATAAAATAAAAAATAAAAAAATCACACCAAAAAGGGGAAAGGGAAAGGAAAAATAGTGGTTCTCACACTTATTTTGGTTCTGACATTAACCCTACCCTGTGAAGTACTTCCCTTTTTTTTCTATATATATTTTTTTGAACGGCATTATGAGAAAACCCCTGTCTTCATTCCTGTGAACATTTTGCTCACACCAGGATTTGAACCCAAGACACCTCAGTATCAGGCTACACCATATACCAATCCAAGCAAATGATAGGATCTGGCATTCTACGGCAATATTTAGTTTAGATTGACACATTAAGTAATTTACTGGATTAAGAATGACTAAAAAATGTTTGTACGTATTGATTTAATATAATTATTTTTTTATTTATTAAGTTAAAAACAAATAATTTTAATTGACTTAATGGGTTAAATACTTTTTTAAGTCTATTTAGTCCTAAACAAATAGGACCTAAGTGTTGTTGGAGTTATATTTTATTTGAATTTTTTATTTACATATACTTTTTGATTTTTTGTTCCTAAAAAGTTTATTAAAAACGAATGTGAAAACATCAGCACTTATACTAGGTGCTATTGCAACACGATTGATTTTCGCGATACATTTCGTGTAAAAGGTTTAAGCTATTAGTTATATGTATCTTGTTTCTAGGTAGGAAGTAACATATATATTTTCTTTTGTTTGAAAATTTTGTTGAGTTAGTAACTGGGGCATGGTGCAAGGTGGGGAATTTGATCTTTTCCTCTGTTTGTGAATTGGTGGAGATACACAAAACAGTTGGCTTGGATAAGAAGGAAAGGATTATTTTCAAATCGTCACGTGTTGGTGTTTATGTAAGGAAGGAACGAAAGGATTTTCGGAAAGACTAGTTTTTGTAGTGAAAAAGTCTTCTTGGATGTAAAAGCCTTATGATTCTTATGGTATAGAAGTAGATTAAAAAATGGTTCTATTACTTGGGAGGATTGGAATAATTTTAATGTAACCTAATCCTCCTTGTGGCTTTTTGTAATTAACTCAGAGTAGTGGAGTTGTGAATGACATATAAATTTTCAAAAAAAAATAAATAGGTTTTAACTTTTAACTTTATCTCAAAGTTAAACCATATATGTTACGCTAACTAGAAATGTATGAGGTTGCAAAAATTAGATTGGAAAATAAATAAAGAAATAAGGTAAACTTTTTGAAATAGCTGTTTTAAATAATCAAAATACAAATCAACTTAGTTAGCTGTTTATGTAGACATATAACGATTCTCAAGTGAAACATAACTCATAACTTCAAGATTGATGAAGCTCGATATCACGAAATATAGTTGTAAACCTAGGCCATCGCAAGTAAAATAAAAATTATTAAAAAAAAATTCTTATTGCCGTCAAAATAATAAAATAAGGTACTCTGTAATAAAGATATGATAACGACATACACCCCACATAGTCACAATGTCACATCAACCAAAGAGAAAATAATGATTACTAGCTTTATAAAACAATTGGTTTGCATATGTATATGTTTAAGATGTAAATAAACTAAATCATTTTATAGTTAGAACGAAGTTTGGAAATTAGACTTTTGTTAATTTCCTCAACCAAAAATTATTATCAATAAATAGGGTTTCTCGTATTTTAGATAGTTGTATAATGATGTTAAAAATAATAAGAACTACATGCTAAGATAACATTAGATATGACATGATGAGATAGGCATTAAATCAGATAGTTTTTGGTCTTAATAGATTTATCTATTGAAACAACATAATGAATAGCCTTTCAAAAAAACTAGTTAATGAATACATGTCAACAAGGACAGATGGAACTTTGTTTTTTTTAAAGGCGAAATAGAGTGCTACTTCACATATTTACTAGAAATCGAGCACAACTATTCACATTCGAGACTCTATCCAATTGGGCATGAACAAACACCCCCTATAGACCACCTCGTTGCCACCAGTAACCAGTTCCATAGAAAACCCACCGTCTGAAGTCCCATTGCAAAGAAAACCCGGGGTTAAGTTCGAAGGCCAGATTAGAATGCCGTTCTAAAAATAAAAAAAAAATAAAAAAAAAGTTCGAAGGCCAGGACCTCACGGTGCCCAATCTCTTCCCATCAGTCTCTATGCTACTACTTCAACTTTGTTTTATAAGATGAAGACAATTCAAATGTCTGTCATATTATTCCAAAAAGATAATTGACTTTTGGGGTTATCTAAAGTCAACTTTGAAATGCTAATACAGAAGTCTGAAAACGAAACTTACATTCACTCCTCTGGACTGGATGTCCGGGACCACTAAGTCGAGTAAGTAGTAGTAGTAGGCTACTAGCACAATATAGATGGCCAGATCATTTTGTAGTTGGTTAGAACTTATTGATTCTTTCATCATCAAAGAATCAATTGGGGATAAGGCCTAGTGACTAGTAGTGGCATCTCGGTGGTGGGATAAGGCCTAGTGACTATAAGGTCATGGGTTCAAAATTCACATAGGGGGTTTTCTCATATTTATTGAGTTTCCTCCTGAATTGGTGTATTGGCATTATTGCCTAGTGAGGATATGATCGGGTGGTACCCTGGTGACACGATGATACTCCAGTGGTCCGTCAGTGATCCAAATTTTCCGCTCAGGGAAAAAGAAAAAAAAAACTTGTTGATTCTTTTGTAAAATAAGTTCTAGGATGAAAGTTGTGTGAAATGAATGTTGTTGGTTAAAAATAATGGGTATTTGAATAAGATTTTAAAAAAAAGATAAAAATGAGGGCAAAAATTAGAAATACTAGAAAATTTACTATCCATTTCCATGGATTTTAATAATAAGATTCAAAAAAAAAAAATCGACATGCACTTGACAAACATGTGGACTGGAAGCTCAACTTGCTTAGAAACAAAACCGACTTTGCACAACCAAAAACCTTGGTGTTGGTTCAAGACATGAAATACTTTCCTTAAATAAACAAATATTTATTACTAAAAGTTCATCATACAAATTGTTAATTTGTTATAGCACTTCACATTAGCCACAAGCTACGTGCTTTTACTGAAAGGCTTCTTATTGGTAAAAAAAATGGTGGAAGCAGCAGACAATGCTGCTAAAATGATCACTCACTTACGAAATCTCTTCCCCAATACAATCTAGTATACCATCTCGATTCAAATCTACATAAATATTGTTCAAATTGAAGGGGCAAGAAGGAAAATTACACATGCAAATATGCACAACAGCATACTGCTGTATGATGAGGCTTTTCTTTATTTTAAGATGGTATATGATCATTCCTCTTCATCACCTAGTAACGCAAATGAGAAGGGAGCAAACAAGTACCCGTCTCCTTCATAAAACTTGTTTTGGAACTCCACCCAGTGAAGCCTTAATGCGTGTAGGAAGGCACTAAGTGTTTCCATCACTAGCAACACCCCAACGGTTGCAAAGATAAACACGATGATACCCACAATAAGAATGATCACGTTGTTATACCTGTGTGTCAAAAACAGATGTCGAGTAAAGAAAATTGTCTGGAAATCTTTGTCGTGCTTGCTATGCCAGACAAATCAACTAGAGGCGGCTAGATGTGATTCAAAATGGGTTTAGGTTTAAAATTGGCCATTTCTTAGTACAGTTAGAGTTACGGGTGAGGTCATATCAACTAGCAAACACTCCTCATCCAACCATAAATAACTAACTTGTTGACTATAATTGTATACAATCAAATACAACATTAGCATATATGTTCCTCCAATCCTACGATGATAATGCTGTCTAATATTACAACATTAATCTAAATCTTCTAAAACAAAAACCAACTTGGGAGTTTAAAGGCATTAAAAGTAGACTTTGGGAGACTTTCGACCCAATTAACCCACCAATCCCATTGACATGTAATCCTGTTAACGACATATCTTGATCTGAAGCAATTGATATGATGTATATATATATAAATATAAACAGCCCGAATAGACCAAAAAGGGTAAAAAATTTAACACCCCCCCCCCCCAAAAAAAAAAAAATATATATATATATATAATAATAATAAATTCATAAACCACAGTGAGAAAAATGTCAAAAATATGACTACGAAAAGCCCATCTTAGATTTCTTACAATTCACAGACAACCAAAAGAAGTATGGCATGCTATAGATATCCTTTTGTAATAACGGATGCATACAAACTGGCATTTTTCCTAGAGCAATGTATTACTTCCCCAAAAATCGACGAGCCTTTTGGCCCACCTATTTTAAAAGGCAGTCAATTAATTTACTAAGAACAGTTATTCTGAGAAATCACTAGGAAAGATATATGGAATCCAATATTAGTAAGAAAATATGAGAAAAAAGGATGGAGATGTTACGAATTTGAATGAAAAATTTTAGAACAAGAAGGCTAGTTAAATCTGGAACAGAACTGGAATTTATTTTTTGTCCTAAAGCATATTATCAATGAACATCGACAAATCATCCAAACTACGTAAGTTGAGCAGAAAAAAGACTACCGAACTATTGGCCAAATTCGAAAAACAGCTAGAACCATTGGTAGTCCAAAAGAAGACAACTTACCCCCAAGCAAGAAGAAGAACCTTCTCATAGAACACAGTTGACAATTCCGAATGTGCCAAGCTGAAAGAGAAATGCATTAACTGTAAACATTACTACATAAAAGTAGATGATCATATTAAGCTTGTATAATTGCACTATGATATTGGTAATTAGTATCAAACATAAGAATTTCATATTAACACCAGTTATGCGAAGTAATTTTACCAACTAAAATCAAAACTGAATACAGAAGACAGAAAATTGTCTTAACTAATAAACAACTTTAGGCCCCCTAACAAAATGATGCATAATACAAAATCTGTCAACTTTCTCATAGTTAGATATGTGTCAGATGCAGCAGATGTACTCATGATTCTCGGATAACCAATAAATAGAGATCGAGTAGACAAATGGTAGACTAATACATTCAAAGTTTTATTGCACAGGATCTATATCACCTGCTTTAAAGCAGTAACACAATTATAGAAAGATACCTGAGTGCCCATAAACGAAGGTATGAAGCTGTATTTGAAACTGCCCCAAGTACAAACTCAATTGTATGAATGAGTTGATGAACAAATATTTCACTGAATTCAAATTCTTCATGATCATGTGAATCATGAGCTGCCTCCACCTGCAGGGAGTCATCTGTGCTTTCAAGAGGTGTGTAGGATTCGCCTTGGTGTGTCTGTAAGAAAATGAAAACAAAGTGGAATAGATAAGTGTAAAATAGTATGATTGTCAGACATAGTTTAAAGAAAAAACATGCTTGAGTGTAGAAAACAAGATATACCCTGTTATGTTGTGCCTTCAAAATAAAAGGCTTAGGTAGCAGCATCCATGGAACAGCAATTAGGGATAGCAGTAGTAGCACAAGCTGGTAATGAAACAATTAGTATCAGTTATCAAGACCAACATTATTGTATGCATCAAACATCCGAAAAATGCCAACATATAGGTGAAGGTATCAATTCGACCCATTCAAACGGAAACGGGTCAATCCATATTATTTATAACGGGTCAAATTGGTAAAATAAAGAGGTTGGCTAAAAAGGTAACAGGTCAAACAAGTTGAGAGTTGCCCAAAGCGTATTTTATATGCTTGCAACAAAATAGCTTCTTTTAACTCTATTGACATTATAATGATACAAAGCACACAACTTATTTATAAGTAAACACAAAATAAATAGAAAACCATTGTTTAGGGTGCACCCAAGCCATACCATAAAAACCGTTTAGACCTGTTACCCTAGCAGCTCGGCCTGCACATCTTTACACCTTTTAAAGAAAACTATTTTGGATAGAAGAATCAAACCTGAACTGTCTTCTGGTTTGCAAAAAGCTGGTTTTCACCAAGATCATCAGTGGGGCTAAGGAACATGTATATCATTACATGGTATAAATCAGCTTTGGAGCCAGTGCACCACTTTACAATGATAAGAAGGGAAAGGTAACCAAACAGACCATTCAAAAAGATCATCTGGGGAATAAATTGAAACCTGGAGTTTGCAGAATTAGAAAAAAATCATCAGTGAATAATATACAGGTGAGGCGTGGGCACAAACAAATCTAGCAATCGTAGAGCAGTTTGAAAATGATATCTGTTGACTTGGTATCATATAAACAATCTATGAAACCTCAACATGAGTCAGCTAGATACAAATTCATTAACAAATAAATGAGTTTGGAATCTAAACTCACCAGATATTTACAGGATTCCGAAAGTACAGAGCATTAAAAAAGCTGAGTATTATTCCAAGGTTCATTTGTGCAACCCCAATGAGGATCGACATTTTCATTTTCAATGAGTTGAGAAATGGCAATTCACTGCGACTCCCATGCCATGCAGGATCCACACCAAATGGGTATGTATCACGCACTTTTATCAAGCCTATGGTGGTAGCCTCACTGCAGCAAAGCAGGAGAGTATGAATAGAGTGAACAGAAAATTAAGAAGCTAATAAGATAAATGAAGTAAATGGTCACTCCCTTGTCTCCATAAAGAGAAAAGAAGGTGATACTAAACAAATTTACAATGTTTTGAGAATATACAAGTAATATAGAAAACAATCGAGGGTCAGTATGTAACTTTTTTTCCTTATCTTTGTACGTGCACGGGCACATCTATGCGAATGAGCTATGTATATTTCTTTAGTCTAACAGAAAGTTGTAGATTACATTAACTTTCTCTCTTTTTTTGGTCTTGCAACAAACAAACAATAAAATAGGCAAGAGGATTTAGGAGGATCTGACAACTACCTGCATGCAGCATCACGGCAAGCATATGCTGAGGGACTAAAAAGCTCGAATGGAATTGAGAAGAACTCATTATAAATCAAACCCGTGTAGATTGAAAAAAGTGCCATCAACAATATAACATAGCGACCCCCAAAAGTCATCTCCATTATGTCTCCAAGTTTCTGAATTTATATAGATACATTAAAATTCAGGCTTCAAGCAGAATACAAAAGATCACTGAAGGCAAAAGTATAATGAATTGTTTTGTTTGTTGGTATAGATCAACTTTTGGTCTTCATGAATTTACTACTGCGTTAAAGATGCAGAAGTTTTTTGCCGTCATCTTAGGATAATGTCTTTTGCCATAACAGTAGCAAAAAAAATAGTTGGTAGCTATTTTAAATGTAAAAGTTTAAAATTTTATATCAGAAAACTTTAGATATAAGTATCATCTATGTCTGTAAATAATAAATATTGACATCCAACAGCAAATACTAGTTACCTGACTTGAGTATTTTTTTTCCTTGAATATTAAATATAAAGTTGCCAGCAGAATGCATATGCCATGTCCCCAATCACCAAACATTACGGCAAACAGAAATGGGAATGTAACAACAGTATATACTCCAGGATTTGCTTCTTGGTATTTAGCAACACTGCAACAAGATTAGATAAATTGCTTACTGATTTAGGATGTCCTAGATTCATACTATGTGTCTTTGTATAAGGCAAATTATTCACCAAGGATGGAAACAAACGAAAAACAATTGCAGAGATATAAAGAAGAAATTCTTCATGAATATCTGACACGTAAGATGCCTGAGCGATACTTACCCGTAAGCATCAACAATTGTTTGAAAGGACGAGGTAAATTTATTTGTCCGGAAATAGGTTGGAGGCAACTCTTTCGTGTGCAACACTTGGAAAATGGCACCAACTTGTGATTTGGAGTCAATTGTAGCCTGATTCAGCACATCCTGGATCTGCAAAAACGAAGGGAGTGAAGGGACATACAATAATAGTATCTTGACAATATATTTAAGATAGATTAAGTTGATTAATGCTGCAACCAGGTCAACAATATACTGATCCAACTAAACAGTTAAGTGACTTCTGTCTAATAGCTGGGCTAGGTAAGACTCTGAACAGGTTCAGGGCAAAGTTGGTAACTTTTAAGTCCGGACAAAATGGGTCAGGTTAGATTGGCTGATCTGAAACACTTTCCTTCCTGCTTTTTTGGATGTTATAAATTATTCAACTGTTAAACATGATTGCAGATTTCTATAATTACAATGACACCATGAGGGTCCAACTAGACAGGTAAACAGACGACGCTTCCCTTGTTCTAAGCTACCCAGGAAAGGCAAGTCTTTGACTCAGATATACGTGTCCAAACAGGGCTATACCCGCGACCATTTCCGAACCTTTTCCATGGCCACCCAAGATTTTTACCTAGTGAGGTTTGAACTTGAGACCTCTTGTGAGGACATTAGAATGCCTAATCACTAGGCCACCTTAAAGGTGGTGTACAATCCAAACCAACCCAACTACTTTAAATGGGCTACTATTGCCACCTCAACAAACAAAACATATAAGGTATAGACTCAAACCTGTTGGGTTGCAAATACAGGACTCCACCCTTCAGCCACAAGACACTTCTTCGTGACATCAAAGCTAAGCATGTTTAGTGTGTGATAAATAGATTTTTCTTTCCGGACCTTGCAATTGCAACATAAGGAAGTTCAGTTATCCATATAAGAAAAAAACACAGACACGTGCAAATATCAACAAGAGAACATTACTGAACATACCAGGTCACTCCATTGTTCATATTGTTTTCCAATAGTTTCCAATAATTGGCCACGGTGCAAAAGTCCAGCCTCAATTGTTGTCTTTAGCTCAGATAGCCTACCAGATACCTGGAAAGTGACAGTTTACATCATCAGTGTACTTGCTGAGAGCCTGAGACCCAATCATATGAGAGAACTCAGGTCAGTTTAGATGAGACCAAACTTTCAAGAGTCGAAATGTTTGAAATCAAGTCAGTAAATATCAAACAGCTAAAAGTCTCCATGTAGGCCACTTAAGCAGCTGATACGCGTTAAACATCCACAAAGGGGTTTCATTAGCAGCTGATGTCTAATGCAAGGTTAGTGAGATATGACTGATCGGGTATACACTTATATATTTGTTAGACCAGTACAGTAAACAAACTATTTCCTAATTGCCACTAAATTAAACTAGCTTATGTCTTATGTCGTCCGAATAGAAAAACCAATCAGAGTGAATATTAAATCCTCTAAAATGAAATGATATGTTGATCATGATATATTACTTACTACATAATATCTACCGTAAGCCTGGAACATTATAGATATTTGATAAAGGGCTAATAGCTTGGAAAGTACTCCAACTGTGACACTTTTGCTTTTGTGGGGTTCGAACAAAAAAAACTTCTATTCGAAGGATTGAAAACGGCTAAAATCTCTTTAATGGGGTCATGACTTGCATCAGCTTAGGTGGACTTTAATTAACCGGTCACAAGTAGCTTTTTTCATCTCATCAACCACATCTTTTGACATCTGGATTTTGTTTTACACATATAATAACAAAAAAACACAAAGCTAAAGTTTTTCCCCAAATTAAAAGCATGCCCACCCAAATTCGAAACCCTTTTTTCATGAGCTACTTCCATAATCAAATCCATACACCACTCGTAATAATCATTTACCTTCCCATCATACATACAAGATATGACTTGAACTATTTCAAACTCTTGGTATTTCCCCATCTTTCCAAGCTCCCAAATGGTTAATTTCAGATGGGGTGGGTGGGTGTTGACCAGATATGACGAAAAGTGGTGGTGGTGGTTGAAAGCTTAGCAGCGAGACTGATGGCGGTTGAAAGCTACAACAATGGTGGTTCGTAGTGGTTTGTCGGAGGTTGCTGCGGTGGTGGTCGATAGGTTTCTCCGGCCATTGCGTTTTCTCGACAAGCATGTTCTCTTAAAACAAACCCAGGAAAAAGGCATCATCTATACAACCAAAATTCATCCGACACAAATGATTATTTCCATATTCATCTCTTTTCATTGACACAACTTGTAATTTTCATTTTTGTCTTTCAATACAACACATGACAATCACCATCATCTATCCAACAAAAATTCATTACACACACAGAGACATACTCATCTACAATAGATTACAGATGCGACGAACAACTTTACATATCTTTTAAGACAGGGTTACTTGTAACGAGGCAGACGGCTGGAGGCTGCGTAGTGATTGTTGCGTTGACGGTGATCGTGAGGAAGCTGACAACGGTTGTCGTTGACGGAGGCATTGATGAAAATGATATATTTATTTTTACTTTAATTTGAATTCCACTTTCTAATTGATAGTTTCTTCATGAAAGGTGTTTAAAGAGATGATGTTTCAATCGAGATCTAGGAAAAGAAATAAAGAGATGGAAACAAAAGAAAAAAGATGCTGTTTCAATCTTTGTGCTTTTTTGGGTTAATCGGCTTGTAAAAAAAAAGTGGTTATATAAAGAATGTTAAAAGAGATAGTGGAATGTACACTTGGAAATGAAAAGTCAAACGATAATTACGTGTAATATCCATGTAAGAAATATATAGGTTAAAAATAATAGAAAATGATTTACAAAAACATTGTTAACTGGCAACTTATACAGAACCCCACTATAGTTGTTTTACCCGGTTTCATTCCCTCGAATAGAAGTTTTTTTTGTTGGAACCCCACAAAAGCAAAAGTGTCAAAGTTGGAGTACTTTCCAAGCTATTAGTCCTTTGATAAAAGCATTGTCCAGCAAAGAACATAGAAGACTGTATAAAGAAGAGAACATTCCAATTGCTTAACTTTCTTATCCAATAGTTAATCCTATAAACTTAAATACAACAGAATGAGAGGAAGAAGAATGTTGTGTACCTCAGTTATCATTTGGGCCTGTTTGCTCAAATCTTCTGCATAAGGGTAGCGGTTAGCTCCAAAAGCTTCACATATCTTAAGAATTTTGCTCTTGGCTCTTTCTCCAGAAAAGAATACCACAAAAACATTTTTCTCAACCTATACAACAGTAGTCACTAGTCAGTTTTAATAAAAGTCAGAATTAACGTGTTACTGACAGTTTATCTAGCAATAAAATCAAAAGATGAATATATGCTAACATCATACTTGTCAAAGGTTAAGCAAAAAATTAACAAGTCAATCACAGATTTTGTGTAAGATGTCAGTATTAGGTAATTGTTGCAACCAGGTGAGGAATATATGTGACTTGAGGACATAGAAGTTAGAAAATATTTTACTTCTACAAGAAGAATGTAACCGTTCATAAGTGTCAATAAAGAATGATCCGGGCTCAGTTCAACTTCAGCATACAAAATGAAAACAGAAAAGGGGATAACATAAAATGACGCTTGGGTTTGAACTAGTAGACTTATAACAAGATGTACTCCTGTGCATCAAGGAAATAAATTTTATGATCCAAAAATTAATTTTAGTTATATACCCTCTATATCTTCAGCAGATCATCATATGCTATAACATGTAAAATACAATATCATGAACATGAGAAATATTAACAAAGCCCTATATACTTTAATCAAACAAAATATATGCCAAAAAAATCAGGGAAAATAGTGTCAGAAATTAAAGATGTAAAGTAACGTAGTATGAACCTTTTCCCCTGAACTAGGATCAGTCACAGCTTCCTCCACGGAAGACTGCCGAAGAAATACATTTCCCCTTGTAGCACGGAACAGAATCCTCTCGAAAGCCAAGGATCTTCCTTTGGGCACAAGGCCGGTAAGAAACCCCAACTTCACTTGTTTCCCTGGATCAACTGTTGATTCCTACACATAAAGATAACAAATAATGATTTACTTGTAGAACCTATACTCGATAATGTAAATATCAGATTGATGTATGTACCTGATCTTTCAGTAAAGGAGTTTCCAAAGATTCATCAGCAGCCTGATCTGATGAAAGTTCTCCCTGCTGAGCTAAAGCTCGGCTTTGTGCCACTTTAAAAAACTCCCCAGCCTGTGACACAGTTTGAACTTAGCGAAACAGCAAAATTGAGTATTCATACTTCATACTATTACCTAGCGAACTCTATTTATAACTTTCTCATATATATGAGAATTATATAACATTACAAGTCTGTGACTCTGTGCGGCTTTGAGGTAAGATATACCTTTTGCAGAACAAGCTTATATTCTACAAGCTCATTATAGCCACGCTGCAACTTTTCACTATTTGCGTTGATTTCAACAAGCTCGGCTTCAAGTTCTCCAAGATTCACCTAACAAATTAGAACAGAAAAGAATATGTTGGTTTTCTATACGTGGTTGAAATTTATGCATGCACTTAAACTTGTTTATACCTCCACGTCATCCAGATTAAAGTCAACTTTGCCTTCAGACTTTGCTGATGGTTTGATATCTGCCTTTGACATTTGATCTCTGAAGAAACGCAGCTTTCGTGCCAGTTCTGCACATCTTTTTATCTTCACAATAGAAAGAAACTTAAATCAGATTCGCACTATTAAAAGTTAAAACCTTAAAGAAAGAAGAATAGAAGAGGCAAAAAAAACTCAATTAAACAGCATATGTCCGGGCTAGAGTTTTCCGTGCATTTGTTAATATTTGTTTCGTAAAATGTTTGTACCTCTAGCATTTCTTGTATACTAATGTATGCCAGTTTCAACCAAAGGTTACATTTTTCATAAGTAACTTCCAAATATCAAATCATATTATCTAATTTCAGACTCAATAGGGTACCAATCAGCAGCTTTTTAAAACCTTTATGGAAAAAGGAAATATACCTGGCCGGCATATGTTCGCTGGAAAGGACTTTTTTCTGCATTCAGCTGTATTTATACAAAAACAAATAAAATATTAAAACCACACTATGAACAAAAACATATCCTCATTGAGGACTATACTAGTAATTAGAATAATTTCATCTTATTTTCAATAAAAACCTTTTTAACAACAATAATGTTATGTCAATCAGTGGGTTATACATCGCATGGATCCAAAAGTTTACGACTTCTGTCAAGAATGAATGTCAGGTGAAAAGTGTAATAAATCTTTCATATAAACTCGGTAAAGTTGATGGTGAAGTTGTATCACATTACAAAGAAAGTTCAAATATTTATTTCTTCCCATGTCTAAACTTGTAACTGTCACACAGTAGTACAATTATCACAGATTCTTCTCGTGTTATATAAAACATATATACATATCTCAAAGCCTAAGCTACTTGTATACACAAAAAATACCTTGTATGTGACACAAGAAAAATATGCAAAGAAAAATGCATAGCAACATTACCTATGGTTCAATTACATTATATGTTAGGAAATTCTCAAGTCAAGTGGATATGCAACTATTTGTATTGCTATATCAGATTAGAGTCTACTGCATCGATTATTAACAAGACTGAAGCTAAATTATACCAATTTCAAACCTTTAAACTTCCAAAAGACAAAGCATTCATATAACTTGAACCTTAACAGATGGTAATAATAAGAAACTAATTAAAAGTTAAAACCTTAAAGAAAGAAGAATAGAAGAGGCAAAAAAAACTCAATTAAACAGCATATGTCCGGGCTAGAGTTTTCCGTGCATTTGTTAATATTTGTTTCGTAAAATGTTTGTACCTCTAGCATTTCTTGTATACTAATGTATGCCAGTTTCAACCAAAGGTTACATTTTTCATAAGTAACTTCCAAATATCAAATCATATTATCTAATTTCAGACTCAATAGGGTACCAATCAGCAGCTTTTTAAAACCTTTATGGAAAAAGGAAATATACCTGGCCGGCATATGTTCGCTGGAAAGGACTTTTTTCTGCATTCAGCTGTATTTATACAAAAACAAATAAAATATTAAAACCACACTATGAACAAAAACATATCCTCATTGAGGACTATACTAGTAATTAGAATAATTTCATCTTATTTTCAATAAAAACCTTTTTAACAACTTTACAAGTTCAATATGCATAGCGGCGCGTTCCACTAGAAATGATTATTATCGTCAAAAGTCCCTAAAGAAATGAACCAAATCCGTATCGAAAAACTTGTTTCTGCATCGATTAATCGGTTTTCTCACCCAAAAAAAAAAAAGAAAACCATTTTTTTCATCATGGCTTTTCATTTGTGACCGAAAATGTGATGCACACACCCAAGTACCCAACTTTAACCAAAAAATACTCTGCAAAACTTTTGGCAACACAACTTATATCTCTAATAATCAAGTGATATGTATATAATAAGGATAATCAATGAATCAATTTATGTATAAATATCAACAACAACAAGAAGTAGTAGTAGTTATAGAAATGGAGATAATAAATATATAGAGATATAGAGATAGAAATATGTATATACATCTTTGAATTGAATGAGGCCGACGTCACCGAGGTAAGAAGCAGTCAAATGAGCAGATTCGATTGGAATGATGACTTGTACTAATTGCATAGGTTCTGATCGGAAAAGATCCATCGGCGGACAACAGCCCACCATTGTTCCCTTTCTTGTTGTTTTTCTGATCGGAATCAAAAGTTTAGCAGCAGCAGTAGACGACACAAACAGGGAGATTTTGATTGGGTTTTTTTTTATTTTGTCTCTATGTTTTTCTATATTTATCTATCTATCTATTTCTATGTTGTGTTTTCAGCAGCCACGTTAAGCTTCCACTTATCATTCACATTATTATTAAGAGTTAATTACACTTTTGGTCCCTGTCGGGTTAAAAATTACCGTTTTCATCCCTTACCTTTCATAAATTACTGTTTTAGTCCAAAAAAGTTTGCCCCGTCAACGGTTTTGGTCCAAACTCTAAACGGACGTTAAATATAAGGTCACGTGACCTGCACACCATGGATATTTTAGTCTTTTTATTAGTATAGGACCAAAAACGTAATTGATCTAAACTTTGTTCCTTTTTTCTATTACAATCATATCATCATCATCTACAATTAACTACGAAATTTCTTTTTCCATACAACCAAATATAAAAATTCTCAGATCATCATCATATAATTCTATCATTAAAAGTAATTTTAATTGTAAGATACAAAATCAAATTAAATTCAGATCCAACCAAATCTAAACTAAACATTACCAACCCCAACAACAATCCCATTATAAAAAAACAAATATATTCGATGCTAGTGGGTGCAAGTGTGCAACACCAAATACACATTTCTTTTGAATATTTTATACACAAGCTTCTAAGCTTTTGTTATCTGGCCGATAGCTCTTGAAAGACTTTGTACAATTCACGTTTCCAAGCTTTTGTCCATATGTGGATACTATTTGTCAAAATCTAGAAAAAAAAAGAAAAAGAGAAGGGATAAAGAAACAACCATCATCGCAATATATAGATCTATCTATATATAGGAAACCCCTATCACCAGATTTGTAAACCACCACCGCCGCCGCCGACGGTTGTTTTTCGCCATTCTTGTGCTTATTTGAGCGACTTAACACCACCGAGTATGTGAAATCCCAAATTCGTTCGATCTTACGTTTTATTATGTGTTTCTTCCTGCGATCTCCCATGGTTGTCACGTGGATTTTTTATGTGGCAGTGCTCATGGGAGGAGGGACGGCGGCGGCAGTTGATGATGACAGATTGGGGGTTATGGTATTGAAGGTTAGGGTTTTGTAGAGAGGAAGATGAAAAGGGGGAAAGTGGGATAGTTCACAGATAATCATCATCATTTGTTCTTGTTTTTTTCATAGGGTTTTATATATATATTTGTGATGGTTTGATTTGATTGTAAATTTGGAAATAGAAATGAAAAAGCATAAAGAAATCGAAATGATATGCAGTGCAGGATACATGATGATGATGATGATGATGAAAGAATTTATAGATATTTACGGTTTTGGTCCTTTGAAAATGAAAAGACTGCTATACCCATCACGTGCAGGTCACGTGATGGGTAAATAAACGTACGTTTGGGATTTGGATCAAAAGTGTTGACGGGACAAAGTTTTTTGGACCAAAACGGTAATATATGAAAGGTAGGGATGAAACGGTAATTTTTAACCCTCGACAGGGACCAAAAGTGTAATTAACTCTATTATTAATTTATTATTATTATAATTATTACTAGCATGTTACCCGCGCAATGCGGCTGTGGTCATGGCGGCGACGATGTGGTGATGGAGGCGACTGTTGGTGGTAGATGAGGCGTCGAGATATAGATAATTGATGTAAAAGTAATTGATTTAAGGGTTAATGAAGATATTTTAAAAGATAAATGATTGATAGTGTAATTTAATCATTAATGTTAAGGGGATAATGTAGGTAAAAATATTTTAAGAGGTGCTAAGTGTAAATATTACATATATTTCAACACTTCTAAAAATAAAGTGTTATTCTTTTTATAATACGAGAGATAGTACCCGCGCGTTGCGGCGGTGAGATGGTGGGTGTGATAGGTCATAGGAGGTGATAAGTAAATGCCTTAGCCGACGGGGATATGTAAGATACTTCCTCATCTGTTTTCCTCTTTTTTGTTCTCCAGTATTTTCTTTTTTTCCTCCCCCCTCCCCTCCCCTCCGTCTCCCTTCTTTTTTTTCCCCCTTCTCCCATCTCTCTGTCCGCTCATGGGGCGTCCGTCTTCCTGCGGTTCTTCTCTCTCTCCTTTTCTCTTCTTGCTCTGGTTTTTCTTTTTTTTTTTGTTTTTTGTAATGTAATGAATGGTTTTTGGAGCCAAAACCTTTTATACGTTTCTATGAAAGAAAAAATGGCAGTGGCATTAAGGCATTAATACATGCATATGGTCAGAGTATTGAAAGAAGGTGAAATGCGAGATACATTCAATTGAATTATCAAGTTTTCGAACCAAAGGGAAGGTATATATTCCGTAAAGTATGTAGTCAAGAGAAAGTACCCTATTATTGGTAGTGCTGAAAGACTGGAACCACAACAAAAAGGGACAAGATAAATAAAGAAGATCAAGGAAGATGTTTGTTAAGTACTTAAGTTTTACGGCAACCAATCGATTGATCATCAACTTCTATTAAACTCAATGTTCTTATATATGTAGGAAGGCTTCGGTTCGGTTCGGTTTTGGGTGTCGGTTTTTGCATATGAAACCGAAACCTGAACCAATCCGTTCGGTTTTTAGAAAACTAAAACCAAACCAATCGGTTTGGTTCGGTTTTTTGGTTTTTTTCGGTTTTCGGTTTTTTCGGTTTTTTCGGTTTTTTCGGTTTTCGGTTTTTGCTCACCCCTAAGTGTGATAGCCAAATGCCTTAGCCGTACGGGCCCCGTCATCGGATTTAAAAATTCGTCGAAAGTATATCGAATGACATCTCTAATAAAAGAGCATGAAATTTTAAGAACACCCATACAATTTTTATAATTTATCGATATACGGTTTTTGAGATAAAAGATTTTGAATGAATTAGAGGTATATAATGATTTATGGAGGAGAGAGAAAAAATGAGTGGTTGAGATTTGAGGAGAGAGAAAAAATGAGTGGTTGAGATTTGAGGAGAGAGAAAAAATGAGTGGTTGAGATTCAAGGTTATTATAGGTATATTAGGTAGAGATGTTTAAATTAGTGAATAAAGAAGAGGGGTATTTTCGTCGGTTCAAATCATCTTTTCTTTAAAAAAAAGGTGCTCCTCTTTTATAAGATAACGAGAGATAGTGCCCGCGCGTTGCGGCGGTGAGATGGTGGGGTGATAGGTCATAGGAGGTGATAAGTCATAGAGTGTGATAGTCAAATGCTTTAGCCGTACGGGCTCCGCCATCAGATTTAAAAATTCGTCGAAAGTATATCGAATGACATCTCTAATAAAAGAGCATGAAATTTTAAGAACACCCATACAATTTTTATAATTTATCGATATACGGTTTTTGAGATAAAAGATTTTGAATGAATTAGAAATAAAATGATTTATGGAGGAGAGAGAAAAAATGAGTGGTTGAGATTTGAGGAGAGAGAAAAAATGAGTGGTTGAGATTCAAGGTTATTATAGGTATATTAGGTAGAAATGTTTAAATTAGTGAATAAGGAATAGGGTATTTTGGGTAGTTCAAATCATCTTTTCTTAAAAAAAAGGGCAAAATGTTTTATAAGATAGTATTAGATATAGATAAGATAAATAGTTATTATTTTTATTATTATTATTATTATTATTATTATTATTATTATTATTATTATTATTATTATTATTGTTATTATTATTGTTGTTGTTGTTGTTGTTGTTACATTATTATTATTATTATTATTATTATTATTATTATTATTATTATTATTATTATTATATTATTATTATTATTATTATTATTATTATTATTATTATTATTATTATTATTATTATTATTATTGTTAAAATTATTATTATTATTATTATTATTATTATTATTATTATTAATATTATTATTATCTATTATTATTATTATTATTATTATTATTATTATTATTATTATTATTATTATTATTATTATTATTGTAAATATATTTATTATTATCAATAAAGAAAATGATAAACATAATCTGAATTACACTCAACACGTTATTACATATATTAATGATTTACGTATAAAGTATAACTATTTCTTATATTTATCTGTTGATATCCAATATCTAACATCTTATGTACGTAATAACAATTTAAACATAGCCTTGAGGGTTATGTTTTTGTTTAGTGTGCGTTAGCTTAAATTTGTTGAAGACAAAGTACAAACAATGTGAAAAATACTTTTTTAAGGTTTTTGTTTTTGAGTTAAGTCACCTTGAAATTGTCCAAACTAGGGGCGGACATATGATCCAAAAACCCAAGACCCGTTTCAGACCCGTTCGAACCCAACCCGAACCGACCCGCGATATAGGGTAACGCGTCGGGTCACGGGTTCGATTTTGTCCCACTGTTGGGTTTGGACACGTGATGGACATATGCCCCTTAAACCTAAGAACCGAACCAAGCTCGTCCGTACCCAAATCTGAATCCGCCCCGCCCAATAGGGTACCGGGACAAGTCACAGGTTTAATTTTGTTGCACTGTCGGGTTTCGGGTCACGGGTCAGACCGGGTTTTGACCCGCGCTCATAAGTAGTCCAAATTGAGTTAGCTTGAACACTTCCTACGATATTGTAATACGACAAGGGAAATGATTCTCCAAACTACATCAAAATTGAAGACTAGTAGTTGTTAAGGAGCCAAGTAATGAAGATAAAGGATAGAATATTGATGGGTGAAAGTCAGTTTGGTCGTATATGGGAGTGTGAAAATTTACAAGTGTTTCAAGGCTTCATTATCAAGAATGGAGAACACCATCAACATTAGGATTGGATAAGAATGTGACAAAATGTATGAGTTACATTGTTATTGCTCAATGATAGTGGTTGTCTTATTTTATGAGGTGTTGTCTCTTTTATTGGATGCGCGAACTTAAGGAAGGAATCTTGGAACAAGATATACAATGTCTTTATGTAACATTTGCAAATTTGGACTTAATTTGACCCGTTAATTATATGTACGTTTGACTAATTAATATTAATTAAGTAATATATGATCGAGTTGTTCGTGATTTAATCGTGTTCAAGGTGCATATATGATTTGATGATCGTTTTACTTAGATTGTGTTCGTGTGCTATTTGACGTTAAGTGATCGATTTAATTGAGTGTTCAATAATAGGTGGTGCTTAAGTTGCTATAAATATATGAACTTGGATAGTCCATGGGTCAACCCATACCCATTTACCCAACCTTATCCTCCACCCAAATTCTTACACTTTCCATCCATTCATTCATCCTTTTCTTTCTCTCTCTCACTTATTGCAAGAGTTACTCACATCTCTCTCTCTCTCTCTATAAATATAATGCACCAAGATTGTGTTTCAAGCAAGATTTAGTTAGGGTTTTACATCTCTATCATTAATTATAAATCATATCAAAATTTTGAGCTTCAAGGTGCAAGGATTCATTCAAATCGGGTCAATTTCGGATTCAACACTTAGGTGAAGTTTTTGGTAAGTTAAATCTATCCTAAAATCATCAATTTATGTTTATAAGCATGTCATTAAGTCAAATAACAAGAAGTTTTGGTCAAAATCGGATTTAATGCACTCCTAGGTCAAAATTAGGGTTCATGTGGTTTAAATGGGTCAAATTCGATTCTTAAGCTTGGCTTATGTTTTGGAAGGAAATGGTGTTATGGGTTATGCCCTTGTATGTCAAAACTTGTTGATTATATTTCAAGTCGAGTCTCGAATCCTTTCGAAACGAAATCTAGGTCGAATTAGGGTTTTTGAGTTCGAAATGGGTTGAAATGATCTTGAATATAATTTTCGAAACTATGGAATGTTTTGACAAAGGGAATACGTTTAATGATGTCCATTTATGAGTAATTTCGTGTCAAAATGAGTTTCAGCTCCTTCTAAACCCTTTCGAAGTCAAAATTTAGGGTTAGGGTTCTTATGGGTCGTTTTTCTTGGTCTTTTGCTGCTGCTGATTTGTTTGAAGCTGAACCACCGTCTCGGACGGCACCACTAGCGTCCCAGACGCCCGTGTCCCAGTCTTGGCGTCTCATACGGTGTGACCACCGTATGAGACGGTGGTCCCTATAAGCCAAAAACCTTGCACGCTAGCTAGACGCTGCCTTTGTCTGTTTTACGGTGGAAATTGTGCACCAAAAAACAAACTTGCGAGCCACCGTCTTGGACGGTGATGCTCAGCGTCTGAGACTCCCCCCTTCTGTTGAACCACCGTGCCATACGCCCCTACCCACCGTGTCTTACGCTGGTTGTGACTGAACCACCGTAGCTTACGGTGGAATGCACCGTAGCTTATGGTGGCCAGTCTTCGTGGACATTTCCCTAGTTCTTTCACCTTCTTACGGTGGAATGCACCGTAGCTTACGGTGGAATGCACCGTAGCTTACGGTGGAATGCACCGTAGCTTACGGTGGAATGCACCGTAGCTTACGGTGGAATGCACCGTAGCTTACGGTGGAATGCACCGTAGCTTACGGTGGAATGCACCGTAGCTTACGGTGGAATGCACCGTAGCTTACGGTGGAATGCACCGTAGCTTACGGTGGAATGCACCGTAGCTTACGGTGGAATGCACCGTAGCTTACGGTGGAATGCACCGTAGCTTACGGTGGAATGCACCGTAGCTTACGGTGGAATGCACCGTAGCTTACGGTGGAATGCACCGTAGCTTACGGTGGAATGCACCGTAGCTTACGGTGGAATGCACCGTAGCTTACGGTGGAATGCACCGTAGCTTACGGTGGAATGCACCGTAGCTTACGGTGGAATGCACCGTAGCTTACGGTGGAATGCACCGTAGCTTACGGTGGAATGCACCGTAGCTTACGGTGGAATGCACCGTAGCTTACGGTGGAATGCACCGTAGCTTACGGTGGAATGCACCGTAGCTTACGGTGGAATGCACCGTAGCTTACGGTGGAATGCACCGTAGCTTACGGTGGAATGCACCGTAGCTTACGGTGGAATGCACCGTAGCTTACGGTGGAATGCACCGTAGCTTACGGTGGAATGCACCGTAGCTTACGGTGGAATGCACCGTAGCTTACGGTGGAATGCACCGTAGCTTACGGTGGAATGCACCGTAGCTTACGGTGGAATGCACCGTAGCTTACGGTGGAATGCACCGTAGCTTACGGTGGAATGCACCGTAGCTTACGGTGGAATGCACCGTAGCTTACGGTGGAATGCACCGTAGCTTACGGTGGAATGCACCGTAGCTTACGGTGGAATGCACCGTAGCTTACGGTGGAATGCACCGTAGCTTACGGTGGAATGCACCGTAGCTTACGGTGGAATGCACCGTAGCTTACGGTGGAATGCACCGTAGCTTACGGTGGAATGCACCGTAGCTTACGGTGGAATGCACCGTAGCTTACGGTGGAATGCACCGTAGCTTACGGTGGAATGCACCGTAGCTTACGGTGGAATGCACCGTAGCTTACGGTGGAATGCACCGTAGCTTACGGTGGAATGCACCGTAGCTTACGGTGGAATGCACCGTAGCTTACGGTGGAATGCACCGTAGCTTACGGTGGAATGCACCGTAGCTTACGGTGGAATGCACCGTAGCTTACGGTGGAATGCACCGTAGCTTACGGTGGAATGCACCGTAGCTTACGGTGGAATGCACCGTAGCTTACGGTGGAATGCACCGTAGCTTACGGTGGAATGCACCGTAGCTTACGGTGGAATGCACCGTAGCTTACGGTGGAATGCACCGTAGCTTACGGTGGAATGCACCGTAGCTTACGGTGGAATGCACCGTAGCTTACGGTGGAATGCACCGTAGCTTACGGTGGAATGCACCGTAGCTTACGGTGGAATGCACCGTAGCTTACGGTGGAATGCACCGTAGCTTACGGTGGAATGCACCGTAGCTTACGGTGGAATGCACCGTAGCTTACGGTGGAATGCACCGTAGCTTACGGTGGAATGCACCGTAGCTTACGGTGGAATGCACCGTAGCTTACGGTGGAATGCACCGTAGCTTACGGTGGAATGCACCGTAGCTTACGGTGGAATGCACCGTAGCTTACGGTGGAATGCACCGTAGCTTACGGTGGAATGCACCGTAGCTTACGGTGGAATGCACCGTAGCTTACGGTGGAATGCACCGTAGCTTACGGTGGAATGCACCGTAGCTTACGGTGGAATGCACCGTAGCTTACGGTGGAATGCACCGTAGCTTACGGTGGAATGCACCGTAGCTTACGGTGGAATGCACCGTAGCTTACGGTGGAATGCACCGTAGCTTACGGTGGAATGCACCGTAGCTTACGGTGGAATGCACCGTAGCTTACGGTGGAATGCACCGTAGCTTACGGTGGAATGCACCGTAGCTTACGGTGGAATGCACCGTAGCTTACGGTGGAATGCACCGTAGCTTACGGTGGAATGCACCGTAGCTTACGGTGGAATGCACCGTAGCTTACGGTGGAATGCACCGTAGCTTACGGTGGAATGCACCGTAGCTTACGGTGGAATGCACCGTAGCTTACGGTGGAATGCACCGTAGCTTACGGTGGAATGCACCGTAGCTTACGGTGGAATGCACCGTAGCTTACGGTGGAATGCACCGTAGCTTACGGTGGAATGCACCGTAGCTTACGGTGGAATGCACCGTAGCTTACGGTGGAATGCACCGTAGCTTACGGTGGAATGCACCGTAGCTTACGGTGGAATGCACCGTAGCTTACGGTGGAATGCACCGTAGCTTACGGTGGAATGCACCGTAGCTTACGGTGGAATGCACCGTAGCTTACGGTGGAATGCACCGTAGCTTACGGTGGAATGCACCGTAGCTTACGGTGGAATGCACCGTAGCTTACGGTGGAATGCACCGTAGCTTACGGTGGAATGCACCGTAGCTTACGGTGGAATGCACCGTAGCTTACGGTGGAATGCACCGTAGCTTACGGTGGAATGCACCGTAGCTTACGGTGGAATGCACCGTAGCTTACGGTGGAATGCACCGTAGCTTACGGTGGAATGCACCGTAGCTTACGGTGGAATGCACCGTAGCTTACGGTGGAATGCACCGTAGCTTACGGTGGAATGCACCGTAGCTTACGGTGGAATGCACCGTAGCTTACGGTGGAATGCACCGTAGCTTACGGTGGAATGCACCGTAGCTTACGGTGGAATGCACCGTAGCTTACGGTGGAATGCACCGTAGCTTACGGTGGAATGCACCGTAGCTTACGGTGGAATGCACCGTAGCTTACGGTGGAATGCACCGTAGCTTACGGTGGAATGCACCGTAGCTTACGGTGGAATGCACCGTGCATTGCTAATTGTGATAGGATTGAGCTTGGACTTTTGTGGATCCGTGATTCATTGCACCCGTTTATGGGTTATGCCTAGGATCGTTAGCCATCATTTGATCTATTTTGTAAACTATTGATGGTGTTGTGCTCCTTGTGCATTATTTGATCCGATACTTGTATTTGTACTTGAATTATGTTTGGATTGCTCTAATCCTTGAATGCATTTAGTTGCCTCTACTTAATTTCCATGTCACGCTGAACTTTTCTATTAATGCCCCATATTTTCGCCTTGTTGGAGTGTTACACTTTATCATGTCAGACCTCCTAATGCAGAGCCATTGGATCATTACGCGTGGAAGAATTGGACGACATTTAAGGCACAATATAATATACCGGTCTTAGTGCATCATAAAATGTGTGTGTCCTTATCATCTAATCCTCACATCAATTATTCCGTCTGAGCAGTCACCTTGAAGTTATATTGTGTTTTTATACTCAGTCTAGGATAGTATTTAGAATACGATCAAAAAACAAAATCGTAACTTGTATTCAACCTAGTTTGATTCTATAAGTGTTATTGTTTCACATCTACAAATAAATCTTGTTGATCAATCAATAAAAAAATCAGCTGAAAATTACAATATGTGTTCTTTAAGTTTGTACTTTCATTATTGTTTCATATATTCTCTATATACAACTTGATTTTCAGTAAAAACAGTTAAAGATGAAATGTTGCATTCACTTAACCCCCCACCGTTACAACATTGTTAAAGCAATTCTTGTTTATCCCTTGATGTGACCAATAAAGGCGCGTTTGGTTCACATAATGTTTTTGGAAGGAATGAAATCTTTTAAAGGAATTGGAATTTGAAGGAATGAAATTTGACGGAATGTTTTTGATTTTTTGAAAATTCAAATGATGGAATGTTTACATTCCTACGGAATGAGATTCCCTCTTCTTTGAACAACCAAACACATTAAGGAATAAAATTCAATTCCAATTTCATCAAATTCCATCAGATTCTGTGAACCAAACACGAACTAAGTGTTTATCCTAATGTGTTAAGTTTCATTGATCGACATGTTGTCAAATTTTTTTACTTTTAGTCCCTAATCAAAATGTAAATGTTGATTATACTCTCACATGTTGGTCACGCAATATTAGTTAAGAGGAGAAATTGGATGTCTTTAGCTCTAGGATCACAATTGAAAAAATTAGCCGATTTTAGGCTTTGTAATTTTGTATATAGAAAATGCAAAATTTACCTAGTTGATGGACGAAAAACATAATTTACTTCTTATTTTAAAATCGTTTCAATTTTTTTTACCTTTTCCTTGTTGAATGTACCAAAAGATAACAAAGTTAGATTGTTGAAAAGTAAAGTGTCGACCTTCCGTACTGTCTTGTAGGCTTCACGAATTTTCGAAGACGTGTAAATTCGACCTGAAGTCGTTCAGAGATCCCATTTTTTTCATCCACCGACTTCCCCTCATTCCGTCATCGGAGGTAAGCTTTTCATTCAATCCATAATTTTAAGAATAATCCTTACTTGATTATATATGTTTAGAATATATAATTTAATGAATATTATATATATATATATATGTATATATATATATATATATATATTCAGATTCGTAATAGTAATCTTTGATTAATTCGTTTATGGTAATATACATTCATATCTATATATATATTTTGGATATGTATATATATATATGTATATTATAACTGTATGTCTGTATGTAATTAAATTAGGGTTTTTGAGAATTAGTTATTTAGTTAGTCAAATCTGATTCTTAGAAGTTAGTTTGATGCATTTTATTCTACCTATTAGTTTTCTTACATAAATTTGTTAACTGTTTTTGGTTTTTTTTTTTTAATTGTAAATGATGGAAGAAGTTAGGTTAGTTGCTGCTAGAAAATTTAAGTTGATTCGGTTACGTTATATTGTCGGATTCAGTCTCGAACTTTGTTACAAGTGATTTGAGTATCGACTCATTTGATGTGATGTCACGTTCTTGTTCGTTTATTTACCTTTATCGTATATTTGAATTTTAGTGGAAAATCGTTGAGCCAAACGATGAAAGCTAGGAAAGTTAGCGGCAGAGGAGAAACAATGGGACATTTTGCATTTGGACCTTTAGAGGATGACTTAATCATTAAACATCGGCTTCTCACTCGAACAACGACTACACGAGGTGAACCTCCGTTGAGAAAACTTCAAAAGAAGTTTACAGCTTTTGCTGTTGAAGCCGAAAAGGATGCAGACAATTATGCTGATTGTGAGAGGCTTGCAAAGGTGTTTTTACAGGAATTGAAAACTTTTGAGCTTCCATTGGTGAAGACAAAGGCGGTTATTGATGCAAATGTTAGAGAGAAGGAGAATTTTAATGAGTTGAATGACGAGATTAATAGGAAGATAGTGGAAGCACAAGATGATATCGAAGATTTGAAAAAGCAACTTGAGGCGAGTAAGGTTGAGAGGAAGCACAAGGAGGAATGTGAGACGATTAGGAAGTTGATTGCTGCTCAGACGCCAAGATCCGAGACACAGAAGCTGATTAATCAATTGGAGAAGGAGATTGCTGCTTTGGAAGCCGAAAATACTGCAAGTTCCAGCACACTTGAGCTTCGTAAAAAGCAATTTGCTCTCCTGTTGCATGTGGTATGTACTTGTTTCCATTTTTAAAATGTAATTTGATATTCTATATGATGTTCATATCTTAAATAGATATGCCAGAAAATGAATAGTTTCCTGATTATATACTCTTAAGTGGGTTTTGATAAGATCTAAAGGAAATTTCAAATGACACATTGTAGTTGAGGTTCTTTCTCAAATCCATATCTAACTTGTTATATCACCTTAGAAGATCTTGATAATCTGTATACTTTACTAAGTAATTTTTTTGAATAATTTAGGTGAGTTGTGCCCATATTAGAAAACATGCCTAACTATCCCTTTTTTGCATATGCAAAAGAGACACATTTCTACACTTGTTAGTGGTTTTGCGTGAAGCCTTTTTGATGGAAAATGAAGATCAAATACCACGTGCAAAAAATCACGTAGTGCTTCTGTATGTTTTTAAAATTATAATAATATAGCTGCATAATGAAACTCACCTGTTGCAAAAGGCCAACACACCTGAATACTGGTTCTTTCATTTTTCCATGTTCATGATGTTGGTCACTTTCTCATAGTTAGACACTAGGGAAGACGCATATACCTTAGTTTTCTTTTACCTTTCTAGAGAATATATGCTCTTCAAAATACTTGATTGATATGAAATCGGTTAAGTAGACCTCTGGAATACTAATTTAAAGTCATATAACAATAACATACTTATTCCACCTTTCTAGAGTCTTATATTGCTCATATTGTTTTTGCTTAAATTCCTAGACAAAGGTGTAATGTGATAAAATTATAAGGAGTCCAAAAAGACTAGTTACTTTTATTCTGGATTTTTTTTTGTGTTATTGATGCTCTGTTTTTTTTTTTCTTTCTTAATTTAGGTTGATGAGCTACAGAACACCATCGAGGAAGATCAAAAGAGTATGATGGAAGAAATGCGAATGACACTTTATGAGAACAAAAACATCGTTGAAGATGCTGCCGGGAGTTCTGAAGCTATGGTCATTAATTAATGTATGTTTTTACCCGTCTCAGTTCCATGACATGTCAAATTCCAGTCAATGTTCTCAACGTAGTGAAAAACTTAAAATTAAAGGTCTTTTAGGTCCATCAATTTTCATATCCCATTTGCGGTTTTATATTATTATTTTGAAAAAGGCAGACAAACTTGACACTTTAGGTTTCTATTATGCTTCCCCTATTCATTGGGACGAATCAAGACATGGTTAAGTGATGAAAACATGCTAAAAGATCAACTCAGACATGGAGGAGATTCTTGCCTAATGCGCTGAATGTCTATGATTAGCTTTTGTGAATCAAGCTAAATTTATGAATGTTGGCAGATGTATGTTTATTTGGTTAATGTTGATTGTTGTAAAATTTGATTCATCAGGTAGCTTATGAAAACGATCAATTATTTGTTGAACATGTAATATATCTTCCAAAGGTGGAAATTGTTTGTTTACTTGTGCTGTTATGCATGAGTCGATTTAGGCTGTTAACTTCTTTTTTTCCGGCAAATATCTACGCATGCATCCTACAACATCACCACCCAATCTCATTTGAACATTACGCATCTATTCTCAAATCCTTAATTATTCAAGTTGGGGTTTTTCTTTTCTTTTATTTTTTTTAAAAAAGAATATATTAAAAGGTTCATGATTCATTATTTTTTAATATTAGTTGCAAAGTATATATTTTTCTTGTGTTTGTTATAAAACATTTCGCATTTGTGATAGTCGGTGTTTATTCTTTTACGTGCAAATATATCAATTCTGTAGGTTAATGTCAAAAAGTTCGGAGTACAAAAATAATACGAATAACATAAATATTATTAACGTCACCTTAAATTCTGAATGTTAAAAAGAAAACAAAATAGTTAAGTTATAAAGAAAACAAAGTATTTATCTTTCATCATGTAGCTTTTTTGATATAATTACAACAGCAGGCACTTTAAATATTTACAAACAGTCTTAGAAATATCAGAAAGCCATATGCAATTTGCGATCTTTGTTAAGAAGCTACTGACATTATAGAAGCATAAATGATTTGATAATGCTACTTCAGGACAAGCAAGTTCGGGTTGGAAGCAATGAAGCAAGGACACAGCTTTCAATAACAATATACAAGTGATTACAGTGTTATCAATCTGGAAAACTGAGATACCTAATTTATACCATCAACTGGTGTACAGATAGTCGGAAGATTGATGAGTTCATCTTTAATCTCTGATCTCTCTGCCCGCTTTTCAGCCTGTTCTTTTCTATTCCATATTTTTGCGGTTCTAACATTTTAATCTCGAGTTTGGAAATAAATAGATAAATACATACAGAAAAAGGGAACTATAATTTTTAGACAGCGTTTACATACAGATTGAACAATCAAGGAATGACATGGGACCATAAATAACCAGCAGTTGACATAAATGATCCTTCATCAAAAAATCTCCTGCGGACACATAAAAGACAGGATAGCTAGTATAAGTGGCTACATATTTGTGTTACAAAAATCTTCTAGACTGAAATCACCGTCTTCAGAGCAATGCAATATTAGAGCAATGCAATATTAGACGGTTGAATTTAAAGTAATTACTCAGGAATTGATTGTTCTGACGATCTAAAGGTTTAGCCATTTGGGTACTAACAGTTTTTTACTGGTATTTTCTCATAATTATGATCTTTTAAACGAAATGATTAAAAAAATGATTAACAGCAAATCCGATACATGCATAGGCTATTTAAGTCTAGGATTATAATTCACCAATACATAGCTGGCTACCTATGTGTTCAAAAAGTAAATGTTTCATACTAATAGGCATTATCAGAAAAATAACCTTGTTGTACCTTCATTTTGAAGGAGGTAAAAAGCAAATATCAAGAGGCAAAGGCAAAAATTCTATCTGTAATTTTAGTCCGGCAAATTGGACATTCGGAACAGGCAAGTGAACATGATTTACACACTGCAAAAGAAAATTGAGGAATAAAAGAAGGTTAATATTATCAGTCAGGTTATGTGAATATCAACAAATTAAAGTGATATAACAAAGCTTACAACTAAAATGCCGGCAAGGAAGAAGCATTGCTGCTGTTGGTGACTCGAAGCATACTTTACATACATGAGAATTTGCATCTCCGTTGCCAACATAACTAACCTCCTTTTCCTTCATCTCTTGCATTCGAGCCTGGGAACATTGTCAATTATGAACCATGAAAAACTACGCAGGAACAACTATAGCCTTTTTAGAGTTAAAACTTCCTTCAAAGTCTAGTATCAGCTAGAGGTGGTAAAATAGGAGGGCTGGGTAACAGTTTCAGGTCAAAGCAGGCAACTTTCTGGTACTAGTTTAAATAAATAGATTAAGTTGACCCTAAACACTTTGTCCAAAACTATCATATATGCTTACAAAATTAGAACTATTTCTGTCATAACCTATAACCTATTCTGCCTAATTTATTGAGTTAGAAGGTTTTATGCATTCATAATACAATTGGGGTGATTTTCAACCTGTTTGAAACTTTGACTCATCAACCAATTTACAATTTAAACTTCTTTGTATCTGTTAGAAACAAAACATAACCCGCATTCATTCTTAAGTAAACGGGCCAAAACTGCCACCTTATTGATAAACTAGAGAAACATATATACCTTCAAACGCGCAACAAGGGGCTCTTCCTTTGTCACAACAGCGGTTTGTGAAACATCCAAAACTTGCATGTCTTTAACACCTAAATTGTTGCGATCACCATTTACTAAATTCTGGTGATTCGCAGTTTCCGGTCTCTCAGTATTCCTTCCATTACTGTTTGATTCTGGAAGCACTCCTTTTGCTTCTTTTTTCAGCTGAGCAACAAGAACCCACATGTTTGCCAAATCATTTTCCAGAGCTGCTTCCTTTTTCTTTCCCTCCTCAAGTTTTTTCCGGTATTCCTCTTCTATGAGTTCTTTCTCAGACAAGGCAGCCTCTAGCCTTGTCTCACGTTGCTTTCTTGCCTGTAACTCCATTCTTAAGTCTTCCGGGTCAAGGTTCCATGAGTCAAAGTCATCATACGCATCCTTAACTCTCCCGGAGGACCGGTTTTTACGAGCAGGTTTAACGGGATCATACTTGCGGCTACCGCCATTTGCAGATTTGGAATTTGCCGACTCACAAGCAGCCATCACCTCTTTCTCGAGTTTTGCATTCTCCAATGAAAGTTTAGTGACTTCACCAGCTAAATTCTTGAGTTCAACAGCAGCAGCAGATGCCAATTCCTTTGCATAAGAGGCTTCTTCCGACAGTTTCTGATTCTGCACATATAATCCGCTGTTCTCCTCTTGAATTTGAATATGTTCAAGTTTTAGCTTTTCATTCTCCACTTCCTGATCAAAAGGAAATAAAAGCAAACAGAGAGCAAGTCAGCAAAAACATATTATCTCCTCAAAACTCAAACTAGAAACAAGAGGTGAATTCTCAAACCATTATCTATATGTTGGTCGATACAAATTATCGCTACAAGGGAATGGGTAAATCATGTTGATAGTTGCCCAAAGTCTATTTCTAATGCATACAGTCATCGCAGTTAGAAGTAGCACGATGGGTGACGGGCTAAAAGTATCAGGTTTAAGTTAAAATTGGCCATTCTTTTAGTACAGGCCAAAACATGCCAAGTCAGGTTAGATTGACTACAAACACTTGTCCATTTTTAACAAAGCAAAACATTAATGCATACGCTATGATAAGAAAAACAATATCAGTACAAGAATAATCTATAACTTTGAGTAAGACGATTTAGAAGAAACACATTACAGATGTTGGGTGACTATCAATTTTTATTCTACCACTTCTCAAGTTTAATAGATCTTTTATTTGACCCAATCACCCATTTGAAATCAAGCACGGCCAACCCATTCAATAGATAATAAACTAAAAGCCACCTCTAGTCCTCAGGATTGCAAAGATAACCTGAATTTTAATTTTCGTCTTTAGCCCATCGATGTACTCTTTGGATCCATGTTCCAAAGATGGTGATTGCTTCTCATTAGCCATAGCCAGCTGTTGTTCAAGCAGTATGATTCTTTCTTGCAGTTCTTTGTTTTCTGCACACTGCAATTAAACAAAGAATATGACATTTGTTTTTGGGTGGAATGTAAAGTTGCTCATGCTAGTAAAACTATATAGATAGCTAGTAACCCATAAATGAAGAAGGTGTTGATGGCATAAATTGTAACATTAAAATGTTTCCTAAATAATAGTGTATGGTGATATATGGATATGTATAGCAAAGAGAAAGAAAACATATATGCCATACTAAATAGAATGGCTTTGACCAAATGGTATATGAGACAGATACGATGCAATGATTAAACATCTTTGCAATCCATAATAATACCTTGTTCTTCCATTCTTCCTGGAGGATGCGGTTGTCTGCAGACATAATCTGAGATACATATGATGATAAACAGTCAATGATTAACATCACAAGTTGGCTTAAAGTATCAACATCATGTAACAAATCAGAATTGGGCTCATAATTACGTTAGGTCAGGTTAAAAAGGTTATTACGTTTACCGTTATCACATAGAATCAAGTGTCTCTCAGTAAATGTACTCACCTCTAGCTCAAAACCCTTCTCATCACACTGTGTCATTAATTTCATCATCGTCTGTTTTAGAGAAAAAAATAAGACAACGTCAACATTTGATAATGCACAGGTGGTGGACAATAGAGAAAAATGCAGACTTGAAAAATAAAACTTAAAGAAGCGGAATCGGGGAGGAGGTAGGAAAGAACACCTGCTGCATATCAGCCAAAGAGGTATTGGAAATTGAAGCTTCATTGCTTTCAACAATCTGTTTCTCCAAGTCCCTCATTTGCCTTCTTTTTTCTTCTATTTCATGTTCCAACTGATCAATCTGGATATCGGCATACGTTTATAAGTAATCTATCACGTTTGATATGTTGGATAATTACAATAATCAAAGTACAAATTTTGGTAATGCACGTTTGATATGAAAACTAAAGCCGATGGTTATCCCAAAAGTCCAAACTATCATTCAATGGCTGTACTACAAAACATCACTTCGTTCACAAGCCAGCTTTAAAACAATTTATTCCTACTACTGTTAACTGTATTAACCTTTAACCATGGTGTGTGTAAGGAGAGAGAGAAAAGAGCAAAGATTTACTTGGGACTTCGAGCCCTCAGGATCATTTGCAGACTGTTCCACTAGACGTTTCATGGTACTTGTACTGAATGCGATCTCTCCAGCAAGCATCTTCACTCTCTCCACAAGAAGGTCCATCTCATCTAGTGAGAGTCCACCCTGTAGCAATACAAAATATATCACAACAATATGACATATACCAAAACTAAAGTTACTACCTTGTTTAGTTTAAACAAACAAAAACCGAAAAAGGGACATAATATTGCTGTGAATATGGATACACTGATGGTTTCTTTTGATTAACTTCAAAACTAGTAGAATTATCACAGTGCATAGATAAATGTGTAACCAAATAGTTATAAGTTATCTAACCCTGCATAATACAGGGCATTTGAAAAACTACAATCTAAATTCCTTTCATATATTATATTTTTAACGACTAGCAATTGATGATGTGTAGCGTAAACTACACAAATTTCAAGCAATTTAATGTATAAGCAGAAAAGAAGCTATGAATAAACTTAATGGCTTACCTAAAAAACCAAAGATGAAAATTTCATTGTGTTGCATCAAATCTTTAAATAACACTACCATATTTCTGAAGTTACATATTAAGAGATAAATTCTATTGCAATCCAAAATGTAGCAGTGTGACACGAAGCTGACTGGATTTGTATTGATTGATAATAAATAAAACAATAAAAGGGTCTTGCAATTCGAGAAGCAAAGGTCTCCTAAACGTGTAAGACTTAAATAAATTCATCCATATTAAATTACTACCCTAATATCCTATGAATACTAATCCTATAGCTTGATTAGCAAGCTTTTGATAATAAATAGAAACTAAATAATAATAATCACCATAATACGGTGAGGTGTTCCCTGATGTCGAATATCGATTAACTGTTCAAAAAAAAATAATAAACACCATAATATATATCTAGAATAGAGTTTGTCTAGTAAATAAAGATTACCCACTGAGAAATAAGATGATTAGTATCAGAGTGACATATGACAAGGACTAATAACTTGTAATCAGAAAATCATTAAATAAAAAGAAATTAAGAATGTCATTAAACATACCGTTAGTAGCTTCACACCGCTGGCAGAACGGCTAAAAACTTCACCCGCTTGAGTAGATTCGGTAATAGTGCTACCTACTGCTGATAAATCATTTTGAATGTCACTGTGCAAGAGCAGAGAACCATTCTGAAACAAAAGACATCAACGAGAAGGAATGTCAAGCTCAAGTTCATAGTTTAACTGAAAGTACAAAAACAGAGATTTGTTCAAAATCCAGATGAAATAACACAGAAAATGTATGGAAGACTTGAAGAGCAATGCAGCGTTGACAGGCTATAAAGTTAAGCACCTCACATTTCATGAGAAGAAGGTCATATCTCATTGTCACTATTTTGAGATTCTAAGCTATAAGATTAATGAAGATGCTAAGATTTAACTTCCATCGGGAGAATGTGAGAACTTGTGTTATGTGAAAATAAATTGAAGATTTATATACCTCATCATCATTAGCAGAAAGACTGTTTTGCTGAGCTGATACATCAGTCAACCCAGGAATTGTATTTTTTGAAGAAACAAGTATTAACTTTGTTAGTCTCTGAATTCTGCTCATGAGAGCAGCCTTGGCTTCTTCCTCTTCCTCTAAGCGTGATTGCATCTTCACTTGTCCTTCTTCTAACTATTAAACATATAGCAAAAAATATACTTAATGCAAACTCCATCAAAAAGAAGTGCTGAAATGAAATACAAACCTACCAATAAGTCACATCATTAATAAAAGCAGCACGTGATAAAGAATAAGAAGAAAATAGCACCTTTTGTTTTAAGGTCAATATCTCTTCTGGATTGACACCTACAAGCATCCCCCTCCGCAATTGATCAAGCTCTAGTTTGAGAGCTGATATCTCTCTTTGGTACTTCTTAATTAAAGACTTCTCGTCAATAATCTGCAAAGTGGATATTTCAAGAACATATAGCAGTGAGATTGATGTCTGTTCTAAACATACAGAAATGCTAATTAAATGCAGATGTTATAGCAAACCTTATTCTGAGAGGCAAAGATTTCAATGCGTTTTGCCCTACTTGCAAACTTTAATGTATTGTGAGTCTCCTCCATACTACTTGATGCCGGAGTAATAGTGCAGATAAGCTGGAAAGAGAACAGAAGTTGGATGTTGTAACACTTAGGCCTATATAAACTCCAGTGAACTAAAGAATAGGAAAACTAGACTAATGATGATCAGAACTAAAGATTTGAGCTTTATAAATGCTTACTGAAACATGACCATGGCCACTCAATGAAGATTGTAGAATGCGGGTAAGCTTGGAATCTCTATAAGGAACATGAGATGCCCTTCCCTCACTAAGCTTTCCGATAACCTATAATTCCGTACAATTTCCATATAAAATCATCATATGACTGGATACATTTGTCAGTATTTATTTTAATAACAGAATAAGAATTAATAAAGGCTGGCAGGATTTCACCAATGAACTAGTAAGAATTCATATAAGTGGAAAACAAACAAATGTTGCATTTAGTTGCAGCACTTAGCACAGCATGACAGCCTAACTACGATAATCTATCATACACATAGAAAGCACATAATGATATACTCTTGCAACAAGTGAGGACCTGTTTACCAAATCTCATATGAAACTAATACTGTATAGTTTACAGAAATTCCGGAATTTTGTTAAAATGTATACAACCACTTCACTTACAGTTCCAAGGGTTAGCAGACTTTTGTTTATGTAAGATCCTTCCTTCCTCCTCAATCCCGTTGTCTCGGTTTTCGAGCTCTCTGATCCCGCTAAATCAATTAAATTCTAAAACACAATAAAAAATTAATAAATAACATCTGAAACAAAAAATAATTCGTGTAATAGAGAAAGGTAAAGTAAGATGTGCGTACAAGTTGAGAAAATATGACTCCATCATATTCGTCACCATGAGAACTACTTTCAATCATCTGCACGTTTTTGAATATATGTAAAGACAGTTATGCGCGGTGAATGACTGATAACATGTTAACTTATAATCAACACATACAAGAAATGTATCGATAGTGAAAGACCAATGAAAAGAGACTGGGACTGAATGAAGCAATAAACAAACCCTAAGGACATCTCCAAATATGTAGTAAAGAAGCATGATTTTGGAATAACCTTCATCCAAAAAGTTTCATCTCTATAATCACAACCCCAATATTTATTTGTACAAGCTTATATTACCTTTAACAATACATTAGATTTAATTAGAATTCAATAAACCTTTTATACCAAATTTATCATATACAATATCAATGAGTTGAAACAATCTCAATGGATTAAGTTCTTTAAGAAAACCACGTTGCCACTCTCCTCTGCACCATGCTCATTTACTTGCACACAGGCACAAGTCCCCACTCACAATACCTCTCACTCAGTGTTTCACTGTCTCGTCTCCCTCTCTTAACTTTACACATGGCTGCCCGCAAACCAGTATCTCTGTTTGTCTTTTACTCAGTTTGTATCAGCAGTAGTAAGCTTTTCGTGCCATTTAACTTTTAAGAGTAATAGGAAAACACAATTCAACTTTTTTTTTTGCTTAGTTGTTAATAATTGAGCTCATAGATTGCAAGAATTTTGTTTAGTTAAAATTTAATTTTTAGTTTAGTTGTTGCATGTTACATTTTTACTGTTGATTGATCTGTTAACTTGCTTATAGCCTTCAGCAGCTAGTTTATTTGAAAGTTAAATGATTTACTTCAGCAGTTACTAAAACAGTTAGTAGTTCAGTTTGTATTACTAATTTAGCTGTTAGCTGGTAATTTTTGCTGTTGTTTTCACCAACTAGATGTTATTTTAGTTTTCAACATTTTAGCTCACTTCTGTAGTTCTGTAATAGTGTTCTACACTTATAAACTATTTACTTGATTATTAGTCTTTTTACCATAAATATATGCCATTCTAAGCCAACTATTAGGCTTCAGAGTCATTTTACTGCATATCCGCATCACACAATGGATATTCTCAGGTCACACCATTGTGTCCTCTGCATACTGTGCCACAATGGTGAACCCATGATGTGATTATTTATGAAGAGGCAAGGAAATCATAGCAATTTGGTAACTTCGGACGGATTGGGAACAAATTACTGGAAAATCAAGCCGCAAGAGAGTTCCTCGAAATCAATACAGCAGTTTGAAGAATTATAGCCAATAGCAAATGCTCAGATTTGAAATGTGTAAAAGATGAAATTAGATTCATCACTACAACTATAGGCTCTTAAAGAGACGAAAATTAGAAATAAGGATGTTAGATATGGGTCAGTAACATACCAGTGTAAATATTGTGTGACTACGACTGCTAAGAAGGTTGAAGTTATTTGAACCAATGTGCCGGTGCTCTGCAAACGGCAAAGGTAAAATAGAGTTAGATGGTATCTATGACAGCAGTGCAGCTAGTAGTTCTGTCCACAGCCCATCACCTCTCATTATCACTTTTCGCCAATACAAAATGTTGGATACATATACACAAAAGTTCTAATAAAACTTCACAAAAAACTAACCTAAACCGACCAAAGGGCCTTTGGTCTAACAGAATACAAGATAACCCTGCAACCAAGATGTTGCAGGTTCAAGTTCCGTTAACAACAAGCATGTAAATATGTGAAATATATGCCAGCCTTCCAAAAAAACTAACCTATCCCAACTAACCACCGTGGAATGGAGAATCTAGAATGTAAAAAATACACACACCCAAAAGAAACAACAATAGATTGGGTTAAAGGAGTGTTAAAACTAATTACAGGATTTGCTCTGGGATATTCCATATATAATAAATTGGATTGAGAAAGTCTATATGCATGGTTATCAATTCAGTTTTAGTAACATCCAATCACTTGATACAAAAGATCGGGGTTATGGTAGACAGAAAATCCCAGCAATGACGAAATTAAGTTCAAATGTAACAAAAAATGTTAGTCTCATTTATCTAAATTCTGAAATACCACTTTCCACTCCGACTCTATTTCCACCCTATCAGATGAAGCATAACTTGCCTCTTAATAATTCTCTCTCTTTTTCAGTTTGAAGGTTAAGTGTTAGATAAATAGCTGTTCATCAATCAAATGAGTTAAATCAAGCTTTTAAGTAACCCAACCCAGTTATATGTGCGTCATGATTTGAACTCAACTCAACTTTCCCATTGCAACCTATAACTCACAACAGCCCAGCTCAAAGCTATCCTAGGTAACCTTAAAAACATAAGCACGCAAAGAGATATAGTACTACCTTCACCAGCAGCAATGAAAGAAAGGGCATGCCCAGGGGATAAAACCACCTCTTCCTTTATACCTTCAACATATGTGCCCTATCGATAGATAATACAACCAGAACACATTAATAAGATATAAAAGTGCCCCCACATTACAATATAAAGTTATACCATACTATGTAAACGTATAGAGCTAACTGAGCTATTAACTTTCTTCATTCATACACTTTGATAAATCTACTATTCAGCTTAATGTGTATTAAATAAGCAATATAGATTTTTAGGTGAACAAAGATTTGAAATGAGAGATTACAAAATAACAGAGTACACAAATAAGACAAAAAAATGCATAGCAAGCTATTGCTGAGACCTGAGCATCTTCTCGAACACGCAGATTCTGGCCGGTTGGATCAAGAAGATCATTGATCACCTGATATTAGAAGTTCAAGCAGTGTGGTTAATCAAAGCTCAATGAAGAGAACAGCCACTAGGAAAATAGGTGGGAATGCCAATTTTAAATAAATATAGCTTCATAGGTGGATACAAGCAGTAATAAGGAAACCAAAAAAGAAGGTGCTTTTTTCTCTATATATTGGTGTCAAACAAGTAAAAGAACTAGATATGCGATCCCTTCATTCTACACATTGCCAATTACAATGATGGCTTACCTCATTATATATCTCAATATATGATACACGCAGTAAGAACTCCCTTCCTGGTGTCTGAAATGTAAATACAAGGTGTTCGTTATCTATAAACCTATATGTGAAGAAAGCATAAATAATACATAACTTGCATAAAATGTGTGTATATGTATGCTTATATGTGTATATGCATGTATCTATGTATCTATAGACATGAATGCATAAATATACTATCTATAAACTGTCAACCTTCAACATAAAACGATAAAAGCAATAATTAATAAATACTTACATCCTGTATAATGCTGAAAACATCCTTTATTGCCAAAGGAATTATTCCTGGAGAATTATGATCACCCTGTGAAGACAATTGAGAAGTATAAAGAACTCTGAACATACAGTAACTACAGATAAATGTGAAGGGTCAAACAAACAAGTGAACAACCATATCGCCATGAAATTGCTTCGTACCATGTCCATCATCAGTTAATATATATGAGGTTCGCAATAAGTGGATCAAGCAGAAATTCTAAACCATTAACTGTATATGGGTAAGACTTTGCTTGTTTTGTTGTGAAACATTACATCATAAAATACGTAAAAAGGAAACAGAAAACACAAGTTTCACTGAGAAAGAAAACACATTCTTTCTTTGCAGCTATCCAGCAGGCTACACGAAAAAGAAACTTCAGTTACTATACTTGCCTGTTGCCAATGCAGGTTACCCTCTATAAGCTCCTAACCTGGATTAATTAAACAATGGCAACTCTATCTAATCCCCTTATCCTGTTAATATTGGAGTCGGCAACCCTAAAATATACTACAAATTTTACTAACATTCTATTTAGAATATAATCTACTTCGCTTCCTTATACTTATTTTCAAACTCCAGCAATATAATGTCTTCCCTATTCACAAACTGTTGTAAGTACATGTTTTACTCTACATGATGTCTTAATTTCAACAAGAAAGACAGCTACTCTGTAACCAATTTATGCTTCAGGACTAATCCATTTAAAAAAACATTTTGCAGAGTAAAAAGCCACTTCCAAGTGTGTTACCCAATTTCTCAATCCATGTCATACCAGATTCCCAGCCGTCTAAAATGTGTCCCAATTCTAATCATATCCCTACCGACCTACGTCAAGAGGCCGCACACCAATCTCAGTCTAAACATTTGATAGTTTGGTACTAGTAGATGAGCAACAGAAAGACAACATTTGGCATAAGTTGCCTTTAGAATGCTTTAGCTTTGCATAATTATTCTTTAGTAGCACCGTATTGATAACACATTTTGATAAGCAGCATAAATTGGATGCATTTCTATAGACCTAAAGCTCCTATCATATTCATTTTAGGGACAGATCAGCTATAAGCTTATTACAGCATGTTATTTAAAACACACCAAACAATGGCGTACAGATACCTTTACAAATACAGTCAGTATATGCAAATAACCACAAATGCATTACAATTGATATTTTTTTTTTATCAATATCACCGAACTAAAAACCATACTTACATGCATTGTATGGGTTTTTCCACTACTTGTAACACCATACGCAAACACAGTTCCTGCATTGGCATATCCATACATTAGCTCCAACTAGCAATGCACTGAATTCTTTATTTAATACTATCCCTAAACAATCTACCAACAGATATAATCAAGATTTTAAATTCAATCTAGATTTTCAATACCATTAATGCCTTCCATAGCCGCTCTTATAACAGGTCCAGCAGCTACTTCATACACGTCCTGAGTCTCCGCATACGATCCAAACACTTTATCTATTACACAAAAAACACACAAGTAACAACGAAATTTGATTAAACTTCCAAATCCACTACATTTCTATTTATATTAACAATCAAGAAAGCTATAAATTAGTACCAAATGCATAAGAAGTAGCCGGATTATACTCATTCCGCACGATTTTATCTCCGTCAGCATACCACGCAACCTCGTCTCCTCTCTGATACTCTCTCTCACTACATTCACCACAAATTCACCAAATTCATCACCACATTATCTTAAAATCATAAAATCAATCGAATACAAGATCTACAACCAATTCAAAAATTCAAATCAAGTCAAATTACCTCAACGGCCGAAACCTAATCGTAACCGAAATGCTATCGCCACCGGCCGGTCTCGAAACATCATCCATCTGCTGCTCATCAATCATTTCATCAGCAGACTGATAACCTCCTCCATAACCGCCGCCGCCACCGCCGTACATCGAATCGGAAGTACTTCGATTAAGAGTATCAGATCTCGTGTTTCCGTAACCGTTTCCGTAAAACGACGTCGCACCGGAAGATGAAGATCGATTAATTACACTAGTCTGTTGCTGCTGCTGCTGCTGCTGCTTAAATGATGAAGAAGATGAAGATGATGAAAATGGACTTGAAGGCTTGTTGTTATTGCTGTTATTGTAATTTGATGAACTGTTTGTTGTTGTTCCTCTAGATGAGGATGCTGCCATTGACCGATTCAACTCAGGTCAAAATTAACGATTAAATAAATATATATACATATAAATATATATGTATGTATAAATGTATAGATATAAGATATAAATTATATATGTATAGAATGTGTCAGATTGTCAGAGGATGCACATGACGAAGCAAAATGAGCATTATTTTTGAGTGATTGAGAAGCTCTCTCAGATTTGAGAAGAAGGTGTGTTAGATATAGAAAATGTATCTATTTTAGAGAGAGAAAGTATGTGTGTGGATTGTTTTGTGTGCAGGAGGTGGAGTAGTGACCGGGAAATGAAAGTGGGAGGGCGGTAAGGGAATAAAAATGAAATTATTTGTCTTTATTTCATGTAACAAAATACTTTATTTAATTAATTATTTATGTTTTGAAATTTGAATTTAAAGTGAGCTTTAAATTGTTTTACTTGTTTCGTTATTACTCGTATTATGGAGTAGTTTATATTTTTTTGGAAAGGCATGGAGTAGTTTATATATGGACCAAGAAAATGAGTGTTAATTCAAAACCAGAATGACTATCTTAATAAGGCAATTAAAGAATTATTGTATGCAGCTATTTAGTGATTAAAGCATTATGTTGGATGGCATGTTCATATTTAAAATATCTGCACCAAATGTAGTTGAAACTTAAACATCAATAATAAAGAATACAGATTTTTATTTGAGTGATTTTGATATACATGGGTAATGAACAAACATAACACGTACATTATATCCAACTTCTTTCTCTATCTAACTTTCTTTCTCTCTGCCCTCTCTCCTCCCCAACTCCCAACGGCTCTCTAGATCCAAATCTAGATCCGAGATTGGGGTTGGGATTGGGATTGAGAGATTGAGAGTTTGAGATCGAGAGGATCCCGATTAAGCTTCCACTCCGGTGGATCTAACCCTATTTTTTCACCCCGGGCCGGAGGTCCCTTCCACTTCGGTGGATCCGGAAGCAGCCTCTCTACCTTTGAGTAGAGGTATGGTCTGTCTACATCATACCTCCCCCATAGCCCGGCTTATGCCGGGATTGGGTACCCTTGTTGTTGTTGTTGTTGTTGATGAAAGAAACAAGATTTTATTCAACTTTATTGTTTTTACATGTAACTAGGGGTGATCAAAATGTGGGCCGACCTGTGAAACCCGTTGAACCGGCCCGAAAATAACCCGAGCCCGAGGTAACCCGTTAAAGTACCTCGGGCCTGAAATTCATAGAAAACCGGGTTGCGGGTCAGGCCCGGGCTAGCCCGTGTAAAACCCGAAAACCCGTAAACCCGCTACTACATGTACATCCGAGACTAGTTGAGAAGCTTTATACCATCAATTATACGAGATTTGGAGTTCGACAAAAGACAATCATATAATTCATTTTGTTTATCACCAAGCTTTGCTACGTTATATCTTTTTAAATTTTTATATTTGGATTTGGTTTACCTTTGTTGTTACACCATGAACTTGATTTGGTTCAACTTTATTAGAGCAACATATTTCGTGAACGTGCTTGCTTAATAGTTACACTATATCCCAAGCTAACACATATTAGGATAATTTTAATTGACGAGAAGCATAAATCATTTAGCATGTAAGTTACACTTGTTTCTTGCACATCGTCTTCATCTCACAGTAGGCATGAGCAAAAGGACCGGAAACCCGAGAACCGACACTGACGGACCGGAAACCGGCCCGAACCGGACCGACCGAGCCACATTCGGTCCGGTCTTCGGTCTTCGATTTCAATGTTATATCGGGTTCGGTCCGGTTCGGTCCAAAACCCGGAAAAACACGGTCCAGGACCGAAACCCGACTTTGACTGTGGGCTTAAGTATTTAATGGGTTCACTATGGGCTTTAGTCTTCATTTGAGTCCAAAACTCCAACCTTCAGCCTCCTGTCCAACATACAAAAAGAGTCCAATACTCCAAAAACGAGCCTAGCAAAGCCACACAAGTCCAACATCTCAAGCCCATTTATCATTTTCGGTCCAACCCTACATAGACCGGGACCGACCCGAGGAAACCCGGGACCGAACCGGACCGACCGAGCCACATTCGGTCCGGTCTTCGGTTTGAGTTTTTATGCCATTTCGGTCTTCGGTCCACATCGGTCCGGTTCGGTCCGGTATTTTGACCGTGCTCATGCCTATCTCACAGTGACATATAACATATTAACATATACTAAATAATTGCTCAGCTACACTTGTTTCATGCATGGCAAATATTAGTTGTTCAGGCTTCGGACCGACCCGAAAAACCCGGGAAACGGGACCGAACCGGACCGACCGAGCCACATTCGGTCCGGTCTTCGGTTTGAGTTTTTATGCCATTTCGGTCTTCGGTCCACATCGGTCCGGTTCGGTCCGGTATTTTGACCGTGCTCATGCCTATCTCACAGTGACATATAACATATTAACATATACTAAATAATTGCTCAGCTACACTTGTTTCATGCATGGCAAATATTAGTTGTTCAGGCTTCGGACCGACCCGAAAAACCCGACCGAAACGGGACCGAACCGGACCGACCGAGCCACATTCGGTCCGGTCTTCGGTTTGAGTTTTTATGCCATTTCGGTCTTCGGTCCACATCGGTCCGGTTCGGTCCGGTATTTTGACCGTGCTCATGCCTATCTCACAGTGACATATAACATATTAACATATACTAAATAATTGCTCAGCTACACTTGTTTCATGCATGGCAAATATTAGTTGTTCAGGCTTCGGACCGACCCGCAAAAAACCCGCCGGAAACCGGAACCGGACCGACCGAGCCACATTCGGTCCGGTCTTCGGTTTGAGTTTTTATGCCATTTCGGTCTTCGGTCCACATCGGTCCGGTTCGGTCCGGTATTTTGACCGTGCTCATGCCTATCTCACAGTGACATATAACATATTAACATATACTAAATAATTGCTCAGCTACACTTGTTTCATGCATGGCAAATATTAGTTGTTCAGGCTTCGGGACCGACCCGAGGAAACCCGGGACCGAACCGGACCGACCGAGCCACATTCGGTCCGGTCTTCGGTTTGAGTTTTTATGCCATTTCGGTCTTCGGTCCACATCGGTCCGGTTCGGTCCGGTATTTTGACCGTGCTCATGCCTATCTCACAGTGACATATAACATATTAACATATACTAAATAATTGCTCAGCTACACTTGTTTCATGCATGGCAAATATTAGTTGTTCAGGCTTCGGACCGACCCGAAAAACCCGACCGAAACGGGACCGAACCGGACCGACCGAGCCACATTCGGTCCGGTCTTCGGTTTGAGTTTTTATGCCATTTCGGTCTTCGGTCCACATCGGTCCGGTTCGGTCCGGTATTTTGACCGTGCTCATGCCTATCTCACAGTGACATATAACATATTAACATATACTAAATAATTGCTCAGCTACACTTGTTTCATGCATGGCAAATATTAGTTGTTCAGGCTTCGGACCGACCCGAAAAACCCGGGAAACCCGGGACCGAACCGGACCGACCGAGCCACATTCGGTCCGGTCTTCGGTTTGAGTTTTTATGCCATTTCGGTCTTCGGTCCACATCGGTCCGGTTCGGTCCGGTATTTTGACCGTGCTCATGCCTATCTCACAGTGACATATAACATATTAACATATACTAAATAATTGCTCAGCTACACTTGTTTCATGCATGGCAAATATTAGTTGTTCAGGCTTCGGACCGACCCGAGAAAACCCGGGACCGAACCGGACCGACCGAGCCACATTCGGTCCGGTCTTCGGTTTGAGTTTTTATGCCATTTCGGTCTTCGGTCCACATCGGTCCGGTTCGGTCCGGTATTTTGACCGTGCTCATGCCTATCTCACAGTGACATATAACATATTAACATATACTAAATAATTGCTCAGCTACACTTGTTTCATGCATGGCAAATATTAGTTGTTCAGGCTTCGGACCGACCCGAGGAAACCCGACCGGGACCGAACCGGACCGACCGAGCCACATTCGGTCCGGTCTTCGGTTTGAGTTTTTATGCCATTTCGGTCTTCGGTCCACATCGGTCCGGTTCGGTCCGGTATTTTGACCGTGCTCATGCCTATCTCACAGTGACATATAACATATTAACATATACTAAATAATTGCTCAGCTACACTTGTTTCATGCATGGCAAATATTAGTTGTTCAGGCTTCGGACCGACCCGAAAAACCCGACCGAGAAACCCGGGACCGAACCGGACCGACCGAGCCACATTCGGTCCGGTCTTCGGTTTGAGTTTTTATGCCATTTCGGTCTTCGGTCCACATCGGTCCGGTTCGGTCCGGTATTTTGACCGTGCTCATGCCTATCTCACAGTGACATATAACATATTAACATATACTAAATAATTGCTCAGCTACACTTGTTTCATGCATGGCAAATATTAGTTGTTCAGGCTTCGGACCGACCCGAGAAAACCCGGGACCGAACCGGACCGACCGAGCCACATTCGGTCCGGTCTTCGGTTTGAGTTTTTATGCCATTTCGGTCTTCGGTCCACATCGGTCCGGTTCGGTCCGGTATTTTGACCGTGCTCATGCCTATCTCACAGTGACATATAACATATTAACATATATAAATTTACAGTATTATAGAAAACACTAACAAACAAAATAGGTAGTAGACATGACATGTCTTCGTCTTCCTATCTATCTATATATATATATATATACCTGCAAATATGTCAACTCTTGAAGATAAAAGATATACTGTATATGTTTTGCTTCATCTTTAAACACAGAAGCTTCAACAGAGAAAATAACTTGATAACTTTTGGTCTTCAAATATCAGATTTGCTTGTGGGATTAGAAATTACTCTATTTTGAGTTGGGGCCTAATTTAAAAATAAAAAAAATCGCTTGCACTTTTTGTTTGAGGGTGGTCCCCCCCCCCTAATTACATGGTGGATCCGCCACTGATCACCCCTACCTGTAACACCCGTGACATTTGACCGTGTTGACTTTATTTTGACTTTGTTTGACTATGTGAATAATTGTGAATATAATTGGAATATCGATACTTTGGAACTTATGTGATTAATGAAAGTCGATTGATTTTATGATTCTTAGAGTAATCGGTGATATTTTAGCATTTACGTGTTTGGGCAGGGTACCGTTTGGTAACTAGTTATTGGTAAAATTGTGAAAGAGTATTGAGGGTGGGGGTAGTGTGGCCAAGTTCCCTTCCCACCTCCCATTTCCCTTTCCTTATCCTTTCATTCACACACACACACTCTCTTCTTTCTCTCTCAACTCCAAGAACACACACACACATAAGCACACACTCTTTCTCTTATCTTCTTCATAAATTTCGGATCTAAGGGTTCCCATAACATCAAAAGTGTTAGAATTTGTTGAATAATACTTCTCTATCTTCAAAACTTCAAGATTATTGGGTCAAATCAAGTGTTCATCTCCTTTTAAGCTCAAATTTCGGATTCAAGGCTTCGGGTTGTTTTGGTAAGTGTTTCTTAGCTCAAAATCATCATTATATATTGCTTATCATGTTTCTTGGTCGAATCTAAACATCCTTAGTCTCGTTGGTAGTCAAAATCGGATTTTGGGGTTTCTAGGGTTTTTGAATTGAAATTAGGGTTTGATTGGATTGCTAGCTTGGATGGGAATCAAGGAAGCGGCGCATCTTTTGTTAGAATATCAGGAATATGCGCATTTGGTAGCGCTTTCTTGATTGGACTTGATTCTCGAGGTTTATGACCCAAATGCTCCCTATTGAGGGATGAACAATTGTTATTTTGCTACAATTGTACTAGTTGCATTTGGTTAACTTTGTATGAATTCCTTGTTTGAATGATTTGTATGTCTTATCTCTTGGTTCACTTGTAACCATTTACTTTATTTAGATCGTTGCTCTATGTAATTTCCATGTCATGCTGTGCTTTTCTCGACACCCCATGATTCCGCCTTGTTAGGGTGTTACATTACCACTTTCTATATATATATATACATATACATAGGTTTTAGGTAAATAAAACAAGTATTAAAGTAAAACAAATAAAACAATAGGTTTCTTTTCACTGAAAATCACCGTGCATCATGAAAATCATCGTGCATTAATTGCTTCGTGAATCTTCGTGCATCACTTTAACCATGATCTAAAGGTCAAGATCTTGTCCCATTTGTTTTACTTTAATACTTGTTTTATAATACTCAACCCCTATATATATATATATATATAAAATAGGAAGATATATATATATACATAGGTTTTAGGTAAAATAAAACAAGTATTAAAGTAAAACAAAAAAAACAATAGGTTTCTCTTCAGTAAATCATGTGCATTAGAAAAATGTATTAGTAAAAAAGTATTAAGTAAAACAAGTATTAAAGTAAAACAAGTATTAAGTAAAACAAGTATTAAGTAAAACAAGTATTAAGTAAAACAAGTATTAAGTAAAACAAGTATTAAGTAAAACAAGTATTAAGTAAAACAAGTATTAAAGTAAAACAAGTATTAAGTAAAACAAGTATTAAGTAAAACAAGTATTAAAGTAAAACAAGTATTAAGTAAAACAAGTATTAAGTAAAACAAGTATTAAGTAAAACAAGTATTAAGTAAAACAAGTATTAAGTAAAACAAGTATTAAGTAAAACAAGTATTAAAGTAAAACAAGTATTAAGTAAAACAAGTATTAAGTAAAACAAGTATTAAGTAAAACAAGTATTAAAGTAAAACAAGTATTAAGTAAAACAAGTATTAAGTAAAACAAGTATTAAGTAAAACAAGTATTAAGTAAAACAAGTATTAAGTAAAACAAGTATTAAGTAAAACAAGTATTAAGTAAAACAAGTATTAAAGTAAAACAAGTATTAAGTAAAACAAGTATTAAGTAAAACAAGTATTAAGTAAAACAAGTATTAAGTAAAACAAGTATTAAGTAAAACAAGTATTAAGTAAAACAAGTATTAAGTAAAACAAGTATTAAAGTAAAACAAGTATTAAGTAAAACAAGTATTAAGTAAAACAAGTATTAAGTAAAACAAGTATTAAAGTAAAACAAGTATTAAGTAAAACAAGTATTAAGTAAAACAAGTATTAAGTAAAACAAGTATTAAGTAAAACAAGTATTAAGTAAAACAAGTATTAAGTAAAACAAGTATTAAGTAAAACAAGTATTAAGTAAAACAAGTATTAAAGTAAAACAAGTATTAAGTAAAACAAGTATTAAGTAAAACAAGTATTAAGTAAAACAAGTATTAAGTAAAACAAGTATTAAGTAAAACAAGTATTAAAGTAAAACAAGTATTAAGTAAAACAAGTATTAAGTAAAACAAGTATTAAGTAAAACAAGTATTAAGTAAAACAAGTATTAAAGTAAAACAAGTATTAAGTAAAACAAGTATTAAGTAAAACAAGTATTAAGTAAAACAAGTATTAAGTAAAACAAGTATTAAGTAAAACAAGTATTAAGTAAAACAAGTATTAAAGTAAAACAAGTATTAAGTAAAACAAGTATTAAGTAAAACAAGTATTAAGTAAAACAAGTATTAAGTAAAACAAGTATTAAGTAAAACAAGTATTAAAGTAAAACAAGTATTAAAGTAAAACAAGTATTAAGTAAAACAAGTATTAAGTAAAACAAGTATTAAGTAAAACAAGTATTAAGTAAAACAAGTATTAAGTAAAACAAGTATTAAGTAAAACAAGTATTAAGTAAAACAAGTATTAAGTAAAACAAGTATTAAGTAAAACAAGTATTAAGTAAAACAAGTATTAAAGTAAAACAAGTATTAAAGTAAAACAAATAAGTAAACAATATTATAAGTAATACAATATCTATAAGTATATAAAAGGTTTTAAATAAAACAAGTATTAAAGTAAAACAAATAAAACAATAGGTTTCTTTTCACTGAAAATCACCGTGCATCATGAAAATCATCGTGCATTAATTGCTTCGTGAATCTTCGTGCATCACTTTAACCATGATCTAAAGGTCAAGATCTTGTCCTATTTGTTTTACTTTAATACTTGTTTTATAATACTCAACCCCTATATATATATATATATATATATAACGCATCAAAGTTAAATATTTGTAGTTGACAATAAATGGTGATGGTTGTGAATCGTCTTTCTTCATTTCGCAACTCGAGTTATGTATAAAGATGAAATTATTAATATATGGTAAATTGAATTATTATAAACTAAATTATTAATATTTGCTCAATATCAGAAAACAAGTAGGAAATGCAAGACTCAAGATTCTAGAATACAACCTTGAAGAGCATGTCGGATTTACTTAAGTGATTGAATCTTGATCTAGTCTTGTCATTTGAACGAGAATTGTTCTTGGTCTTTTGGAATGTCGTATATACAAAGTTTTGGATATATATATTCGAAATTTTCTAAAGCATTACACTTAGTTGTTTTACTTATAAATATGACGTCATAAATTCCTACTCCGTTGATAATCAAAATTTATTTTGGATCATACATGTGAAAATGGGAATGCCTTGCATTTCGTTTGTCTTCACACTTATATGAAACATACAAGATATGGTTCAAGATGATCTAAAGTAACTTCATCCCTTTTTGGTTAAACCTTATTCCAAGTAGTAGAAGGTTATACGATATGGCATTAATAAGAGTTATCTTGATTTATGCCTTAGAGTAATGATTCGTGAATCGATCAAGAGTTAGCCTTGATTGATAAATATAGTCATGGTTTCCACGATAAGTGAAACTTATCAAAACCAAGGATTTCTAGAATTCTTAGATTCAGTGGGAGCGGTGTAGACCTTGAAAGGGTTCAAGAGACGCGAATCACAACCTTCTTAAGATGATTAGCCATTTACGCGTGGTGGGCCTTAGAGTGTAAGCTCAGAGGCGCAGTGGATTTAGGTTAAACCGAATATCTACATGTTGGATTAGTAGGTGTTAATCGAAAGATCCATATAAGTGATGATTGAAAGCTTGTAAAGTTGCAAAGCATTCGAAGTAATTGTTTTCTGAACCCAACTTAAGGCTTGTCTTGAAGTAACAAGATACTAATTGCCTGTTTGATCCAAGAATCGCATGGACCTTCGATCGGGAACAAGGACTGATTTTCTTTGATTTATTGGCGATTCCCTACCGGTATAAAGCTATGAGAAACTTAACGCCATTGTATCGGAGGTATTTGTGTTTGGCGGTGGAGACTTCCTATGGTAGGGAAGTCGGCCACCTTAGGTGTTTTGGGGGTGAAGAGAACATGTCTCCATCCAATGATGAGAACCTTTATTTATAAAGGGAACTCATCTTGGGGAATAAGTTAGGTCATTAGGGTTTTACCCTAGAGTTTAGGAAGGGATTTGGGTAGATCCCTTTTCTTTAGGAGGAAGAAATAAGAGATTTCCTCCATATTTGGCGGAGCTCCGTTCTGACGAGGTGAGCTCCGTAATAGGATCTTGGACATTCTGAGGTGAGCTCCGTTCTGACGGAGGTGAGCTCCGTATTTCTGCCAGGAAACATCCTTAAGCAGCCTTCGTAATAGCAGATTTACATACGGAGGTAGGGCTCCGTATAGGGTATATCATCATTGCCCTAAGCTCGTAAGTTAGCTATGAGTTTTAAGCAATAAAAGGTCACCTTAGCAAGGACGATAAATGGTGCAACCTAAAGTTTATTCTAAACCTTTATATAGTATCTTGAGAAATGGTAGGAAAACTTCAAATCATCAACAATCCGAATGTACTCTTTGGAAGCATAGTGGATTATTCGCGTTGCGTAAATAACGAATAAAGGTAATTGTGAGAGATGATATATTATTTGCGTTGCGTAAATAATGTATAAAGGTAATTGTGAGAGATGATATATTATTTGCGTTGCGTAAATAACGAATAAAGGTAATTGTGAGAGATGATATATTATTTGCGTTGCGTAAATAACGAATAAAGGTAATTGTGAGAGATGATATATTATTTGCGTTGCGTAAATAACGAATAAAGGTAATTGTGAGAGATGATATATTATTTGCGTTGCGTAAATAACGAATAAAGGTAATTGTGAGAGATGATATATTATTTGCGTTGCGTAAATAACGAATAAAGGTAATTGTGAGAGATGATATATTATTTGCGTTGCGTAAATAACGAATAAAGGTAATTGTGAGAGATGATATATTATTTGCGTTGCGTAAATAACGAATAAAGGTAATTGTGAGAGATGATATATTATTTGCGTTGCGTAAATAACGAATAAAGGTAATTGTGAGAGATGATATATTATTTGCGTTGCGTAAATAACGAATAAAGGTAATTGTGAGAGATGATATATTATTGCGTTGCGTAAATAACGAATAAAGGTAATTGTGAGAGATGATATATTATTTGCGTTGCGTAAATAACGAATAAAGGTAATTGTGAGAGATGATATATTATTTGCGTTGCGTAAATAACGAATAAAGGTAATTGTGAGAGATGATATATTATTTGCGTTGCGTAAATAACGAATAAAGGTAATTGTGAGAGATGATATATTATTTGCGTTGCGTAAATAACGAATAAAGGTAATTGTGAGAGATGATATATTATTTGCGTTGCGTAAATAACGAATAAAGGTAATTGTGAGAGATGATATATTATTTGCGTTGCGTAAATAACGAATAAAGGTAATTGTGAGAGATGATATATTATTTGCGTTGCGTAAATAACGAATAAAGGTAATTGTGAGAGATGATATATTATTTGCGTTGCGTAAATAACGAATAAAGGTAATTGTGAGAGATGATATATTATTGCGTTGCGTAAATAACGAATAAAGGTAATTGTGAGAGATGATATATTATTTGCGTTGCGTAAATAACGAATAAAGGTAATTGTGAGAGATGATATATTATTTGCGTTGCGTAAATAACGAATAAAGGTAATTGTGAGAGATGATATATTATTTGCGTTGCGTAAATAACGAATAAAGGTAATTGTGAGAGATGATATATTATTTGCGTTGCGTAAATAACGAATAAAGGTAATTGTGAGAGATGATATATTATTTGCGTTGCGTAAATAACGAATAAAGGTAATTGTGAGAGATGATATATTATTTGCGTTGCGTAAATAACGAATAAAGGTAATTGTGAGAGATGATATATTATTTGCGTTGCGTAAATAACGAATAAAGGTAATTGTGAGAGATGATATATTATTTGCGTTGCGTAAATAACGAATAAAGGTAATTGTGAGAGATGATATATTATTTGCGTTGCGTAAATAACGAATAAAGGTAATTGTGAGAGATGATATATTATTTGCGTTGCGTAAATAACGAATAAAGGTAATTGTGAGAGATGATATATTATTGCGTTGCGTAAATAACGAATAAAGGTAATTGTGAGAGATGATATATTATTTGCGTTGCGTAAATAATGTGTATAAGGTACATTAAGTGCATGGCCATGTCCCAAGTACATTGCTTTTGAATGTGTTTCTAAGTAATCGTATTTTGGATTGTTTCACTTCTTTTCAGTAGATCGAGCAATATGTCGAAGTTATATGAGCGTCGCTTGATCCGTGCCTCATGACTCGATGTGATATCGGAAACATATAGGGAGGATTAGACATTGTACCAAAGCATTAAAAGAGTTTAATGTACAACATCTAGAAGCTGATGTTGGTTCCCATCACGAAATTATATTCATACATATTTGGGGGCATCGTCGTGTTGCTAGACGAACGTTCGGTGTCAGTATACTTGACGTATGTTGGGATGATCCTCATATTGGAAATATCCTCAAGTGGGAGTGTTGAAATTATGAAAATATTCCAATATATTTATACGGCCTCATATCTATGAACCTTTAGGGTCGCACGCGAAGAATGGGGAGGGCTTAGTTGAACTTTATATTTATAACAAATATCCATTGTAAAAGATAATAACTAGAAGTTTCTAAAATTGGTTTTTAGAAAGTTTCCAAAAATAGATTTGGAAATGACTAGCGGGTCGAACCGAGTCAAAATCGGATCGGGCACCTAAGCACCATGGACCAATCCATTTGACCATGGGCCAAACAAGATTGACCCATGTATACCCCATGGGGTCGGCTACGAGAACAAGGGAAAAAGGAAAAAGGGATGTTTCCTTGTCCCACATTGATTGGGATAAGGAAACCTAAGGGTTTTCTATTCTTATAAACAGAGACCTAAAACCCTTTTTCAAATCAATTCTCTCTTATCTTCTTTGAAGCTTGGTCGAAATCTCATCCCTTTGGAAGAGAATTTCGAAAATAGCTTTTCTAGTTATTTTTATATTCGGTGGGTATTTAGTTATAACATAGAAGTTATAGCTAGCACTTAGCTAAGTGCCGAATATCCATTCGTGTGTACGAGTCTTTAGAGGAGTTCCTACACTTGGGCTCTAGTACGTGACGAAGTTCTCGTCTCCGGGTTCTACAAAGAGGTTAGGTTTCTTTCTTTGTTTATTTATTTATTAATTAGTTGGTTATATTGCATGCATGATAGATCGTAATCAGGGAATTAATTAGTTAATTGTTTTATTAACTTATTCCGCATATATAATTAGTTTGGTTAATTAATTATTGCATAAGTGAATTAAACTAGATTAATTTACTTGCTTAATTAATTAATCGTAACTAATTAACGATGTTCATGTTTTATTAAAAGGTTTTAATTAAACGTTTTTGGATTAAATTAGTGTTTGGAATTTGACCTCCCCTTCACAAGGGAAGTCGAATTCGACTTCTACATATTAATTAGGGTTTCGAAATCTTCATCCCTTTTAAGGGAAGTTGAGTTCGACTAGGATTAATTAAATCAAATTTTGATTATTTATACTATAAACCCTAAGTTTTGAATAAACTAATTTGAAGTCATTTCAAATTATGAACATCCATTTCCGATACAAAGAGTTGTATAGTTAATAAAATCCCAACAAAAGATACTCAGAAGGATATTTGTGTTGCAAAATTAACATCATTTTATAAAGGAATTGATAATCGAAGTTAAGTAGAAATTAAATTGAAGAAAGGAAAGAATACAACTAACACATCTTTTCTCTTTCTTTGTGTTGGATGTCATAATATTAAGGCAGGCGGAGTCAAGCAGGGCTCCAAGCGGGCTGGGCCAACCCGCCCAAAAACACCGCCGTCGACATGGCTGAAAGGTTGAATCGAGCGGGCTTTGAACCACGGGAGGGTTGGAGCGTGGGCTGGTCAAAAGTGATTGTTGGAAAAAAATAGAGTCGTTGAATGTGACCGTTTGAATAAAAAAATTCCCCCTTTTTATCTTCTATATATACACTATAACTTTCAAACCCACAACTACAACAACTAAAATATATACATTTTACACACACTTATCATATAAACCTTCGACCCAAACACTTCACTTTTATCACAAATGGATTCATCTCCCTTCTCGTCTTCATATTGTGTACCGCCTACTCTTCTCGACTCATCAACGGGGAGTACTTTTGAGTTTTTCCAAAGGGTGTTAGACGAGTTTGAAGACATCGGAAACTCTACCGACACCCGTAGGTACATCGATCGAAACCGGGCCGAAGCTCACGAAACACTAATGCGTGAGTATTTTATTGAAGACTCAAAGTTCGAAGAGCCATTTTTCCGTCATTGTTTTCGCATGAGCCAAAGGTTGTTTTTGAAGATTGTTGGTGATATCGATGCTAGGTTCGAGTGCTTTCAAGAGCGATACGACGGTCGGGGGAAAAAAAGCTTCACGGCTCTACAGAAATGCACATCGGCGATCAAACAATTGTCGACGGGTGAACCTCCGGATAACTTTGATGAGTATTTATGCATGGCGGAAAGAACATCACGCGAGAGCCTCGAGTATTTTTGTGATGCGGTCATTGCTTTATATCAAAAGGAGTTCTTACGTAAGCCGACATCTCACGACATTGCTCTCATCACACAAGCGCATGAAGAAAGACATCGCATTCCAGGAATGCTTGGTAGTCTTGATTGTACACCCATCGAATGGGCTAAGTGTCCTAGATACTTAAAAGGGCAATACACGAGGGTGATCATAAGGTGCCGACTATTATGATCGAATGTGTTGCTTCCCATGACTTGTGGATTTGGCATTCGTTTTTTGGTCCTGCTGGATCGAACAACGATGTCAACGTTTTGAATCAGCCGCCATTGTTTTATTCCGAGCGTAATAGATCCGCACCAGACAGTTTATTTAGCGTAAATGGACGACGTTACAAGCGTGGATATTACCTTACCGATGGAATCTATCCTAGGTGGTCTACATTTGTTAAAGCATATCCGCATCAAGTCGAAGCAGACGAAATGAAGTTCAAAAGACTCCAAGAGGCGGCAAGAAAGGATGTTGAGCGGACTTTTGGTTTTCTCAAGGGGAAATGGAAGATTTTGGAGCGTCCCCTCCGGTTCACGACAAAGGAGAAGATTGGGAAAATCGTCGCCACATGTTGTATATTGCACAACATGATCATAAAAGACGATGGGAGGGCAATATCACCGGTTCGTATTATGGATCCACCTGCCCCTATAGTTTATAACCGGAATGTGATGCGAGAGTTACATGACGAAGAAGTCCATCATCGCCTCCGGTACGATCTGACAACGCATATATCGGGTATGGACTTAACATACCTTGATGACCGAGAGGCGTAACCACCACCGATTGAGACATTGATTTAGGTGTCTTTATTATTATGTAGTATTTTAATTTCTAATTGTTGTTTATGTACTTTTTTAAATTATGTTTATGTTTATGTAATGTTTAGTTTATTTTAATGAAATGTTTAAGTTTTTATTATAAATGTTTGATTAAATTAAATGAAAATGAAAATAAAAAAATTTGGGAGGGTTAAAAAAGTTATGAATGTCAAAAAAATGTGTTAGGAGGGTTGGTTGGGAGAGTTGGAGGGGTAAAATGAGTTGGAGAGATGTGATTGGTGAGATTTGGGAGGATTGAAATTTTGGGCTTCATGACTCCTCCTCCCCTTAGTATCATAAAAAGTTGATAAATTTACCACAGGAAAAAAATTAAATATATATACAATCACAATTGTGGTGAATCTATCAATTTTCTTGGTACAATTTACATAGGTTAGTTTTACAATTTACGAGTAAACAAGACAACACATGATATCAGGTTTGTTGCATCCTTTGTTTACTCATAGATATTGAGTTCGATTTTTTTTTTAGTGATAAGTTTGTGGGGTTATTCCCTGAAATGTCTGCTAGCTCTTGAATCCCATGGGTCAAAATTAATTAATTAGTTGATGTTAGGAAGAGTAATACAAGTTTCAAACAGATATCTCATACGAGGATCTTTTTTGTTGTTTGTTTAGGTATAGAAAATACAACTGGGTCTCTAATCACCGAAGTGCAAGAAGGCCCCGGCCATATTTGTTTTTTTGTTTTTTTAAAAGTAAATGTCCATGAATCTCTTAGTCTCGTTGAGGAATTTTTCCTCTCAAGCTAGCGAAGCTTGACCCTGCAACACTGTCTGATGGTGATACCCCAGAAACCTTCGCTGGTTGAATATGCTTTTGCAGGGATTCGAACCTTAGTGGTGTTCCCACAACTCGCTTTTTAGGGAGACAAGTGGCCACTGAGCTGTCACCCAGATAGTTATTTGAATTTTTATGCTAGAATCGTTTTATTAAATGTAATTTGTATACCTAATTTCTCTATTGAATTATCAATTGTTTCTCCAACATGTGGTTATCAAGGCTACATTTTTGAAGATCGATAATGTTAATCATAATCGAATTAGGAAAATGGTTCATATGATACGTACAAATATAGATATAAACTAGTTGAAACCCGTGCGTTGCACCGGTCTAACTTGTTTTCTACGTAATTTATCGTAAATGACATGCAATAAAAACAATGTTGTAACAAAAGTGAATAGTTATATATAATAAAATAGTTGTTCATATGAATTGAACAATAAAATAGATTCAGCAATAAAAATGTCCACAAAATGAAAGTATTTAATATTATATATATATTTATTTTATTTTTTTTTGAAAGGTGAATTTCGCTGGAAACTTCGTGTCGCGATTCGACAGCGGGAGGTCTAGCATACGTTGTCTTAACCGGGTCCGCGCTAGAGAGCTCCTCGAAGTAGAAATGCCTATTTCAAATACCCGATGGGGGAAAACCCCCTACTAATCCCCCCGAAGGCACGACGATTAATAGGGGTAAACCCTGCCCCCTCAGACTTGAACCTGGGTATACCCAAGTCAAGCCCTCATAAAGGGACTTAATTCTTATGTCCTCCCCAAGGCTTGAACACAATACCTCAAAACCCGTACGTGCCACGAAATATAATAAGTTTAAACTATTAACTAATGAACTATTAGTAAGTAGCTAAAGATATAAAAAAACGCCGACATATATATACTATCTTAATCTTAATCTTAATATATACTAAAAGATAGTTGAACTAATGATTTATTGACCAATCACATCGCTCGATTTCATCAAATTGACTCTCGCTTATGTCATCATTTAATTTAATTAAAAATTAAAAATTCTAATAATCATTATCCAAATAAATTATTATATTAGTATTTATACTAATATTTGTAGAAAAAGTCTCACTAATTTATATTTTTTTGTTTTCCATCAATAATTTACACTTTTTACTCCTAAATACTTAATTATATTTAAATTGGACGGAGGGAGTACACTTTTTAGCATCAACTTGAGAAGATTTTTTTTTACTTTTTCATTATTTAATTAGTTAAAAAAATTTTGACATATAAAATATTGTCTACAAATAAGTATTTCAAAAGATTAAATATAATATATGCGTTCTAGAAGTATATTTTTTCAAATTTATTTTTACTTACATTTTTTACATTTAAATTTATATATTTAATAATTTATCTTATTTTTAAAATGTTATAAACAATCCGTGTATTTAATCTATTAGTATAATTTGAATTGGGAATATGAGTATGATAGTTTTCTGTTAGAAAAATATGATTTGAAAACAAACATTAAGTCACCATTATTTCATGCGTAGCCATGAGACTACATTAAAGTATAACTTTTTAGTTTATGATACTGAAGAGATGTTGTGTAAAGGGCTATAAATCATCAAAATAACTGTCAAGGAACTGCTACCTTAAATAACCTATTACAAAAAAAAGTTCGTGACATGAAACATTGTGAGTCCCTTAAGTACGATGGTTAACCAGGAAAGTGTAAAATACAACAAGTCTAATAATCACTAGATTGGACTAGTATTACTTAAATATAAATGCAAGTATATAAATAAAGTAATACAAGACTTAAAGCAATAAACAAGTATAGTGGAACATTATGTATTTTTCAATGGTGTATTTTATTTATGATGTTAAATAAAATACAAGGTTGTGCGGAATCAAGATAATACAAATAAGTATGTATCCAAACAACCTATGAATTACAAATGATCTATATTTGTCAAATAACTCTTTTGGATCGAGATACTTAAAGTTGTGAAGTATCCCAGTTTAAGATCGAGAGTATTTAGACAAATTCACTTTAATGCAAAATGTATGCTTAAAAGTATTTTTCTCAAGGAAATGACTTTGTATTTATAGGCAACAAAATTCACCAGTGAATTTTGTGCCGTACAAATATGGTTGCATGCATTTAATGATCCGACAAGAACATTAAATGCATTGGATAAGGAATAAGGATAAAGTCACATCAAATGACTTTGTATCCTTTTATCCAACCACCTTTACACACGTATACTTTGGTAAAGAATAAGTGAATGTTCTTTGGAAAGTGTGTAAAGGCAAAAGTCAATTACTCGATATCAGTGTTCAGACTTGTAAGGTCCAGAACACTGACAATCCTCCAGTGTACAGATCTGGTAAGACTTCCAGTGGACTCCGTCATTTGTCAGTCTTCTTTATTCTGACTTCAGTGAGAATGTCTTCAGTAGAGTTGATCTGGACTGGGGTAAAGTCCAGTGAGCTAATCTGGAGAATACTCCAGATTTTCTATACAAGTATTTGCTCACTGGTCTTCCATTATTTCTGGACAAATCTTCAGAGGGACTCCAGATTCCAAGTCTGGAGTAGGTCCAGTAGAACACGTTTCTGGACAGATCTTCAGTAAGGCTCCAGTAGTCGAGTCTGGAGCGAGTCCAGTAAATCTGGACTAAATCTGGACCTAACAAACATATCTTTTAATTTACTAAAAGACAGTTGCTCTAATAACTTATCGGTCAATCACAGCTCTCGAGTTCCTTAAGTTGACTTTTGTTTTCAATTTTCACTTTAATTTACATTTTTTTTTGTTTTTCATCACCAATTTACACTTTGTAATTACACTTTTTTTAAACCAATAATTTCAATATAATAAATCAAAAATAATAGCTAATATAAATCCAATAGAATAATAACTTTCTATCTTATAAATTCAAAATTAGATAAAAATACGTATAGTTAAAAGGTATAAATTTACATGATACAGTATAAACGTCGCAGATAATAACTAAATATATTGAATTGTAAAGCTTAATGGACCAATATACTTTAAAATACCGAAGACACTTTAAATTGCTCGCACGGTTTCTCAAATATAGTTTTAAGAAGATGTATGAGAAAGAACAACTTTATATGTTAGTTAAAAATGATGATCGACTTTTATAAAAAAGAATATATTTTAATAGAAGTATTAATCTACCATTTGAGACCCGAGATAACGACGTACACCAATCTAAGTTATAACATGTAAACATATGTGTAGGTGGTGAATTCTCACTATGTAGAACGGCATGTAATACAAAAGTTTTTGACTTGCTTGCTCATTTCAACCACAAGTATCAAAGAACATTACATTTTTTTTTAGCTATATCTGATCATGTTGTATAGATGGTTAGAGATTCGAGGTAAAAAAATATAAAGAAAAATAAAAATTATTGACGGTTGAATTAGAAAAAACCATACACGTGTGAGCATTATAATTTAAATATCTTAATAATATGTATAAAGCAAAAACTCTAATTTTCAACATTGAACTTAAATTTTCAATATTGATTTTAAGTACTTCCCCAAAATGCCCCTCTCATCTATTCTATATTTATCTAAAATAACTATAATACCATTTCTCTCTCCTCAAATCTCAACCAATCATTTTTTCTCTCTCTCCTCTATAAATCATTTATTCCTCCAATTCATTCAAAATCTTTTATCTCAAAAACCGTACATCGATAAATTATAAAAATTATATGGGTGTTCTTAAAATTTCATGCTCTTCATTAGAGATGTCATTCGATATACTTTCGACGAATTTTTAAATCCGAGGGCGGAACCCGTACGGCTAAGGCATTTGACTCATACTCTATGACATATCAACTCATATGATCTATCACACTTTATGACATATCACACTCTATGACCTAGCTATCACCCTTTATGACATATCAACTCTATGATCTATCACACTTATGACATATCAACTCTTGACTATCATACTTTATGACATATCAACTCTATGATCTATCATACTCTATGACATATCAACTCATATGATCTATCACACTTTATGACATATCACACTCTATGACCTAGCTATCACCCACACCATCTCACCGCCGCAACGCGCGGGCACTTACTCTCATGTTAATAATATGTTAAGAACTTTATCTCCAAACATTATTTGACTTTTATTTGATGAGTTTACAAATAAATTCATGATTCACAAACAACTTTGGAGGTTAATACTGTTAATTCCATTGCATGATTTAGTATAAACTATAAAGATGTTTTTTTATTGATAAGGTTGGTTAATATATTATGGGTTATACCTTTCAAAAAAATATATTATGAGTTTACAAATAAATTCATGATTCACAAACAACTTTGGAGGTTAATACTGTTAATTCCATTGCATGATTTAGTATAAACTATAAGGTTGTTTTTTTATTGATAAGGTTGGTTAATATATTATGGGTTATACCTTTCAAAAAAATATATTATGAGTTTACAAATAAATTCATGATTCACAAACAACTTTGGAGGTTAATACTGTTAATTCCATTGCATGATTTAGTATAAACTATAAGGTTGTTTTTTTATTGATAAGGTTGGTTAATATATTATGGGTTATACCTTTCAAAAAAATATATTATGAGTTATGAAGGATATGCACATCAAGATGTTTATATTTGTAGACATATCCGAAAAGTCGAGAACTACCACTTAATATTTAATCTACCATTTGAGACCCGAGATAACGACGTACACCAATCTAAGTTATAACATGTAAACATATGTGTAGGTGGTGAATTCTCACTATGTAGAACGGCATGTAATACAAAAGTTTTTGACTTGCTTGCTCATTTCAACCACAAGTATCAAAGAACATTACATTTTTTTTTAGCTATATCTGATCATGTTGTATAGATGGTTAGAGATTCGAGGTAAAAAAATATAAAGAAAAATAAAAATTATTGACGGTTGAATTAGAAAAAACCATACACGTGTGAGCATTATAATTTAAATATCTTATCTTAATAATATATAAAGCAAAAAGGCTCTAGATTTTCAACATTGAACTTAAATTTTCAATATTGATTTTAAGTACTTCCCCAAAATGCCCCTCTCATCTATTCTATATTTATCTAAAATAACTATAATACCATTTCTCTCTCCTCAAATCTCAACCAATCATTTTTTCTCTCTCTCCTCTATAAATCATTTATTCCTCCAATTCATTCAAAATCTTTTATCTCAAAAACCGTACATCGATAAATTATAAAAATTATATGGGTGTTCTTAAAATTTCATGCTCTTCATTAGAGATGTCATTCGATATACTTTCGACGAATTTTTAAATCCGAGGGCGGAACCCGTACGGCTAAGGCATTTGACTCATACTCTATGACATATCAACTCATATGATCTATCACACTTTATGACATATCACACTCTATGACCTAGCTATCACCCACACCATCTCACCGCCGCAACGCGCGGGCACTTACTCTCATGTTAATAATATGTTAAGAACTTTATCTCCAAACATTATTTGACTTTTATTTGATGAGTTTACAAATAAATTCATGATTCACAAACAACTTTGGAGGTTAATACTGTTAATTCCATTGCATGATTTAGTATAAACTATAAGGTTGTTTTTTTATTGATAAGGTTGGTTAATATATTATGGGTTATACCTTTCAAAAAAATATATTATGAGTTATGAAGGATATGCACATCAAGATGTTTATATTTGTAGACATATCCGAAAAGTCGAGAACTACCACTTAATATTTAATTATCTTTCATATTGTTATAGCTTTTTTTCAATTTAAAATAAGTAGTATTTGAACAACATAAAAGCCTGTGTACACCAAAATGACTTATTCAAAATAAAAAAAACAACATAAAAGCCTATAAAAATATATATTTTTTAAGAATATACATTGAGAAACAAATTTAAGTGGAGCATAAAGGTAGTGTGCTTTTATTGAGAGCCATGTGAATTAAATTTCATTCTGCTATGTAAATAAGTTATGTATAATATAAATGGAAATAAAGAACCTCTGAACAATAGTGCAGTTGTCTAAAGCTTTGTTCATTAAAGCCATGCGTCGTGTGTTTGAATCCTGGCGGAGCTCTTATTTTTGGATATTACTTTCAGAAAGAATTGGACCAAGGTGGTTGCTTACGTGGAGCTTAGTTGTAGATGTGGACATGTCTCTTGGATCGATATGATCGATATGGTGACGCCATATAAGAAATTGCTGACGTGGCGAGCTTAGAGAGTGTCACGTGAGCACATTCTGATAACTCATATATATATATATAGAGAGAGATATAAACATAAGGGATATTATAAAAATTTTGAGATAAAAAATAGACATGACTTATAGCATCCATCTCCTATCGTTTATCTCTCAAACTCTCTCTTTTGATCTTTGCATCTCTTCCCATCTCCCATTACAAAAAAATACCCATATCTCACTATCTTTCATATTTCATATAATAAATAAAGAAACAAGAGAGAGTGAGAAATGTAAAGAGTGATTGTAAAGATGGATTGAGAGACCATGATAACTCGTTTCATCTCTCACCCTCTTGTTTTCTACTCGGCTTTCATCCAAAGGACGGTACAACACCAGTATTCTCATCTCTCCCCCTCCCTATGTGCAAATATTAATCTAAAATTTAAGAGTTATCTATACTTCTTTACTATATTATAAAAAGAATAGCCCCATGTTGAAAGTTACATGGGGGAAAATATCTAAAATACCTTTAATTATATATTACACTATCAGTCCTTTATCTTTTAAAATATCTCCATTAACCCTTTACATCAATTACTTTACATCTTAATGTCACCTCTACCACCAACAATCGTCCCCCACCACCACACCGTTGCCGTCACGAGCACCGTAGCCGCCATGAATACCGCCGCATTGCGCGGGTACCGTGCTAGTATGTAATAAAATCTTATCAAGCGAAAGGATAATTTAAGAAACACCTTTACCAATTTCATCCTTTTTTGTTAGAAAATCTTCTTGAATTATTAATATTGTCTGTCGATACAACTTGTCATCAATATTGATATAAGTTTTAATAAATGCTATTATAGACCATATATTTAGGGAAAGATATTAATTTGGCATTAACTCCAATTTGGGATTTTATAAATACATTCACTTTGTTACTCATTCTATCAATAGAGTCATATATACTGATTTTAAAAGGGATGGGCTATCTACACACATCAACTGTTTGAAGCGCACATTACCGAAACGTCCCGTTTTACGTTAAACGCCCCGTTTTTTGCTACGTTTTATATAAAACGTAGCGTATGCCCGGTGTGTAGATAGTAAAATTGCAGAGGGGAATTACACGTCATCTGACCCAAATGTCAGAGGAATGACATGTGTCATTCTTCCGTTTTAGATACCGTTTTATACAAAACGGAACGTATTAGGTGAACTTCCAAAACTGTCCATTTTACGTAAAACTGTGTATATGCCAGTGCCGTTTTGTAATCAGAAACGGAGCATGTAACATAAACGGACCAGTTTTGTTATGTTTAATGTAAAATGGAATTTGTATAACACTTGCAGTTACAATATAGATAGTATTTTTTTTATTTGAGATGTATATATTTGAAAAGGAGACAAAGTTTATAGTTTATGAAATCAACTAACAATTGGTTGTATTTTTATGGAATTATGTTACTAGGCTTATGAAAGATTGAAATAGTGTGTATGGGTTTGAAAAATAGACAAAGTTTATACTTTATGAAATCAACTAACAATTGTTTGTATTATTATGGAATTATGTTACTAGGTTTATGAAAGATCTCAAGTTTGTGTATTGTATCTCACTAGCCGTCTATTCAATTCAACCAAAAACGAATTTGTGTCTACGTAATGTATTTAACCGGATGAACCTTACAAAATCACCAACACAAAAATTACGTAACTTAAGAAAGTAGTCAAGTACACCAATCTTCTTAACACAAGTCCAAATACTTAAACTAGTTTTATCACCTGTTACTCAACCACCATAGCATCTTCAGCCGTTAATCCTGGTCCGGGAGTTGTTTTGCCAAGTTTATTCCTTAAAACTCTTTCACTTCTTCTCTTTTCCATCGTCTTGACTTTCGGTTTCTTCTTGGTTCCTTCATTCACATATTCGTATTTAGTTACATTGGATAGAAGGTCTTTGAGATCGTTAAATTACATATACTTTTTGGCAGTGTTAACTACACGCATCGGTCATCATCCCTTGTAAGAATAAAACAAGTTGAGTAACCATGATATATTTTATTGTTGGTTTTTATAATTTTTGTTACCTAGTTTATAAAAATATTGTAATACATGTTTCTTAATACTATCATGAAAAACACATTGTATCACGCATGACTAGAACATACAAATTTACCATCGGTGAATCAAAAGGAAATATCAGGAACAATAAAAGTATCACAAATTATGGCGGAAACATATGTATAATAGCTAGATAAAAGTGTACGAAAGTTGGTTAATGGCAAATGTATCAAGGAGATTACCATGTAGCTGTGAGGAGCCATCACCCGGAGTTTCATCAAAGTGGTTGGAGCTCTGACCAAGCGTCGTAAAAACATTGTAGTCATCGTACTGGGGCGACTGATTAACAGTGGATTGATCAAACGGGTTGGAGACATTAACCGGAGTAGTATCATAGTGGGACTGATGAAGGTGCGGAGGACTAGTGGAGTCATTCAAGCGGGACTGATGAAGCGGCGGAGGCCCAGTGGAGTCATTCAACTGCGACGACTGAAGCTGCGGAGGACCAGTGGAGTCATTATACTGGGAGGACTGATGAAACGGCGGCGGACCAGTGGAGTGATCAGACCGGGTGGAGTCATTAACAGGAGCATCATCAAACAGGGATTGATCCAGAATCGGGGTCTCAGGCCGATCCTCGTTGAATTTCGTGCCGCCAAAACCCGGGGGGGTTCTTCTTCTTCAGAGGCATCCCTTGTAGGAGGATCAGTGGGGGGAGCAGCATGTTGTGGCGTTTTCGGACAAGGAGGAGTGCCATCAACGGGCCTGATTGCTCCGCAGAGCCATTTCAAGAGGGCCTGCATATGGTCTGTCTGCCTTGCCATTCCCCGGACCTGGTTCTCGAGACCGTCAAGGCGTGTCTTGATCTCATCCACCTTCTCTGTAGTCTCCTTAGGGAGGCGGACGACCTGATATGAGCGTTTAGGGCGGTACTCTGGCTCCTGCTCCTCTTCCTCCTCCCTGTGACCCCCCTCGTGCACTTGTTGAATCTCCACTTCCGGTAAAGGCGACGGCAACATGATCTTCGTCAACTCCGGTCCCTTCCACAGGTTTCTGTTTTGATTTGTCATCAGAGTTGGAACATTGTTTATTTTTTTAAGGATGCCCATCGCATACATTGTGGGCTTTTCGTTCGCCTTTGGGAGCACCGACGGGATCTTTAGTTCAGCGTACTTCTGATGCAGGTTCAACGATTGTGCGATCCTGGTGATGATATGCCCGCATACAATCTTCCCGCCATCCTTCCTGCAACAGATATGTATATCACTAATTAATATATAAAAGACGTCATAAATAATAAGCCATTGAAAATACTAAGAAGCTGGGAAATGTACTTGGAGTAAAACCGGTGAAAGTAGTGAGCAAGAACATGGGCCAGGTTGCAGGGTTTACGCATCAGAAGACAGTACAAGAGAAACATGTTGGTCACGGACATGTGCTCTCCTCCCTGGCTACGCCCGTTTATCGTCTTTGTGTTCAGGCGGTGGAAGTAGCGGAACAAAGGGTCCCTGTTTACACGTAGCAATGCATCATCATATAAACTAGAAAAACAATTAGCCGGGCCTAGGCTTTAGCCGTGTACAAACTGATTACCAACTTCAAACTAGACAAAAAATCCCAGCCAGTCTACCCGAAACGTTTAACCCCTTCTTCTTTCATTATTTTTTTTTCCAAAAGGTCAATTAAGTTCATTTTCAATCCCGACTGTTCACATTGTATCTTTTTCCTTTTTAATCATCCGACTGTTGTTGACTCTTTCGATATAACAAAGCTCAACAAACAACAAAGTGGTACATTTTCGATATAACAACATTGCAAGACTCGACATAAAACATTATATAAAAGAATACTAAAAGTCATAAAGATGAATATGAACATCGAGCGTTACCTGATATGTGTCGCCCGTTCCCTCTTGAAGGCCTCTTCTTCAGTATGGGGAGCGATCGCCCTCCAAAAGTCGGACAACACGTCAATTGGCGCATCCTTCAAGGATATGTTGAACTCCTTCCTCTCCTCCTCATCTTTGTCTTTGTACAGACCGGCGCATACCCCAAACCCCCACAGATCCATCCCGTACACCTTACCGAATAAACAGAACTCCACCTCATGTCGGGGGGGTTCGCTCCCCCACCTCAGGTGGGCCGCCTTGATCGTTCCGCTTTTTCTTCTCGTTGTACCTTTACCAAAAAACGGTGTTATTAATAACTCGGGAAAAAAAACTGGTATTCCATTAACCTTTAGACGGTACCTGAACGTGGACAGGAACTCTGAACACATCTCCCGATACACAGGCAGGTCCTGCTGATACAAGTGAGTCCACATGGTGTTCTCTCCACCGAGAAAATACATGGCCCTATCCTTTAACTTCAATTCTTCAAGTGTTTGAAAACAAATCACAGCACCGGGCGCCACCTCCACTCTTTTGATCCGCTCAAACCTTTCAGCCTTCCATGTCTTGTTATTAAACTTTGTGTGCTTGTACTCAGCAAGCAGCTTGTCTTCCTTAGTCTTAGGCCACTTCACCTGTGGCATTGTTTTTCGTCGTCGTTTAGTGGGTCGGGCCTCTTCCTCTGTGGAGTCTGGTTCATCATACGAGTCCTCATGGTCTCCTTCATGATTCGTATCCTCTTCATCTTGATGTTGACCTGCAGCTGTGTTGACCTCTTCATAGCGGGGGGCCACGTTCTCTTGGGGGTTGATTTGGTCGGGGTTTTCGGGTGCCGCCATCTGCAACCAAAGTAAATAAATAGAATTAGGATCAAGTAAATAATAACTAGTCACCTAGAATAATGACATCAAACTGTTACGTACAAAGTTAAAAAATTCATAATCCTTCCTGGGGTTTGTAACAGCCAACTGGTTACACGAACTGATATCAGAGACACAATGGTTGTCAATTATATCGTGGGTAGGGTTATCAATCATCTTATTAGAAGGAGTATTTGTATGATTTTGTATGTAAACTACAGTTTAAAAAAGTAAAATAGTGAAGTTGATATAATATTCAATCTTAATAAGCAGGTAATGTGAATTATTGAAAGTAAAGGTAAAGGAGGAGACTGGGGACAAGAGTAAATGAGATCTGGTATATTGGGACCAGGGGCTTCCATTTTGTGTGACCCTCCCCGTTTTGTGACCATCTTGCCGTTTTACAATAGTATCTCCGTTTTCTTAATTTCCAGGGGGTAAAATATACAAAATCATCAAAATCCGTACACCCCATAAATTTTGAAAAACTGGATGTTTTACATAAGACGTGAGCAGTGATGGAGGGTCAAAAAAAATTAGTCAACCACCAATCCAATGAACCCTAGTTCCTTTGATTTATTGAAAAAATTATAAAAATGATTCAACCACCGATCTATCACACGAATCAAAACGAACCAAATACATTTATGATTTATAAAAACATTTTCGTATGTAAGTTAGAAATTGTAGACTGAATACCCATGAACCCTAATTGACTTACATGATGAGATTGAATACAGATCGACACATACGAATATATATATATATATATATATACTGTATATATATATATTTGTATATATATCTATACAACATATATATATATATATAATATCTATAGCTATATATATTATATATATATATATTATATATATTTAAAATATATATATATATTATATCGACACATACGAATATATATATATATATATATATAATATATATATATATATATTTGTATATATCTATACAACAAAGTAAACACAAATGATTGAAAATGCATGGCAATGAGAAGGAGTGTTGAACGGATCTAAGTAGATACTTACCAAGAAAAGGAGATGGAGTACAACGACAGAGAAGCGGAAGAGCAGCGGTGGTGGGGGAGAACAGATCGCCGGCGGTGGTGATGGAAAAACGATCTCAGGCGGTGGTTGTTTCCCGTATTAGGGTTAGGGCTATTTTTAGTAAAAAGTAAAAATGAGAAAGTGACATCAGGCAGTTGTTTTTTTCCTTATATATACCTGTTCAAAACGGCCCGTTTTATATAAAACGTGAAATTGCCACTTTTATTTTTTTTTTAAATAAAAAAAAATGTCACACACTTGTATTGTATAAGATAAAAATTCAAAGTACACATATAGAAATACAATATAATTTTTATTACAAATAATCTCTATGTAATTTTTATTACAAATACCAAAAGTACACATATAGAAATACAATATAATTTTTATTACAAATACCAAACGCATAACTAGTCGCACAAGTCTACGTGTTGACGGCGTGTTCCCAGAGGTCGGTTGAGTTCTCGGATCCGTATGTACTCATCCATACGATGACGGTAGATTATTTGCCACTCACACGCTTTTGGTGTCCGCCAGTGTGCACAATACATATTAACTGGCGGCACGAATCGCCTTCTAGTTTAATGTTAGGTCGAAAATCGACCAAGTATAATTTGTTCAGAAATAGCTGAAGCTCAGTGAAGAATACTTGTACAGAATTCTGAAGTCGTTCAGAATTAGTTCACTGAAGCTTCACTTTAGTTCAGATCAACGTATCAGAATACCATTCAGCTGAAGTCAAAGACTGAAGTCTGAAGAAAGAGAATCATCTCAGATGTGGAGCTCAGAAGTTGATTCTACCTGATTGAATACTGAAGCATCTCAGTGTAAAGTACTTACAACACTTTACACTGATTACGAGGAAGCCTTTTTACTTTACTAACCGTTACCTAGTTAATAGCTTTAACTATTAACAAGTACAAGGTTGAGTAAAAGGTTGGGAATAAAGTGTGAATTGTCACATCAACAACTTTCACACTTAAACCTTAAAAGTATGCATGTTAAGGAATTGACTTTAATTCCTTAAATGATCCCAACCATATTTGTACGGCCTGGTCCACATCAGCATGAACCTTGCCTATAAATATAAAGGCTTCTCACAACTTGCAAAGTGCTTGAAACCTTAGCATTGCAACTTGTGAGATATACTCTAAGTAATCCTTACGAGTATTTCCAAGTTATTAGATCACTTGTATTTCTAGGTTGTTTAGATATTTACACTTGGGTGTTTATCTTTGTTCCGCAACAACCTTTGTATTTGTTTATATCAATAAATCAAATACATTGAAAAAGTACATCGTGTCTCAATGCTACATACTTGAAATATACATATTATTTATATAGTTTCAGCATTTACTTTCAGTACCTTTACCTTATTGTTTATCCATATCTGGATCGTATTCTGAACTGGTCAACTTCCAGTTAGAATTACTTGCCAGTCGGGTTTTAACCATCTATATTTGGGACTCAGTTTAACGCTGATGAAATGAGAGTTGCTGACTAGACAGACTGTGACGTACCGATGCGGGTAGTAGTTCCCTTCCGGATCTTGAGGGGGGGCATTCCGAAGGGGGGAAAAAGTTTCGCTACCAGTAGTCGTTAGAAAATGGACAACCGCATTAAACCTTTGCGCGATGATGAGTCCGGCGTATGGGAACATCATATACTTTTCCTGAGGTGCCCTCTGAAGTGGATTTTCCCAGTACAGTTGAGAAAGCACAAAATCAAAAGTTCCTGTCATTTGATAGTCAATACGATTCTTCCACCAGTCCGAATTGGGACCCTCCAACTCTTGAAGCATTTCTTGTCGAACGTAAAAATGCTCCTTCTCTATATATCCCAATCCCACAGCGACCGAAGCAAAACCGCAGTGGCCATTTCCAGGTACATCCGTTATGCGTGAGACGAATGGGTGGAAAATCGATGGTATCCACCTCTCGAAACGCATAACGTCGATGACGTCCACCTCTGGATTCATCAAGGGGAACCCGGGGATGTTTCCGTGGATGTCGCCTGGTCGTTGAGCGGTTGATCTACTACGATTGAAACCAGGGGACATTGTTGATTGTGACCTGACAGTGCCGGCGTAGCTATGTCTGCCTTGATTAGGTGTTCCTTGCGACCCTGTGTCCGAAGGATGTAGCCGAGAGGCATCCGCTGCCCTTTGGTTTTGTCGACTTGTGGTTGGACAGTCGCGTGTGTCTTCTTGTACTCTTGGAGCTTTTCTTGTTGATTTTGATGGGAATACCGCTGACAAAACCTTAGATACCGTGCTTTTTTTCACTGCTGGTGATTTCTCTGAAAGAATTTCCTGGGTGGCTGCCCCCAACTGTTGCGCATAGTCAGTATCTTCTTGCACATCGAATGAAGGGGCAAAATCAAGCTTCCGCCAAAAAACATCAACATTCTCGATTTTTATTGTCGTCCCTGTGAAAGGACAGATACAATCATTTTATGCATACACTACAAAACAACCCAAAAACGGTAAAATTATTCTTGTTACCTTGAATCATCATTTGTTCAAGCCGACATGCGCATGGTAACCCACAACTTTTGTAAAGTTGGCAACTACAGCTCTCGTTTTTTCCCCGCAGCTTCTGTATACGCTTGCTCTCCTTTTCCATAAGGTCGAGAGCGGTAAGTAACACCTTTCGATACAGATCGACAAACATTTCCCTGCCATAACAGTTCCTTACCAGCCTGTGATGATCCATTACCTTTGTGAGACTCCTGCCGAACGTGTGTCTGATCGCTACGTACTGTGCCATGACGACTTCGTCGACATAATCGACGACCCTTTCCAACGAGTTGTTTGCGTTCTTAAGGAATTTTTTAAGGTTTGCATGCTGGCTTTCCACTCGGTTGGTCGTCCGTTGGTTGAAGTTTAAATGTTCGTCTGTCCATGCGGATACAAACATGTTTCTATACAGTCCTAACCAATTGTCATACACATAATCCCAAACACCTGAAAAGAGAAATAAAAAAAGGTATATATTATTTAAAACACTGTTATAATGATTTATTACGATGTATTTAAACTTCAATATAAAGCATGTATATAACATACGGTCTCGCTCGAGTTGGTGAAGAAAGTTCCTAAGCACACCCACGTTGTAGTCGTATAACGTCTCTGTGGTGGAATCGCATACGGTTTTCCAGTATTGTTCGAATCTAGCCCAGTAACCCCCTTTAAAAGATTTTTTGTGATATTTTGCTATATTCTCGGTTATGCGCCACCTACATAGACACTTGCTTGCATTGGGAAATGCGTCACTGACCGCGTTCATTAAAGCAAGATCCCTATCAGTAACGATTACGCGCGGTTCCATGCAACTATCCAGCATATCTCGAAGCCTATCAAGTACCCATTTGTAGTTGTCCCATCGTTCCTTCTGTATAAACGCGTGTGCAACGGATATCGACTTGCTGGTTGACGTCAGTCCAACTACTTGTACAAGAGGGAACCTATACTTGTTGGTCTTGTAAGTTGCGTCGATCAAAAGCACATGGGGGAATGCACGCCACATTTCTAACGACTTTGGATGAACAAAGAACAACATGTCCAACTCTTCTGTTTCGGGGTCCTTTCGTGGGTGGTATACGTACTCCCTTGATCGAAGTACATTCTCCAACACCTGCATAGGGTTATCACCTATTTTTTACCTTGCTTTATCTTGTCAGTGGTGTTGTTTATGTCTTTCCTAATGACATGAGACCCGGGAAACAATTTCCGCACGGCTGATAGTATTTTACGTGGTGCGAGACCATGTTCGTGTAACGTCCCCACCGTATTGACTTGATCCGGGGTCATCCTCCTCGCAAATGCATGGGTCTCCATAAACTGTGTCGGGTCGTGATTATGAAGGTGGTGTCATTTTGAAGGTAAGGATGGTGGTAATAGAGGAACTTCCAAAACACATCCAGGCAACGTGACTCAACATCATTCCCGTCTATAAAATTGCCATGTCAGCTGTGTTTCAAATAAACTGTGGTTCGAACTACAAAAAGTTGTCTTTTAACGGAAACAAAGAAGGATTCCCAGACAGCTGGTTTTGTTGGGGTCTCTGAGAGTTATAACCCTTTCTACTACGTGCATAAGCAACGGTGGTCTTATGAGGTCGCTTTGAGTTGTGTAATTTAATCTACAAAATATATTTTGTGTACCAAATTTAGTTTGTAATTGTATTCACGTGTTTATTAATAATTTAGTACTCAATTCTGCCCGTCTTATACAAAACGGAAACATTTGTACTAGGATATTCCACGTAAACGTCCAATTTTACTTAATACGGAGAATGAACTTTTAATAACTCTACTGGCTATAACAGTCTAGTGGGTGCTCTTATCTAGGTGGTGCAGAGAATCTTTTAAGATTACTCAGACTAAAACACTGCGTTTATATAAAACGCCAAGTATATGTGACGAAAAAGTAGAAAGTGGCCGACAACATACAACTTTTCAGAGAGCATCAAGACCATACCTATGTAAATTATTTACAACCAAGCACCCCGTTTTACATGAAACGGACGCATGCATTCTCCCTATAAAAAAGAATTCTATTCTGTTTGATGTAATGTCACAAATGCACAATAACACACCTGCTATCTATGAAGGTAGTTGTATCCTCACAAATGTATTTTTTTCGATTCTAGCTCACAAAGTCATGTGCTTTGATGAAGGTATAGATGGTAATAAAAGAACTTTGATAATACATTCAGACAGCGTGACTCAACATCACTCCCATTTAAAGTGGATTTGTCCGCGGGTTCCGTACATCCGCCGGAGGCAGAAGGCAACGAAGAGGCGGTTCGAAAGTACGCAACTTCAGCCTTCTAGCGGAACATCCGCCCAAACAATCATGCAAAGGCACCTCGCGGTTCAAAAGAGGACCGCGGGACTATACTTTTACGCCATGGGAGATTAATTTGTGTAATTCAATTTACAATACAAAATCTAATTTTTGGAACAAGTTTACTTTGTAATTGTATTCATGTTTATTTAGTTTTGCACATTTAACACAAAACGGTACTCTTTAAACACACTAAATGAGTAAATGGGGCATTCACATTGTGTCAGCCACAAAATGTGTCACTTCAAATGCTGAAACTATTTGAAAATTTGTCGTATTTGTAGGATGTTTAAGATAAAACGTAGCGTTATTGGCGCAATAAAGCGCTTGTAAGATAAGTGACAGCCCATACAGTGAAAGTCATACGCCAAAGTACAGAGAATATACAATAGTTATTATTGCCAGTTTCCTAAGTTTTTCATGAAACGGAACGCCTTTTTTTAATAAAAATAGTGGGTAGGACAGTGTATTGGATAGATTTTGTCAGATAGTATATATTAACCATTTGCTCAAATAGCACGTTTTATATAATATGGTGCGTTTTATATCGCATAAGTGACTTTATAAATTGTTACCTTACACTTGCAATATGTGATACCCCAAAAATGGAACAATATGGCTCTTAATATATCCCTCATGCCACACAATTCTAACACCAAACGTATTGACAAATTTAAATTTCTCGGATGGCGTGGCTCAACATCATTTGTAAATTCTTCCTTTTGCCTCGTACTCCACGATGAATGAACGGGAAGTTCCAGAGAAAACTCCAAGAGGATGCAAAAATATAATAATGGTTTGATTATAGATATTAGAAAATATATAAAACAGACGTGCGACGGATATTTCTCACATTGCTTTAGCATGCGTGGTCCTCTAAAGAAAGTGGCCGAAAACTCACAGATGCGTGATACATAAAACGGTGAATCATTATTTATTTTGAAAAAAAAATAGCAAATACTTATAAAATGTACGGCAAACTCTGCCTATCTATTTTTCACCCACTGCCATTACGGAACAAAACGCGCAGTCTTATATAATACTCACCGTTTTGTTCAAAAAAAGCTATTCATTTTACGTAACTTACGATTGTTAACTACACTTTTCATTTATCTGTGTATCCGAAACAGTAAATTAATGAAAAAGCCAAAAAAATTAGTTCATCTTTATATATATAAAGAATCATACAACACCAAATTTAATTGTTTAAACATCGTTAATAACAAATATAAAACTCCTGGTAGATCAATTTTCACCATTTTAGCATCAAATGCATACAGGAGTTAAATATGTAAAAATCAAGCATGGTCTACGACAACGTGGTCTTTCATATACGAGCCGTGGTGTTCACTCAGTAGAAATTACATCATGCTGATGAAATATCGACCGTTGGTGGCGACAATGCTGCGTCTAAAACTGATGTTGAGTCACGTTATCTGATTATATGATAGTTTCATCTCTTGTATCGCGGGTGCAATAACTTTCGCTTGGTATCATGTTACAAAGGGAAAACAAATGTGGTAGCCTAAATAATGTGTATGAGTTATCTGTAAAAGAAAAACGAGAAACGATCTTTATATATACAAAATTGTTCAGTTCCGCGTTTTACATAAAACGGTGGGTTTTGATGGCCACTTGTCGTGTCACAACTTTTAGTGTCATAGGGGCCAATCTGACCAGTTCTGTCCAAAATATAGACTGTTTTGACCCAGTAAACAATGTACTTAAAACGTAACGTTTTATAGAAAACGTTACTTTTTATGGGTTCCGTTTTTATGTTTTCCTTCGACCGTCGATGTTTAAGTATCTCTTTGGAGACCCAATGAATTTTCAACAACTAACGCTACTGAAAAATCTCTCCGATTTATACAAAACTTACCGTTATTTCTAAGTTTTTTTGACCTTTTACTTTCAACTTTAAGACTGAATTATATCACTCTGAACTCAATCAACGGATGATATAAGGAGTATATTATATAAGACTAAATTAAATACAAAAAACATCGTTTATAACAAAGATTAACCGTTACAAGGCATAATCCATATAAGAAAAAAAGAGACGTAACATCGTCACGAAATCAGAGTAACCGATGCACACCAAAATCCCTATACACAAAACGTCCCTAAAATATAAATAAAAAAGTTGATGCGACCAACATAAATGAAAAGCCAACTTGCCCGCTGGTGCAAATGCACCGCCAAACATGTGGTCTTCATTCAGGGCTGTACAGGAACAGCAGCGCTTTTTACTTAGTAGAGGCGCCACGTGGATTCGCTATCGACCCCTGTTGGCCATAGACCCGCGTTTTCAAATGATGTTGAGTCACGTTATCTGATTCATGTATTGGAATGATAGGACAATCGGCTGCCTTAGTATCATGTTACAAATGGGCAAGAAAGCTAATGTGTATGGGTAGTGTAAAACGAACTATATATATATACAACTTTTTAGATCAGAGTTTTACTTAAAACGGTACGTTTTTGTACCAAAAACAAGTGGTCACGCGTGTCATGTTTTAGCAAGGTCAGAGGTGTCTATCAGGGTACAGATGTAATTACTACGTTTCACCCACTATGTTGGAATGACCTAGGATACTAAACGCCACGTTTAATATCATACGTAACGTTTTGTGTCGGACAGTTTTGCTACATTTGTGTCTCATTTTAACAAAGTTCATAACTTCTTTTCATAAAAAAATTAACAATACAATAATAAATATCATATATGTTAACAACACCAAATTAAATAGTTCAAATATTGTTAATAATAAAACATGAAGCGGTACAAGCCATAATCCATATAAGAGGAAAAAACCATATGACTCGGCCCATACATTGTGACAAAACCGAAATGAAACCATACAGGCCATAATCCATATGGTCAAATAAAAATTACACAAAAAGAATATAACATAAGCACGAGGACAAATGATATCAGTGGCGTGATTTTGAAGATGTTGAGTCACGTCCTGAATTCTCATTTAATATCCAATATAATTGAACTCTGTCATCTGAATCTGATGTTGAGTCACGTTATCCGAATATGTGGTAGCTGCACGTCTTGGATAAACGGCGTAAGTCGTTGCCTTCGTCTCATGATGAACCAGAAAGAGAAATGAAAGATAGTATGAAATGAACTGGAAGACAAACCTTATTTATAATAAAATTTAAGATATCCCGTAATGTGTGAAATCGAGTTTGTAAATTTATAAACAAGTACCGACCAAAAACCGACTACTACACACTTTCAGGCAGTGGACCTGATCGCATATAGTATAGTAATTAGTAAGTCCGAGGTCATTCGCAGGGATTGGTTTTGAAATAATTTTTTGCTAAAGTAGTTTTAGAAAAAGGATGGAACCGTAGCCGAATTGCTACCTAACTTTGACAATTGAAGTAAAAGAAATTCAAATAACAAGACAAAATAAAATAAAGTAGTTTTCAGACAATATTAATAAAGATCATCCACTTCGAATCCACTCGACTACAGCTATGATTGCCTTCGTTTAAAACCAAATTCTAAAGAGTTGACAAGATAATCGTGAATGGATAAAAATGCTCACGTGGTACCACCAACCGCTCGCAAATCACCCAAACACCTAAATGGCTAGTTTAATTACCCAAGCCGGTACCACCAATGCCTAGAAAATCTCCCCAACGATTAGTTTGATTGATTATCCAAATATCAATTATGTCTATGTGAATTAAAACGTGGTACCACCAACCGTTTCTAAACACGTTTACCGATTAATTCCTATTATCGACTTGACATCCACCGTCATACCAAGAACCGGTGACAAACGATCAAAGACAATCGAATTGAAACGATAAATATATTCACCTAGTACCACTAACGATGAACACATAAACCATCAACATCAATAGAATAAATCACAAGGAAATTAATTGATAAAGATCACGACACAACGATAATTGAATCAACTCTTGAATTAAAATTATGCAATCATATCATTCGTCAAGTTTCATCAAAGTGGATGATTAAGAATTCTAGCCACTCATGCTAAATTGAAACTCATAAAAGAAATTGAAAGAGAACATATTGTACCAATGATTGTTTAAATTAAAATTGCAAGGACGGAAAAGTAGATACGATCTAGACGGTGTTCTTGAATCTTCAATGAATCCAATTGATGGAATTTGAGATCACCCTTGAAGGAATTCGTGTGTGAACAACCCCTAGAAAGAAAACTTAGATCCCCAAAAACGGTTTATTTTCTTGCTTATATACCCCTCCCAATCTGAACGGCTGAAAAGCTAAAACATTAGGCTCCCCGTACTGCTGACTGCGGAGCAGTGAGACTGGCGCACTCCCACTGCGGCGCAGTGGAATTCTCTGGAAAACATGTGGCCTTTTCACCCAATGACTGCGGCGCAGTGGAATATTTCTGGAAATTAAGGTTTTTTTCTCGACCTTTGAATGCGGCGCAGTGGAAAATCTCTGGAAAATAAGGTTTTTTTCTCGACCTTTGAATGCGGCGCAGTGGAATATTTCTAGAAATTAAGGTTTTTTTCTCGACCTTTGAATGCGGCGCAGTGGGGCTTTATTCCTCCCACTGCGGCGCAGTGGAATATTTCTAGGAAATTAAGGTTTTTTTCTCGACCTTTGAATGCGGCGCAGTGGGGCTTCATTCCTCCCACTGCGGCGCAATGTAAATTCTCTGGAAAACATGTGGCCTTTTCACCCAATGACTGCGGCGCAGTGGCGCTTCATTCTTCCCACTGTGGCGCATTGATACTAACCTCCTCAAAATTCTTTCTCGTTAACAGCTCTCGAACACTAGGATTAACATCTTGGCCTAAATTCGTCATAAAGTGCACCAAATGACGCGCAACCTGCTAAGAACCTGAAAGCACTAACAAACACCATAAATGCGCCAACTGCATACAAAATTGACTCGAAACACATACAAAACACGCCATAAATGATGTGGGCGATATATATAAATTGGACACATCATCCCGTTTTATATAAAACTTGGCGTTTTAAACCGAACAGTGGCCGACATACTGACAGTCAGTATTTTAGTCTTGTCATGTCAAACGCATTACTATGTCCGTCCTTGACGATGATCTTATAAACAAAAACGTGCAGTTTTATGTATAACTTATATGTATATGTAGAATATATTGAAAAGAGTGTGACCACACAAAGATATCTCGGTCATTAGCATTTGATGGATGATATTATTTGGATTCCCAATTATGACTCAGTCCTTACATGAAACATAACTAAAGGAACCGAGTCAAGCCATAATCCATATGAGTTAAAAAAAATAAACAAAAAAGGAATTAATATAAGCCTTGTACAAATGATATTGTCAACCGTGTGATATGGAGTATAACATCACGTGTTGATTCCATCATTTGATGCCCGGTATTTTTAAATTCGGTCATCTGCAGCTGATGTTGAGTCACGTTATCCGGATATATGGTGGTTTCACCCCATGGACTTCAAGTGCAATCCGTTGGCTTCGTCTCATGATAAACCAGAAATACAAATGAACGAAGGTAAGCAAAAGTATTTATGTAGGTTGTACGAAACAAAATGGGAAGACACACCTTATTTATAAGACAAATTTGGGATACCCGTTTTGTATAAACGTAGGAGTTTTAACATAACCACTGGTCGACAAACGGCCAGTCAGCAAGTCAGTAGTATCGTCATGTCATGTCAACTTTAGGAAAGCCGTTTTGTCTAAAACGTAGGATTTGATCAGACAACCCGTTTATCATTAAACGGTACGTTTTTTATGTCTCTATTAAATGACCGTGTCATATACTTGGACAAAAAAAATTGAATTCCCCAAATATTTTTGTTCCCTCCCGAATTCCTTCCAAGTCGCGCCCCTTTTTCCCAAAATATTTGAATTCACCATTTTCTCCATCTATGCCCCTACCCCCACAATTGCTTCCTGCAATCCTGCCCCCTCTTTCATTGATACTGTGACGATATTTTTGAAGAAACACATCAACAGGACACCACTCCACCACAACTACCAGCCCACCACCATAGTCCGTCACTCTGGCCGGCCATCATCCTCCGGCCTTCCCCAAACGTATGGTTCCACCAGGTTCTTTTTTTATTACTAGCAATTGAATTACCATTTGCCCTAACTTAATTTATAATTTTATATACCCTAATATTTGATTACTTTGTTAAACTTATGTACCCTAACTCCCTAAGTACCTGCATAGTTGCAATTATTGAAATAATACTATCTTACTATGGGTTTGCTGTTTGGAATTATGAATCTATATGACTAAGTAGTTGATCTGTTTCTATCGGCAACAATAGATTATTAGTTTTGTGACTTGGTTCTTATGGTTTAAGTTGTAATTTTTTGATCATGGTTTAATGAAGTTTAATATTTCGGTTGTTCTTTAGTTAGTTTTTCGTTGTTTTAATACTTAGTGTTGTTGTTTTTATGCTCATTTGACTGTCTTTTTGCATGTTTGATCTTATTGTTAACTCTTGTTGTTTTTTACAGGTTTTATCCTTTGTTTTGCCCCTTTGGCTACTTTCTTGCAGCAAATTGAAAGCTCTTTTGGGATTTTTTTGGTTGTTTATTGTAGATTCAATGTGTACATTTTTTGGTTGTTTGAAGTCTGTTTTGGTTGTTTATTGTAGATTCAATGTGTACATTTTTTGGTTGTTTATGTTAATGGTTTTTTTGGTTGTTTATTGTAGATTCAATGTGTACATTTTTTGGTTGTTTCAAGGCTGTTTTGGTTGTTGTTCTCCTGCTGTTTTGGACATATTTGAGGCTGTTTTGGCTGTTGTTTTGTAGGTTTAATGTGCAGATTTTCATGGCTGTTATGGGGCTGTTTTGGTTGATGTTTCGTGTAGTTTTGCACCATATTTGAGGCTGTTTTGGCTGTTGTTTTGTAGGTTTAATGTGCAGATTTTCATGGCTGTTATGGGGTTGTTTTGGTTGATGTTTCGTGCAGTTTTGCAGCATATTTGAGGCTGTTTTGGCTGTTGTTTTGTAGGTTTAATGTGCAGATTTTCATGGCTGTTATGGGGCTGTTTTGGTTGATGTTTCGTGTAGTTTTGCAACATATTTGAGGCTGTTTTGGCTGTTGTTTTGTAGGTTTAATGTGCAGATTTTCATGGCTGTTATGGGGTTGTTTTGGTTGATGTTTCGTGCAGTTTTGCAGCATATTTGAGGCTGTTTTGAAGCAAGTTGTGTGGTTGTTGTTTGGTAAGTTCCATACTGCTGTTGTTTTGCTTGTTTGCTGCAAATTACAAGATATGTATAGTTCTTATTATTAAGGCATTAAGCAATATGTATACAAGGGTAGAGACGATGACCACTAAGTTATAATGAAACACCTTGTGAAAATATCAGATTGTTTTAGTGATATGAAGCCTTATCCTTTGTGTTTATGCAGGTTAGTTTACTCAGAGACAAATTTATTAAGGAGCAAAGCAAGATTATATTCACAGAGGTAGCTCAACTTTTTTATTATCTCCTATGAATACTTTGTGAAGATAAGTTTTCACATAAGTATGATCCTTTCATATACTTCTATTTTATTTCAAACAAATACAACTATTTTCTTCAAATAATCACATTGCTAATTGCTTGCTTGATTACCCTAAATCCCTAATGCTATTACTTTCTGGTTGTTGGCCGAATTTTAATCTGTTCAGGTCACAGAGAAGCCAAGAATGCCCAATATGTTGGCAGGAGATTGTGTTAAAAGATCCAGCCAGGTACATACATTCTGGTGAAGTAGAGTAATACTACATAAGTTATTTGATCTTTTTGTTTTAGCTTATTGCAGCACAATCTGTTGATTGGCTTAACTTAGTTGTAGATGCATGTAATAAGAGTTGTTATACCTAAATATTTGTTTTGAACCTAGTCAATGATGGGGCTGTTTTAAATAGACATTAAGTTGGGACATCCACAATTTACCTTGATTCAGAGATTACGATGTGTTATCGCTACTCCATGTTTTGCATACTTTGTGTGTTCCGACGATCAAGTATGACAAACAGAACATCCATTTCCTCCACAAGGAAATCACCACAGGTTAAACTTTTTATTCAAAGCATACAACAAAAAATCAATTAACATACAAAATAACACATACATAAAGACCAAAAAAACCATTCATTGATAACAAAATTCCATACATAAAGACCAAAACAAGCAAATTGATCAAGAGCAAAGATCTAAGTACATATATCATGATTGGAAACAAAAAAAAACATGAACACCACAGGTTTAACTCCAAATATCTTCGTAAGTCATGTCTAACTCCATGTAGACTCCTAGCCCAGAATTCTCCTCTTCCATCTCAAGCTCATCAACCCTAACGCCCAGGTCAAGTTCGAACTGGATGATTTCCTGACAGCGATCCCAGTTGTTGGTCTCATATTATTTATCTGCCTCAACATGTCTAGATCGGTTGACGCCAACAAAACATTAGCCCGGTACCATCTCTTTCGATCATTCCCCCACAACACTTGTATATGCAACTTTCTTGTGTGTTTTTCCACCCGAAAGGTCCACCAAACAATCTCCTTCGCCAAATCATCCATGTGGATAGTTCCGGGGTCAGATCTTCGTCTGAGCACCCTCATCAGTTCTTTGGATTTGTTACATAGGTTTGGCTTCGAATCCCCTTGCTTGTAAACTTCCCTTAAAAAATCTTCGTCAAGCATCATCACCCTCTTGACTTTCTCGATTAACATCATTATTCTGTCATTTCTCTTGAAGATGAAACGATCCTGCATGCACTCATGGTCCCATTTATCTAGGCGATTCATGATTTGGTGAGTTTGTATGTGGAATTTGTTGAAACAACACTAAGAAGATTTCCCCCGATCGAATGAAAAACACAAAAAACATAACTTTCTTATATAATAATGGGAGTGTAAGTGTATAATACCGAACGGTTGCCATCCCAAGACAACCAAACGATTCATATTTAGGGTTTCCACACGGTTTCTACACAGTCCCGTCGTTTCATGTTTAGGGTTTCCAAGATTTTTATATAAATATGAAATTATATGCAATTTAAGGTTTCCAAGAATTTTAAGAACAACCCTTCGACTCTAACTAATTGACCATTCCCCCCTCGAAAAAGAACCCAACTTTAACAACGGATGACCCATAGTATAATTCTATTTTACGCCCAGATGTTTAGACACTCCGTTTTTCATAAAACGCTCCGTTTTATCTACAAAACGGAACAGGCATATACTCATTTGACGTAAAATGGCCAGTTTTTGAATTTAACCAAAAACTTAACGTTTTATGTAAAACGGTACACAAAACGGGGGAATGACAGTTGTCATTCCCCTGACATGTGTGTCAGACCACGTGTAATTCCCCTCTGCAAATTTACTATCTACACACCGGTCATACGCGGCGTTTCATGTAAAACGTGATAACCAACAGAGCGTTTTACATAAAACGGCCTGTTTTAGTAGTGTTTATATGAATAGTGGTCGGTGTATCTATAGTACCACCCTTTTAAAAACACTTGAGAGAGTAGGAGTAATAATTGCTAACATTTAATCATTAAAAATTATACGAGTATTTGTTAAGGAGAGGTCATCAATACAGATGTTGAATTTTTAATACTATTTATAGACCATATATTTTGGTAAAATCTTTGATCCGCCATTATATCCAATTTTGGCTTATAAATACATACGTTTTGTTTCTATACTATATTATAAAACTAGATTAAACCCATGCGTTGCATGGTAAATAATTGTTGCTAAAAAAATCTGTTAAAAATAGATAATGTATCTTTTAAATTTAAAATTATAAAACTACAATATCGTAACAACAATATATTCAAATGTAAACGTATTTATTAAATATAGTTATATCAATATTTTAATACTAATTAGTGGACTTGTTTTTTTAATAATGTCTAAATTATGCAATCATGTAGCAACAAAAGAAATCAAGGAATAAAATATATACTTCATAAATAAATGATCAATATAAGATAAATTTTAATGCATAAAGCAACAACTAAAAAGGTTAATTTCAAAAAATGAATATATTATTGAATTTGAGTAAAAGATCTGAATTTTTATTTAATAACTAAAAAGTAAAGTAAGATCTTCTAAAATTTAAAAGATAAAGAAAATAACTATATCATATTTAAATCAATGCTAAAATTATTCGATATACTCGATATGTAATTATTACTCTAAATAATAACTTAAATAAGTACGTGACAATTTTAAAATTTAAAAGTTATTATTCATCATATAATCCTTAAATAATAAATTTGACTAAGATTTCCTTTAACTAATATCACAAAATACTAAAAAGAGTAAAAAATAACAAATAAGCAATAAAAATTTAGTTGCCACTTAATTACTTAAATATAAAGGGATTAAATACATTAATTATAGATACATATTTAATATAAAGAGTTAAATAAATTGTAAGATTACAAAGAGATAATATACAAATTTTATAATAATTAATAATTTACATTGCATGACAAAAATATTACTGTAAATATTTAAAAAAAACAACTAAGCAAAAATCCTATTTGTCATTTAAATAAATGTACTACATAGATTATTCATATCAAAAATATGTAAACAACACATAGGTTTTATAAGCTCCATATAAAATCGTATTTTTAATCATAAACAAAACATAATTTTTGTCAATGAAAGTTAACAATTTGATTAAATAATAATTATGTTTTTAGAATATATAGAAAAATAATTAAAAAGAAGGTGAAATTAATATTGATATCTTGAGGTAAAAATAAAGATAAAAAATATATATTTGTTTTGATTTATGAATGATTAGGATTAACATAGAATTAAAGGAATATAATTAATTGTATATTAAGTTAATATTACATAAAGTTGTCTTAACATTAATTTGAAGGAACTCTCAAATTTTTAAAAATAAAATATAGAGTTTTTGTATTGAAAGAAATAGTAATTAATTTATATTTAAAGGTAAATTAATTAATTAAGTAATAGATAATATATTTATATTTAGTTAGATAATAGATAACTATCTTATTAAAAAAAGTGCTAAAAACCCAAAAAAAGACACATAAGCCAAAATCCTAGATGACAAATAAAGATGATTGTCACATAATCAAAAATATATCCTCTCTTAGTTATATAGAGAGAAGAATAGCCTCATGTTGAAAGTTACATGGGGAAAAATGTCTAAAATACCCTTAAGTATATATTACACTATCAGTCCTTTATCTTTTAAAATATTTCCATTAACCCTTTACATCAATCACTTTACATCTTAATGTCACCTCTACCACCAACAATCGTCCCCCACCACCACACCGTTGCCGTCACGAGCACCGTAGCCGCCATGAATACCGCCGCATTGCGCGGGTACCGTGCTAGTATGTAATAAAATCTTATCAAGCGAAAGGATAATTTAAGAAACACCTTTACCAATTTCATCCATTTTTGTTAGAAAATCTTCTTGAATTATTAATATTGTCTGTCGATACAACTTGTCATCAATATTGATATATGTTGAAAAGTTTTAATTTTAATACTATTATAGACCATATATTTAGGGAAAGATATTAATTTGGCATTAACTCCAAATTGGGATTTTATAAATACATTCACTTTGTTACTCATTCTACCAATCGAGTCATATATACTGATTTTAAAAACACTTGAGAGAGTAGGAGTAATAAATGCTAACATTTAATCATTAAAAATTATACGAGTATTTGTTAAGGAGAGGTCATCAATACAGATGTTGAATTTTTAATACTATTTATAGACCATATATTTTGGTAAAATCTTTGATCCGCCATTATATCCAATTTTGGCTTATAAATACATACGTTTTGTTAAATCGAGTCATAGAGCCTGATATTCTTGAAAACATACATCCATAATGCCTTGTTTGTCGTTCACAAACCTTTTAATCATTTTCTCAATTATTTTGATATCCTCTTCTTCAAATGCAGATTCTTCTAAACCATTTGAATTGGTTGACAAATTTTGTAGCAAACAAAGCAACGCTAACTTTTGCTTTAAGGTTTTGAAATCCGATGACAGGAGCAAGTTTGCTAATAGCATAACGACCCTTACAAAGATCGCGGTCGACTTGGGAGCCAAAAACTCAACCACGACACGAGATTACTTTAGAGGAGTGAAAACAGGTCCTCCTGGTGTGTTGAAATCTCTCAAAGATTGCATTGACGCGTATAATAATGTTATCACTAATTTTCAACTTTGTATGAATGAAGACGATTGCGATTTAGTTAGTTATGACATTAAGGTTGCTTCAGATGAAGTTACACGTTGTCAAAGTATTGCCGATCAGAATGGTGCTCATGCTTCCTTTATCACGACTTCTAACAGTGTCACTCAAGATTTTTGTATGCTTGGTTTATCATTGGCAAATAGTATGTGTGACAATTGAATCACATCATATTATATCAATTATAATAATGATAATAATGAGTAAAAGATATTAAATGGTCATCCATTAAGTTTAATCTCTGTTGTAATTTTGTGGTTTTGTTTTGTATTTCTCTTCCAAAGGCTGAAAGCTGGTATATTAATGTGTATAATGTTATGAGTAATCCTAGCTTAAAAAAAATTATATTAATAACGGATCCCCGATTACCCGTGGGGAAAACCCGTTACCCGACGGTTAGTAAGTAAACGGGGAACCGTCGGGTCCGGGTCCGGGTTTGAGACGGGGACTTTTAATCGGGTCCGGGTCCGGAATTACCTAAACCCGGCCCATACCCGACCCGTTGTCATCCCTATCTTCCATATACATGTCAAATAATACAACTGCCTGGGACTTTCACTATCTCATACCTGATGAAGCGAAGATATATATTTTCTCTTCTCTCTTCTCAATTCGATAATTTTTTTTTATATTTATATATTGTGACATTAAGAACAATGAACGTGATTTGTGTTGGGGTATGTAGGTAAATTTATTAATTAGGGTATTGAGCTTTTTTTCTAACGTTCCCTTCAAGTAGCTTTTGTTTAAAAGCCCATTGGAGCTTTTTTTTGTAAATAAAAGCCTTCAACTCCTCTATCCAAACAAGGTTATTTTCTACAAGCAAAGCTTCTTTTTAAAAGCCCAAGCCCCAGCCCTTAAAAGCCCCCATCCAAACACACCCTCGTATATATGATCATATATGCGTTAAAGTTAACCTTCATAGCCTTTCAAAGAAGATTAGGTTCCATTGGATGACTATTCTTCTTTATATAAAGCGAATTATTTTTGTCTCCGACAAGTGTGACCAAAAATCTATAACTCCAAAATGTGTAAATCGACGGAGTTGTAGATTTATAAGTTTAGGAGGGTTACTATCCATACGATGCACGACTATGTATAAATATATATACACTAAAGTTATGTCCACGCGATGCAACGGTGATGAAAGTGACGGGTTGTGGTGGTGCGCGGCGGTAGCAATGTATGGCGGTGGCGGTGAGTGGTGTATGATTATAATAAACAAAACTTATAATTAAAAAACTCATAAAACTCATTTTAGTTAAGCTACTCGGGCTCGCGTGACTCGAATAACTAAACAAACCACATCAATGCACACATTACAATTCTTTCCATCTAAATCTATTGCCTACAACATATTGAAAAAAGGTCCAATACATTTATAAGCACCTACATTCATTATGTTTATACCAGACAAACACAAGCCCAACATACCCAATTCACAAGTCAGAGCACCTCCAATGGCAATTTTAAAAAGCTTTTTATAAGACTTATTACTATTACAAAAAGCTATTATAATTTATAAAGACTTTTTACCACTGGGTATAAAAGCTTTTTTTACAAAAGCTTGAAAAATTTCAAGTCATTACACTCTCTCTCATACATATATAATTGTAATCTAAAGAATTTCAAGCTATTTTCAAGCTTTTGTCATTGGAGTTAAAGTTTATTTACAAAAAACTTTTAGAAAAAACCTATATCATTGGAGATGCTCTCACAACTCACAAACATAACAGTATTCATATTTCCCACAATCAGACAACACTAGGATCCTCTATGACATCAAAATTCATATAGACAAACATGACTTGATCATTTCGAAAGGACATATATAATATATTGATCATTTGAAAAATCATTATTAACCTTTTATATTCAAAGCTTAACATATGTTATTATTTCATTAAAGAATAATAATAAAATAGGCCGTTTAAGTTATTTCTTGTTACTACTATTACATGGATCAAGTATTGTTAAAGATTAACCACCCAGGGCTTTCAAAGGATTGAGATTCTTATGACTGGAAAAGTCACCCCAAGAAGGCTCATCGTCAATTGTTCGTGAATTAGGGTTGAGAAACAAAGCATCCCATTGTGTCAAAACCCGATTGAACCACATCAAGTCAAGATTGTAACACCCCGACTATAGCGGAAACACGAGATGCCACAGAACGACATGGTACAAAAGATTTAAGTATAAAACATCAACATAAGGTTTCAAATGCCATTCAAATTCAAGAGGTTACAAGTTCAAGTTGACGTTTAATAAACATTACATAACCAAATTCATAATCAAAAGATCAAATGTTTGCGTTACTAGTCCAACATGCAACAAATAAACACATCATCCGTGAGGCGGTCCAAAATGCTAACTTACTGCCCTAGACCTGAAAAGCATGAAGAAAAAGTGTCAACTACGAGAGTTGAGTGAGTTCATAGGTTTAAGCTAACAACACGCATATATTTAATCCAAGTCAAGAAATAATATGTCATAAAATTTCCAAGAATTCCATCATACTGTCCATACCCAAACCGTATGTTCAACCAATAATTTCCATCCATAATATAATATCAATACCTCTGGGTCAATGGTAAGACTACCATGACATAATTTGATGAGATTGTTCTTGAGCCACTACTAAGACCGGTTATGTACCAATAATCAGATATAATGTCCCAAATGATAAGATAATGATAAGCACATGCTGTCAATCACGTGCATAAAGATAACCAAGGGTGGTGCCATGGAGACGCCCATAAATATATAGTAGTTAGAGCACCGCGAGGCCAGACTGGCGATGAAGGTGGCCACAAAGGCAGACCAAACATCCCACTGTTACCTATAATAGTGGATGAGGGGACAAATCCTAGTTGCGCAACCCTCTAACTACAGGCCTCAAATGAGTTAATAGTAGTGTACAGGGGACCACCGTTTGACAGTACTCAAGCTCATCATATAACATATAACACGTTGAACATACAATATAATTCCCATATCATAATTCATTCTTCAAAGTGTCATTTCGTATAAGAAAGCAATTTTAATTATTCATGCTTTTCACCCCGTAAGTAAAACATATAAAAGAGTTTGAAAGGGGGCTATGACTCACTTGATTAGAGAGTAAAAGGGGCTGATCAAACGCGATTCCTTCGCTTAGATTTGTTGCGCCTCAAGCAAGCCTAAACCATAACGTATATATTCACGACGTAAGTTCGCGTGACATGAACTAGTGAGCTAGATCATGAGATGTATACTAGTAGACTTGCCCATCTTTGGTTGTTATTAGATTATGGTATTTAAGTGCATTATGATGTTCTCATTATTTGGTTATGAGAGATTTGGTGGTAAGAGTCGTTTTCTCATTATACGTTCTTGTACGTTTATTGGAATTTCGGTAATTTGGCTTTGGTTTATATGATTTCCATTGTATACTTTGTTTAATCATAATATTTGACATTAGTTATCTCATAATGTTGGTGTTTATGAATATTTTCAGATTTATGAGTTTTTATTTAATTTAATATTATTTAATTATTTATTTATTCATTTTATTGATTTATTAATTAAATAATTCCTTAAAAATACTTTTAAGTGTCATAATTGTCTTTATAAATTATGAATGATTTTAGTTAGGTTATATTCTGATATATAAGCTTCTTAATTTATAATTTCATGATTTATACTTTTATTTATGTATTTTCCATTTATTTTAATGATAATACTTAATTTATTATTTTTACTTAATTATTTATCTTTAAATTATGTAACACATGTCTCTTGCCTTTTAACTATTTTTTTCCAGTAGGTTTTAGTTATTTTTATCAATGGTTAAGATGATTTAACCCCATTCTTGATTTACATAATTTATTTATTTATTTTTATGTCTTTTAATTACCATTTAAATTCAATAATTCATGGAAATTCTTAGAAATCATCACTAAACATTTTGGTCAAAAATCTCAGGCCTTTTAGGCAACTTTTATCAATACCAATTCATATCAATTCAACCTCTCTTGTGTCTTGCTCATTTTGAGAATTTTATGATTAAAAATCGTTTACCGAAATAGTGATTTTAGCCTCATTTCTTAAGCAATTAAAGTGCTTCAAAATGGATTTTCATTCTTGTTTCATTATTTCCAGAAAGTTCATCATATTTTGGTGTCCAAAATCGTGATAGTGGTGGTGGTGTGATATGTGCAATTTAGTGCTTTCGGTTAGTGATTATTTGACCCGAAAAGGTGATTTTTGAGCTTATTGTTGTCATGAACCAATAGATCTGAGTTTTATACTTTTATTTCAACTTATTTCCAGTAGGTTTATCATATTTCCTTGGTCATAAGATTATGGTGCATGTGTGTGCTCAAAATGCATTTTTGCGTGTTTTCGGTTTATGATTTCTAGCTTATTTTAACATGTTTTGATTCAAGCTTTATATCCTTGATATTTTATCAATTTTTCCAGAATATTAAAATTAATATTAACATATTTTTTTCCAGAATATTAACATTAATATTAACATATTTTTCACTTATAAAAAGTCCATATCCATCTCATAATCCAACAAAAGATCCAACTTTCTTAAATCTAGCATACATGCATTCAAATCAACACTTTTTACTATCAACTTTTATAGATATAACATTTAACAATATAAAAACATCTTTTAAATGAAAAATCTCATAATATACTCTTCAAAAATATACAAAAACATATAGATCTATCAACAAGAAAGTCACTTTAAAAGCTACTAATCTATAACAACACTTTTGGGTCTTAAACTTGTTGAATCCTTGGATCTTTCTTCTTAGATTCGACATGCATGAGCATGGAAAGAAAGATCCTATCAACTTTGCCCTCATTAAGTGTATATTACAAAGAAAACAAGAAGAAAGTATGAGTTTTTGATAAAACCTTTGAATATAAACAAAAACAAGATTAGATCTAGTAAAAAGGATGAAGATTATACCCTCTTGAACTTGGTTTTGGTGGTGAAAATGGGCAGAAATTTCGTGGTGCTTGAGGCCTCCAACAACCCTTAATCTAACCCAAAAACAATCCTTAAACCCTTGCTTGATATAACCCTTTAGTAATCTAACTTAATCCTTGTTATTATTAAGTGTTTAACTTGATTTTGTTGGTGTTATTTTGTTGTTGTTTGGGCCGAAATGAGAAGAAGAAAAAGGGAGGGGGAGAGGTTTTTCTTGAGAGAAAAGATGAGTATGTGAAGAGTGTGTGAGAAGTGTATGAAGTGTGAGAGTTCCAAGACTAGAAAGAGTGTATGTAAAATTTCAAATGGCCCAATGTATCGGGGGCTCAACTTTCCTCTTTTGCCGAACCTTACGGTTCCCTTCCATGGCGACACCTTTAATAGTATCTTGTCGCCAACCTCGAATTCTAGGGGCTTCCTCCTTTTATCCGCATAACTCTTTTGCCGATCTCTCGCGGCTTTAAGCTTTTCTTTAATGATCGCCACTTTGTCCGTTGTCTCTTGGATAAAGTCAACGGTAGCTAGGCTTCTCTCACCCGCCTCTACCCAACACATGGGTGATCTACATTTACGCCCGTATAGAGCTTCAAACGGCGCACATTGTATGCTAGAATGATAACTATTGTTGTAAGTAGATTCCGCGTATGGAAAGTGTTCATCCCAACTTCCACTAAATTCTAATGCGCAAGCTCTTAGCGTATCCTCCAGCGTTTGTATCGTGCGCTCACTTTGCCCTTATTAAGTGTATATTACAAAGAAAACAAGAAGAAAGTATGAGTTTTTGATAAAACCTTTGAATATAAACAAAAACAAGATTAGATCTAGTAAAAAGGATGAAGATTATACCCTCTTGAACTTGGTTTTGGATGATTGATTTGTTGGACATTTATAAGAATTTTGATTTATATCTCAACTTGTGAGGCTCCTTTTATCATTTATAACTTGATTAATCATCAATGAAATTTTTGTTCAATGGTATTTCATAAATCAAATTTAGAATTGAACAATAGCTTTAGATTGCTAATTTAGGGGCATTATCTACTAGCTTCAAGTATAACTATGGCTTGCGGGATCATAGGCAACATAACTAGGACATATAAAATGTTAAAAAGTAGGGTTGTTACATCCTTACCCCCTTAGAAGAATTCCGTCTCGGAATTTGAATTTGCTTAGGGAGTAAGTGCGGATATTTCTCGCGTATAAAGTCCTCGCGCTCCCATGTAAACTCTGGTCCGCGTTTCGTATCCCATCTAACTTTAACAATGGGGATCTTGCTCCTCTTTAGGCGTTTCTCATCGCGATCGAGAACTTCTATTGGCTCCTCACGAAATTGGAGCTTATCCTCCACACGTAGTTACTTCGAATCATCCGCCACACATTTCTTCAAGTTCGATACATGGAATGTGTCATGAACATCTCCCAATTCTTGGGGTAATTTCAACTTATAGGCTACGGGGCCTATTCTAGCAACAATTTCAAATGGCCCAATGTATCGGGGGCTCAACTTTCCTCTTTTGCCGAACCTTACGGTTCCCTTCCATGGCGACACCTTTAATAGTATCTTGTCGCCAACCTCGAATTCTAGGGGCTTCCTCCTTTTATCCGCATAACTCTTTTGCCGATCTCTCGCGGCTTTAAGCTTTTCTTTAATGATCGCCACTTTGTCCGTTGTCTCTTGGATAAAGTCAACGGTAGCTAGGCTTCTCTCACCCGCCTCTACCCAACACATGGGTGATCTACATTTACGCCCGTAGAGAGCTTCAAACGGCGCACATTGTATGCTAGAATGATAACTATTGTTGTAAGTAAATTCCGCGTATGGAAAGTGTTCATCCCAACTTCCACTAAATTCTAATGCGCAAGCTCTTAGCGTATCCTCCAGCGTTTGTATCGTGCGCTCACTTTGCCCATCCGTTTGTGGGTGGTAAGCCGTGCTTAATGCTAACGTAGTGCCCATTGCTTCTTGCACAAGACCCCAGAAACGTGAGGTAAACCTACCATCCCTATCGGATATTATGGACAGAGGTACACCATGTAATGTCACAATCTTCTCAACGTACAGACGAGCTAAACGCTCAGTGTTCCAATCTTCTTTGATGGGGATGAAATGGGCTGATTTCGTAAGACGATCAACAATCACCCATATAGCATCATGACCTTTCTTCGTCCGAGGCAATTTCGTCACTAGGTCCATTGCTATTTGCTCCCACTTCCACTCGGGTATTTCCGGCTGCTTTAAAAGTCCAGCTGGCTTTTGGTGCTCAGCTTTGACCATCGCACAAGTCATGCATCGGCTCACATATAGAGCTACATCACCTTTCATCCCAGACCACCAAAAGTCCCTCTTTAGACCTTGGTACATCTTATCCGCTCCTGGATGAATCGAGTATTTTGAATTGTGAGCTTCATTCATTAATACCTCTCTCAGCCCATTGATCTTTGGGACCCAAGCTCTTCCCTTGAAATACAAGATGCCTTCATCATCCCTATCGAACCTTGTTTCTATTCCACTCAAGGCCTCTTCTTCAATGTTCTTCCCTTCAAAAGCTTTTGCTTGATCTTCTAAGAATCTGTCCCTTAGAGACATTTTCACCTGTAAGTGATAAATTCTCGTCTTCGACACCCTAGTGCTCACCTTCCTACTAAGGGCGTCAGCAACAACATTTGCCTTTCCGGGGTGGTACTTAATTTCACACTCGTAATCGTTAAGCAGCTCCATCCACCTCCTTTGCCTCATGTTCAACATCTTCTGATCAAAGATGTGTTGCAAGCTCTTGTGATCGGTAAATATGGTGCACTTGGTGCCATAAAGGTAATGTCGCCATATCTTCAAGGCAAACACTACGGCTCCTAGCTCCAAATCGTGTGTTGAATAATTCTTCTCATGTGGCTTTAATTGCCTAGATGCGTACGCAATAACTTTGTCCCTTTGCATTAGTACGCACCCTAGCCCTTTATTCGACGCATCACAATATACTACAAATCCTTCCATTCCATCCGGCAATGCTAGTATTGGTGCTTCACACAACATGTTCTTAAGTGTTTGAAACGCTTGCTCTTGTTCTTCACCCCATTCGAATTCTCTTGACTTTTGGGTCAATTGGGTTAGGGGTACCGCAATCTTAGAGAATCCTTGAATGAACCTCCTATAATAACCCGCCAAACCTAGGAAGCTACGCACTTCCGTTGGTGTCTTGGGTGTCTCCCATTTCTTGATTGCTTCTATCTTAGACGGATCAACATGGATTCCTTCTTCGTTCACAACGTGTCCCAGAAATTGGACTTGACGGAGCCAAAATTCACACTTAGAAAACTTAGCATATAGCTTCTCGTCTCTAAGTAACTGCAAGATTATCCTCAGGTGCTTCTCGTGCTCCTCCTTGCTTCTAGAGTATATCAAAATGTCATCGATGAACACTATGACGAATTTGTCCAAGTATGGCCTACAAATCCTATTCATTAGGTCCATGAAAACGGCTGGCGCATTTGTGAGACCAAATGGCATCACTAGAAACTCATAATGCCCATAACGAGTTCTAAAGGCCGTTTTTGGTACATCTTCTTCTCGTACCCTCAACTGATGATAGCGGGACCTAAGGTCAATTTTCGAGAAATGCGACGCTCCTTGCAGTTGGTCGAACAAATCGTCTATTCGCGGCAGCGGGTATCTATTCTTGATCGTCAATTTATTCAACTCTCTATAGTCGATGCACATTCTCAAAGATCCATCCTTCTTCTTGACAAAGAGAATTGGCGCACCCCAGGGCGAAGAACTAGGTTGGATTAAACCTTTATCAAGCAATTCTTGCAATTGCTCCGAGAGTTCTCGCATTTCGGAGGGCGCTAGCCTATACGGTGCTTTAGCTACGGGGGCTGCCCCGGGAACTAAATCGATGGTAAACTCTACTTGTCTTGCTGGGGGAAGTCCAGGTAGTTCGTCCGGAAACACATCTAGAAAATCTCTAACCACTGTTACCTTGAGAGGATCCTTATCTTTCACTCGCTTATCCACTACTTGTGCCAAGTACGTGTGGTATTCCTTCCGTAGGTACTTCCTCACCTTCATGGACGACACCAACTTAGGTTGGACTCCCGCCTTATGGCCTTGAACTATTAGCACCTCACCGTTATCTGAGGGAATCTTAATGATCCTTTCGTGGCAAAGTATTTCAGCACGCATTTTCGACAACCAATCCATTCCTATTATCACATCAAAACTTCCTATTTCTATGGGAATCAAGTCTATACTATAGTCCTTCTCATCTAAAGTTAACTTACAATCAGCAATAATTTCCTTAGTCTTATACTCGTTTCCATTAGCATATTCAACATAATAAGTTTCCTCCAGTTCATTAGGTTTCTTATCAATCAATTCTTTAAATTCAAAGGAAATAAAACTTCTTTCAGCTCCAGAATCAAACAACATAGATGCATAAACATTATTTATTGGAAATGTACCTACGATGACATTAGGGTCATCACGTGCCTCATTCGCTCCCATGGCATACACCCTTCCTCGGGCTTGACCTCCTTGATTCCCACGATTTCCTTGGTTAACGTTGTTGCCTTGATTCCCAATATTAGCTTGATTCCCAACATTTCCTCGGTTAACTTGATTTCCATTGTTCCCTCGGTTTGCTTGGTTCCCGCGATTCCCAACATTCCTAAAGTTGCCACGGTTACCATTTCCATTTCCACGGTTGCCTTGTGCTCTTCTCAACCTAGGACAAGCATTTCTCCAATGATCCGTGCTTCCACATTCGTGACATCCTCCTCGCTGTCCTTCATTCCTTGGCCCGCTCCGACAGTGAGTAGCAAGGTGACCCATGCGGTTGCATGTTGTGCAACGCTTGCATTCACCCAAGTGACTATAACCACATCGGTTGCACCTTGGAGGCATGCCACGATATGGATTGGGGTTAGCATCCACAACCCCATAGTTTCTCACAGTCTTTTGCCTCTTATCCGGCCCATTCCCTTTTCGATCGCCAAACCGATTTCCTCCACCTTGTCTCGAACTTGATTCACCTCTCGTGTACTTCCCACGCCTAACCAAATCGTTTACTAGCCTGGTTGCCAAACTTATAGCCTGCTCAAGGGTGGTAGGGCTTGCAGCAGTGACCATCAACCTAACTTCAGGTGCCAATCCATAGATGAACCTCTCAACCTTCTTAGCCACAGGGGTTACCATCTCCGGCACCAACACGCTCAACTCGTGGAAGCGGATCACATAGGCCTCCAATTCCAGCCCTCTCATGGCATAGTTCCAGAATTCCATCTCCAGTTTTTGCACCTCCTCTCGTGGACAATACTCACGCTTCAACTCTTCCTTGAACTGCTCCCTAGTCAAAGCATTGACTGCTGCAGGACCTCTAGTAGTCGCTTGGAGATTCCACCAAGTAAGAGCTCTTCCTTGAAGCTTACTAGCAGCAAACTTAACACGGTCCGCTGGCGCACAATCAATGATGTTCAAGTTGGCTTCCATGCTTTGGAACCAAGTAAGCAATCCAACAGGACCTTCTGTCCCATGAAACTCCTTGGGATTGCAAGACGTGAAAGCCTTGTAGGCATTCCTGTCAATAGCATTTCCTCCTCCATCTTGTCTTCTAGCCGTGTTGAGTGTAGCGGTCACATTCTCCGCAATTTGGGTGGCAATGTTTGGCATGGAGGCATTGATTTGTTGGGAGATAAGCTCAGCTAACTCGGCTCTTCGCTGGGCCTCTTCACTTGTTTCTCCGCCGGTCCTTCGTGGTGCCATGTCTCTACAAAGGATAATATAGTTTAGTCATTCGTGTATTAGATCATATGACATAAACTCGACTCACGACTTCTTGATCTCACACGAGTATATCTAAAGTTATTTAGTGCATAGAGGGCTCGTTTGCACACATATGTATATGTATAACCCGATTCATATTCCTTTTTATAATCACGACGTACTTGTCATTATGAGTAAATAAATGGTTAGGTAAATTCTAAAATTTGTCAACCATGCTTTCTAGGTTAGCCATGAGGATTACAGAATCTGAGTACGAACTAGGAGCACGTAAAAGTGGCTTAAGATGGACGATCTGGGAAAAACTCATATAATATAAAACGTATCCCTATGAGTTAAGTTTCACCTCCAATTGGAATCAGGTCAAAAGACGAAATAGAACTCCAGATATGTCCGTTCTACTAAAAGTGGTTAGAACTGATTTCCTGCTGTAACTACAACGTTTATAATAGAGATAACTATATCACAACAAGGATAGCACATCATGTAACCATAGAGAGGCATTAAGCATACATATACATCATTCAAGATGAGTTCACAAAATTGCTACATGCCAAATACTATGTGATCATCGTCACACAAAAGCTAGAAAGTTCAAGAAAGCGAAACAAAGTACAAACGTTCATACATCGAATAAGTTCATAAATAAAGAAGCTCTTAGGTTTACTTCCTAAGCATGAGAGCTACCACGAGAGTGCAAACAGCCGTAAGCACACATCCCATCATAAATATCACCTCATTAACTCGACGAACTTCTGATATCGCCAAACTCGCATAATCCCCCGTTCGATCCATAACTCCTAAGGCCCTTTCCATCATCACCTCTTGAGTCCTTACCCTTACTCTAGCATCCCTTAATCCGTTTGCTATTCCCCACACCCTCTCCCTTTCTTCACGAGTCATAACAATGGGAGGTGGAGGGGGTACCCCATAGACTGGGCGGTGTGGTTCTTCTCCTTGACGCCTATGTCCGAGATGGTACCAGGGATGATCACGGGGAAGACGCGGCTGAAAGTATGGGTCTTGGGCTGGAAATCGCCCGTCACTTAGGTTCATGGGTGCATCTTGCCTTGGATGAGTGGGTGCTCTAGGGGCTGGTGGTGATGGTGGTGGCGAGGGTGAGCGGCGTCCAGGTTGGCTAGAGGCAACGCTCCTAGCATTATCGTCTTCCGATGGATCTTCCATTGGCTCGGTCTCTTCCTCTTCTTCTTCTTGGAGTGGTTGGGGAGGTTGCTCTTGCCCTAGGCGTCTCCTTTCTTCCTCTTCCATGTAGTCCACGAATCCATACAAGTTCCTTGGTCTAGGGGCTGATCCGGAAGCTCCGCTTGCTTGTGACATGATGTTCCTACACAAGTTTCACAAAGGCGTGAGATGACGACTTGACTCGACGCTCAGACGACCATGGACGACCGACTTGACCACTGACGACCCATATGGCAACTTACGGACAGCAAGACGACTCGACGGACCATGAGACGACCTTAACCATTTGACAAGCAACCAACCAACTCGACCAACGACTCACAAGCTTAACAACTGAACAACGACATGACCATCCACAACCGACGACCAACTCGACTCGCACGACCGACATAACCATTTATAATTAAAGTAGTGACTAAGATTCAACTTGTGCATAGCTCTCATGTATTATATCTAAATGGACAAAGTAATGCTAGCCAAGTGGGGGTAGTAACTAAGGGTTCTAATAGGTAATGCAAACATTGGATTTGGTTATGTATCTTTTGCACCAAGAATCGTTTTTAAGCTTATTTTCAAAAGACTCATTTTGAATATCCCTTAGACAATCATTTCGATCATTCCATATTAAATTTTTAGTTAGGCATAGTTGATCAGGCTATGCATAAGTAAAAAAAGAATACTTTATGATCGACTCAATTGTTTAAGAAATATTCGACTCGTTTTGAAAATACGTAGGTTATAGCAAAAATTCTCTATAACCTTGCACCTCTGATACCATTTTTCTGTAACACCCCGACTATAGCGGAAACACGAGATGCCACAGAACGACATGGTACAAAAGATTTAAGTATAAAACATCAACATAAGGTTTCAAATGCCATTCAAATTCAAGAGGTTACAAGTTCAAGTTGACGTTTAATAAACATTACATAACCAAATTCATAATCAAAAGATCAAATGTTTGCGTTACTAGTCCAACATGCAACAAATAAACACATCATCCGTGAGGCGGTCCAAAATGTTAACTTACTGCCCTAGACCTGAAAAGCATGAAGAAAAAGTGTCAACTACGAGAGTTGAGTGAGTTCATAGGTTTAAGCTAACAACACGCATATATTTAATCCAAGTCAAGAAATAATATGTCATAAAATTTCCAAGAATTCCATCATACTGTCCATACCCAAACCGTATGTTCAACCAATAATTTCCATCCATAATATAATATCAATACCTCTGGGTCAATGGTAAGACTACCATGACATAATTTGATGAGATTGTTTTTGAGCCACTACTAAGACCGGTTATGTCCCAATAATCAGATATAATGTCCCAAATGATAAGATAATGATAAGCACATGCTGTCAATTACGTGCATAAAGATAACCAAGGGTCGTGCCATGGAGACGCCCATAAATATATAGTAGTTAGAGCACCGCGAGGCCAGACTGGCGATGAAGGTGGCCACAAAGGCAGACCAAACATCCCACCGTTACCTATAATAGTGGATGAGGGGACAAATCCTAGTTGCGCAACCCTATAACTACAGGCCTCAAATGAGTTAATAGTAGTGTACAGGGGACCACCGTTTGACAGTACTCAAGCTCATCATATAACATATAACACGTTGAACATACAATATAATTCCCATATCATAATTCATTCTTCAAAGTGTCATTTCGTATAAGAAAGAAATTTTAATTATTCATGCTTTTCACCCCGTAAGTAAAACATATAAAAGAGTTTGAAAGGGGGCTATGACTCACTTGATTAGAGAGTGAAAGGGGCTGATCAAACGCGATTCCTTCGCTTAGATTTGTTGCACCTCAAGCAAGCCTAAACCATAACGTATATATTCACGACGTAAGTTCGCGTGACATGAACTAGTGAGCTAGATCATGAGATGTATACTAGTAGACTTGCCCATCTTTGGTTGTTATTAGATTATGGTATTTAAGTGCATTATGATGTTCTCATTATTTGGTTATGAGAGATTTGGTGGTAAGAGTCGTTTTCTCATTATACGTTCTTGTACGTTTATTGGAATTTCGGTAATTTGGCTTTGGTTTATATGATTTCCATTGTATACTTTGTTTAATCATAATATTTGACATTAGTTATCTCATAATGTTGGTGTTTATGAATATTTTCAGATTTATGAGTTTTTATTTAATTTAATATTATTTAATTAATTATTTATTCATTTTATTGATTTATTAATTAAATAATTCCTTAAAAATACCTTTAAGTGTCATAATTGTCTTTATAAATTATGAATGATTTTAGTTAGGTTATATTCTGATATATAAGCTTCTTAATTTATAATTTCATGATTTATACTTTTATTTATGTATTTTCCATTTATTTTAATGATAATACTTAATTTATTATTTTTACTTAATTATTTATCTTTAAATTATGTAACACATGTATCTTGCCTTTTAACTATTTTTCTCCAGTAGGTTTTAGTTATTTTTATCAATGGTTAAGATGATTTAACCCCATTCTTGATTTACATAATTTATTTATTTATTTTTATGTCTTTTAATTACCATTTAAATTCAATAATTCATGGAAATTCTTAGAAATCATCACTAAACATTTTGGTCAAAAATCTCAGGCCTTTTAGGCAACTTTTATCAATACCAATTCATATCAATTCAACCTCTCTTGTGTCTTGCTCATTTTGAGAATTTTATGATTAAAAATCGTTTACCGAAATAGTGATTTTAGCCTCATTTCTTAAGCAATTAAAGTGCTTCAAAATGGATTTTCATTCTTGTTTCATTATTTCCAGAAAGTTCATCATATTTTGGTGTCCAAAATCGTGATAGTGGTGGTGGTGTGATATGTGCAATTTAGTGCTTTCGGTTAGTGATTATTTGACCCGAAAAGGTGATTTTTGAGCTTATTGTTGTCATGAACCAATAGATCTGAGTTTTATACTTTTATTTCAACTTATTTCCAGTAGGTTTATCATATTTCCTTGGTCATAAGATTATGGTGCATGTGTGTGCTCAAAATGCATTTTTGCGTGTTTTCGGTTTATGATTTCTAGCTTATTTTAACATGTTTTGATTCAAGCTTTATATCATTGATATTTTATCAATTTTTCCAGAATATTAACATTAATATTAACATATTTTTCACTTATAACAAGTCCATATCCATCTCATAATTCAACAAAAGATCCAACTTTCTTAAATCTAGCATACATGCATTCAAATCAACACTTTTTACTATCAACTTTTATAGATCTAACATTTAACAATATAAAAACATCTTTTAAATGAAAAATCTCAGAATATACTCTTCAAAAATATACAAAAACATATAGATCTATCAACAAGAAAGTCACTTTAAAAGCTACTAATCTATAACAACACTTTTGGGTCTTAAACTTGTTGAATCCTTGGATCTTTCTTCTTAGATTCGACATGCATGAGCATGGAAAGAAAGATCCTATCAACTTTTATAGATCTAACATTTAACAATATAAAAACATCTTTTAAATGAAAAATCTCAGAATATACTCTTCAAAAATATACAAAAACATATAGATCTATCAACAAGAAAGTCACTTTAAAAGCTACTAATCTATAACAACACTTTTGGGTCTTAAACTTGTTGAATCCTTGGATCTTTCTTCTTAGATTCGACATGCATGAGCATGGAAAGAAAGATCCTATCAACTTTGCCCTCATTAAGTGTATATTACAAAGAAAACAAGAAGAAAGTATGAGTTTTTGATAAAACCTTTGAATATAAACAAAAACAAGATTAGATCTAGTAAAAAGGATGAAGATTATACCCTCTTGAACTTGGTTTTGGTGGTGAAAATGGGCAGAAATTTCGTGGTGCTTGAGGCCTCCAACAACCCTTAATCTAACCCAAAAACAATCCTTAAACCCTTGCTTGATATAACCCTTTAGTAATCTAACTTAATCCTTGTTATTATTAAGTGTTTTACTTGATTTTGTTGGTGTTATTTTGTTGTTGTTTGGGCCGAAATGAGAAGAAGAAAAAGGGAGGGGGAGAGGTTTTTCTTGAGAGAAAAGATGAGTATGTGAAGAGTGTGTGAGAAGTGTATGAAGTGTGAGAGTTCCAAGACTAGAAAGAGTGTATGTAAAATTTCAAATGGATGAGTGTGGGTGTGATGGGGGGGGGGGGGGGGGGCCGGGCTCATGGGGGGTTTTGAAGGGTTTTTGTTCTTTTTTTTTTTTATAAATTGTATATATAATGTATATATTTGTTAGATGTAGGTATGTATATGTTTTGTAAGGTTAAATGTGTTAGTTTGTAGTATAAGTTAATGTTTATTCTAGCATGTGTATACATATGTATATGTCGTGTATATGTGTGTGTATGTATATATTTTTGTGTTTTTAATTTGTTACATAAGCCTTTATTTATAAACTTGTATTTATTTTAAGCATATATATATATTCTTATTGTTATTTAAACACTTTTATGTACATATTAATTTATAAATATACTTTGAGATAGAAATCTTTATTCTCATGTCATACTTACTTAAATTGGTTTGGTGATTGATTTGTTGGACATTTATAAGAATTTTGATTTATATCTCAACTTGTGAGGCTCCTTTTATCATTTATAACTTGATTAATCATCAATGAAATTTTTGTTCAATGGTATTTCATAAATCAAATTTAGAATTGAACAATAGCTTTAGATTGCTAATTTAGGGGCATTATCTACTAGCTTCAAGTATAACCATGGCTTGCGGGATCATAGGCAACATAACTAGGACATATAAAATATTAAAAAGTAGGGTTGTTACAAAGATCAACACTATTTTAAGATGAACACAACAGCAAAATAGTTTTTAATTACATTGCATAAAGTTTTCTTAGATTGTTGTTGTCTTGTTGATATAAAGCCCACTAGTTATTGCCATTCCTGAGAAAATAAACCACTTATAGATTTCATTAACAAATCTTCAATCAAATCTTGAATACAAATTATTAAAAAATATGAAAAGTTGTACGCATTTCATTTAAGTTTTGGTCAAAATACATTTTAGTACCCTCAACTTAATTGACTAAATGCTTTACTACCATGAACTATTAAAGATGTAATATAATACCTTGAACTTGGTTAACAAGGTCTTTTAGTACCTAGACTCACTAATAATTTTTTTTAGAGTTTTATATGAATTAATTAACTATTATATTAAAACATATTTGATCAACCATAAGTAACTAAATAAAAAAAAAACATATGTTACCTTTAACGCAGTTCTAAAAAAAAATGTTACCTTTAACACGATTATAAAATATCTAAACTACCGATTTTTAAAAAAATAGACTATGAACATATGTTATAAATAGACATTAAAATTACATTACTATTTAAATTTCTAATTTAAAAAACAAATCATAATTACCATTATTTATATAGGTAGTTTCATTGCAATAAAATATCTATATATAGTTCAATAACTATCTTTATAAATAATCATTTTTTTATTTTTATCATATAAAAATGAATAAGTAATCCAAATTATTTGGTTAATCAAATTATAAAAAATGTAACTTATAAAATACAATTACATGTTGTATATTTATGTTAAATTGTAATATAAATGTCTAGTTTCAAAACTATTTTATATACTTATTATTTTATATTTAGCCTATTTTCTTTTTTTATAGGTTATTTTCAAGATTCCTGATAGTATTTATTTTCAAAATTACTAATTTAAACTTGAAAAAATATATGTTTAAATCTTTGTATATTTTAACAACATAGATCAGATTAATAATTCATATTATATCTTTAAAAAATATTAATTAGTGAGTCTAAGGTACTAGAAAACCTTGTTAACCAAGTCTAGGGTACTATACTACACATTTAATAATTCAGGGTAGTAAAGCACCTAGTCAACCAAGTTAAGGGTACCAATATACATTTTGGCAGTAAGTTTTAGTTTCTTAAGAGCAATCACTATACCATTATTATCCACTCATTATCCGCTTGTTATTTCTCTCATAACAAGCTAACGCCAAGGCTGACCTATTATTGGCTTGTTATGGAAGGGACTAGTTATTGTGATAACAAGTGATAAATGGCGATTGTTTTTGTTTGTTTGTTTGTTTTTGATAAATGATGGATCCACACTAATGATGAGTCGGTTATATATTTATTGGGGAGAATTTCATTTACCGTTCTCTTTACATTCGTATATAAGCTTTACATTCACATTTGGTAGAACCTTTATTACTTTGTTCTTATAAAAAACTAAAAAAGTCTATCACTTTTACTACTTGCTTTCCTTTACGATGTCAAAAGAAATATCGTCACTTTTTTTTCTCTCTCCATTTTGGTTAAGAACCCTTTCTTTCCAAATGGAAATTTCATTTCTTTTTGCATAAACTGAATAAAACGTGAAAGCTTCCTCTTCACTAGCTTAACATTAGCCAGCAAAAAGTTCATGAATCTCTAACATGCTTTGTTCATCTATATAAAAAGCGATGTTATTTTCATCAAAACTTATGTAGCGGTGGTGGAGATTAATGGCGGCGACAGTGGTGGTGGCGACGCGCGGCAATTGTAGCGGAGGCAATTAGTGGTGTTGACAGTGGCAGCGACGATTGGTGGTGACGGCGGCGGAGGTGACGCCGCGATTGGTGGTGACGTCGAGTAATGTAGGTTATTGATATAATGTGGTTTTGATTAACTATTGAAATTTAAAATTCAACAAAATGTAATTTGCTTTATATATAGATAATTTAGGCCTCTAGCTATCCCGACGCCATCATCTCCTCATCCTCACTGTTACATCAGTTTTCTTTCTCTAAGACACATACAAAAACTACTCCCTCCCTATCATATCATCATCTTCACCTCATTACTAATTAAAAAATTTTATAAATCACCACACACATACACTCTCACTTCTCATATTCAATTAAAAAAACATATAAATCTCACATACATACCTGCCACATGGGCCATATCCACCTTGTCCATTGATTTCCAAAATTGAAAGAGATATTACGAATTGAATCATGTTATATTCCAACATGACATCCATTCAGGAGAAGAATGATGAGCAAAATGATGAAAAGCTTAGGAGAGGCCTTTTTAAATGTTTGTGTCGACTAAGAAACAAGTTGATGTGTCAAATTTTGGCACCAACATCACCCAATCAAATGGTCATACGTAGGCTCCTAAAAAACAAACCAAATTTGCCAAAAGCTACCGAATTTAAGGGGTGGTGGATTAATTGTTACCAAAAAGTGAAAACCACATCCAATCAAATGATTTTAATGTTCACTTCAACTGTTCTCAACGTTCACATGTATCGGCTACATATGGCCGATTTGCCTTGCCGACACCCTTTACCAAAATATGCCAAAATGGAGGGTGTAAGGAACCGATTAGCAAAACTGTGCCAATTAAATATGCTGATGGAATCGGCTGACTACACCCTTGCCCCTAAAGAAGCTAATTGTTTTGTATAGAGTCTGATCATAGTGTTGAAGTGGTATAACCGATGACAATTTCTTTAAAAATAAGGGCGCGTTTGGTTCACAGAATGTTTTGGGAAGGAATGGAATCTGTTGAAGGAATTGGAATCTGATGGAATGGAATTTGACGGAATGTTTTTTATTTTTTAAAGATTTAAGTGACGGACGGAATGAGATTCCTTCCTCCATCCCCATGGAATGTAGATTCCCTCAAATGAGGGAATGTTTACATTCCAAAGGAATGATATTCTTTCATCATTGAGCAACCAAACGCACTAAGGAATGGAATTCAATTCCAATTCCATCAGATTCCATCAGAATCTGCGAACCAAACGCGACCTAATTGTTTATAAAAGCTTTACTATATTAAATTATATCAAATAATATTGTATTACTCATTGTCAAATATTGAACTGTCTCTACCAAAAAAAGCAAGAGCTTTTCTAAATGGGCACATCTCGTATAGTCGCATTGGCAATTTATAGTGACAAATAGAGTAAATTCTAGTGTGTACATGATAACAAAGTAACTGTTTTGGACTAATAAATGCACTCGCCTAAGTAGAGAACACATCATGTTGTCTCAAAATAAATACATTTACTATGTCTATATTTTTTTATGCTACTTTCAAATAAGTATAGAAAAAGAAAAATGTAGATATAGTTGTAAGTTGTAACTTTTAAAATATAAATTTATTATGAACAAAAAGTAATTTTAAAATAATAAGATAAGTTGGCTGACTGTTGAGCTAGCTATCCTGCTTCGTTACTTCATTATTCATTGTAGTTTGCTTCCACAATTGATTGATACAAGGCAGTGAGGTAGAGCTGAGCAAAAAAAATGAACTTCCGATCTTATCTCGGTATTGTTCTAATCCCGATATTAAGAAATGGTATCGAATCTCAAGTGGTATCGATATTGGTATCCATTTTTTATTATTTTTAGTATCGGTACAGTGTACCGGTACCAGAAAAATCGTGTTGACCAATATCATATCGATATTTGTTCATATAAAACCGATTCAGTATCGAATCTTCTTGATCTGGTATGTGGCGATCCTATGTCCACTCACCTGTAGCGTAGTTTTTTTTAAACGGTTGAATGGTCAGAGCATGTTTGTCCCACTTATCGGCCCTTATGTCTTTCGGGCAGGATGTCATTTGAATTTCAGGTAACCACGAAGTGAGGAAGATCTCCTATTAATCCGCCAAACGACACGACAATTAATATGAGTAAACTTTGCCCCCGCAGGATTCGAACTTAAGTCTCTCCAGGCCCAAGACCCTCATGAGAGAACTGAGATCAATGTTTTAAATACCGGTACGTACCGGCCGGTATTATCCGGAATACCGGATACCGGGTGGCACCCCTGTATTTTACACACGGTATTTTGCTTATACCGCCCTACGTAAATACCGGCCAGTATTTACGAAATACCGGTGATACCGGTAATATAATACCGGCGGTAAGCATCTTTTACTTAAAAAAAAAAATTAAAAAAGAAAGGGGATATCAATATATCATCAGCCACCGATCTTTTAACACACACCATACAAAAACCTAAAAAAAGCCTACCTAAACAATATCATCAGCCACCACCTCTTCCCTAAATTTCAATCGCCACCAGCTCTTCTGATATGAATTCTCGAGCCACCACCTAACTTATCAATTGATTAAGGTAATTTTTCTTTATTAATTTCTATATTATACGTGATCTACTTTATGAATTTCTTTAGAATCTTGTTAAATTAAAGTATGAATCTCGAGCCAATCTGATTTTTGGGTGGTTGAAGAAGAGCCCGAAGGAGAACTTAACACGGAGGATATAGATAACATGCTTGATGAAACTCAACCGGCTTCTCAAACGCAAGGTTGCATTTTGATATATGCTATTGTTGATTTAGTGACTTACTTTTAGTGTATAATTATTAGTAGTCATTGCACTCACTGTTAATTTGGTATTGTAGAAAATGATGGTGGTTTTGCTCTAGTTGATGAGGATGGACATGAATATGATAGCGAGTTCCTTCCATTAAGTGATCGCACAATTGACGCATACAACACGCCCATGTCTCAATGATTGTCTTATTTTCTTGTCGGATTTGTACTTTCTTTTTTGTTGTTGGGTTTGTACTTTCTTGTTTCGGTCTATGGATTTGTATGGATTTGTATTTCTATGGAACTTAAATGTTTGTGTGTTTGTATTTGGTGGTTTGTATTTGTTATTCTGTTTGTTACATGTGAAGCAGTAGGTTTCTTAGCAGCCCAAAATTAAGCTATATGTATGTATTTCATGTTAAGAACAGTAGGTTTTACAGGTTTGTTACAGGTACTCCAGGAAACTATATTATTTCTAGGCCAAACATAATATCGTCCGGTATTTACGAAATACCGGGTAATACCGGCCTCCGGATGACAACTCCGGTATGATTAAAATACCGGTATTTAAACATTGACTGAGATACCAGAGAGGTTAGTAACTCTCTTAAATTTTAACTTCAATTCTAGATTTTATTATTTTAAGATAAAATATCAAAAATAATGATGCTTTGACCAAAAGATAAAAAAAACGGATATATTTTAATTAAATTCATTAAATTACCTATTTTCCCGCTCCAATTGTCCTTAAAATCCCGCCCTCTACCACAAATATCCTTCATCACACACGCTCTCTCTAAACCACCACTTTCTCTCTCTCTATTCAAAAACCCTATCTTCACCATGAACCACCGCCGCATCAGAAAACAATCCACCACCACAACCACCACCAACTACCTCCGCTACCTCCGTCCCGGCGCCCTAGCTCAACTCCGCGACTCCAAAATCACCGCCGCCGCTGCCGCTAGGTCTCACCATCACCGATTACATATTTCTCAGATCTCTCTCCACCGCTCCACGCCGTCATCACCTACATCTTCACCGGAAAACGCCACTACCGGTGACGCTGAATTGCCGGTTTTTCCGGTTAGGTTTTACTCACCGCGGTGTCCGCAACGGAAGAAGCTTATGGCAGTTAGATCCAAAATGTGTTTCAGTTCAGATGCTGTTGCTATTGATTCTCTTGTTGATGCTTTGTAATAATAATAATTATTCAAATGATTTTTATTAATTGTAAGTTAAGGTTTTGGATTAATACATTTAATGAAAGTTATTACAGTAATTGTTTTGAGTTTAATTTGTCTCTTGTTCATATATTGCTTTCTTAATTAGATTAGATATAGATATATGATTTATCATCATTACATTATTATATACATATATATGTGTGTGTATATATATAAATATATATATATATATATATATATATATGATTTATCATCATTACATTATTATATACATATATATGTGTGTGTATATATATAAATATCCGACTATCCGTTACCAATGATTGTGATTAAGAAGTCTTCTAATTATTGGATAAAATTTGAATAGTGTGATATATATATATGGAAAAGATAAAATGAGTCCAACTTATTTTGAGTCCATTGATTTTCTTCCATCTCCTCAAATTCCAACCACCTCCTACCACCACCACCATCATCTCCGACCACCACCATGATTTTCCGGCGACGGCGACCACCGCCACCACGACTTACACATGTGTAAGTTAACTTACACATGTGTAAGTTTTACAACTTACACATGTGTAAGTTAACTTACACATGTGTAAGTTTTACAACTTACACATGTGTAAGTTACATGGACCCTTTTTGGACTCAAATTAAGCTGGACTCAATTTATCCCACCCATATATATATATATATATATATATATATATCCGACTATCTGTTACCAATAATTGTGATTAAGAAGTCCTCTGATTATTGGATAAAATTTGAATTTATTGATTATTTAGTGGCTCTAATATATGTAAATTTATTACTTATGGATGATTATGCATTAGTTAATGTAGTTATGTTGATAAAATGATTGATGCTTTTTAACACCATTTGAGTTGCAATTTTGATTAGTGTTATGCACTCAGAATTTTGGGATTATCGAATTGCATGCTGCACAGTTTTCGTATGTTGAACTATCGTTGTGCTTGTTTTTATTGCCTGTACCCAATGATTTGCCGATTTTAACAAATGGGAAAATTGTCTCTTTGAAGAACTGTGATGAGATGTTTATTAGTCATCATTGTTTGAATTGCAGTATAGTAAGGTAACAAGATACTGTAACTTACTAGCTTATATTTATATTTTATTTTTAAATATTTAACCGGAAATACATTTGATTACAAGGAATTATAGCTGCCGGATCCATCTGCAGCATAATTATGAAGGAGTATGTTAGAAGTTTTTAGCACTTTGTATTCCCTACCTATATATTGAAGTTGTATCTGATTTTCAGATTCTTGTAGCCTATTTGTCCTTCAAAAGTATTTCGCTTTAGGTGGATACAAATGTTCAATACATGAATAAAATTTGCTGTTCTACTAACATTTGGTGTTCGGGTTATGTTTAATTAACTTTCCCTGGATGGATGCTTTAGGTGCAAAAGCTTTCATTCTTACCATTTCCCATCTGTTGTAATTAATGGTTAACAAAAATTGTGTGTATGTTCTATAAATATGAAAATCAGTATTTTCTTTTGTAAAGTTCAGATGGCAAGGAAGACTTAAGGATGTACTTCGGGTGTCTGCGAATGAAGGAGACATGAAGGATTTGTACCATGATTTTATGCTATGAGATGCCATGGCATGCTTCAATGACGCTGTAAGTTTACTTAAAGTCTTTTTTATTTATTGTGTTATAACAAAGAAGTCACTTTCGGCCATGTTACTGCAAGTACAACTTATACTGCTGATGCATTTCACATTAGATTTAAGTCAGCTAGGGCCTCGGGTCATTAGAATACAATAAATGAAGTAATTAATTCTGTAATTGATTTTGCTTATTGTTGATAAATTGTTTTTAGTTTTGGATAGACATGTCGGTATATGCGTTACTTTTAAGGCATTCTGATGGCTGGAATTGAGTTCATTGATTATTTAGCTCCTTGGTAATCCAGTTTGTGTGAATTAATTGTTCAAGCAGAATCATGCATATTTAATAACCTGTGTCAGTTTTGTAGATAGTTTTTAACAGCATTTTGTTGCAATTTTGAATAATTTGAGTGCTTTCGTGTTAAATTGCTTGAATGCTGATCACCATGGTGCATGGTTCTGGTCTAAACTTTTCGACTTGTATGATTTTTTTATAGCTTTGTGGTCTGTGATAAAGTTATGCTTTCTTCTCTCAAAATGTTGATCTGTAACCCCCAAATCGGTTGTCTATTAGGTCTTCATCATGATGCATAGCACTAGCTGACTTAGAATTTGCTTATGAATAGTAGAGTTGTTAGAAGCATTTATCTGTTTAAGCTTCCTGCCTAAAAACATTTACCTTTGGTGTCAAAATCTCTGAAGTCTCTTGGTTTCTCCTAAGATTAATAATGAGCAAACGTTTTTTTTCCCCCATCGCTTGTACTCTTGGAGTGTATTCATCCTTCCAAATTACTTTAATCATTCACTTTTTGGGTTTCATACATTTTTAATGGAGGTTCTGATTATTTGCCTTTTTTTCCGGATTGGCTCTAAAAGGCTCATAATCCATTCAGATATCATCATCTAATAAAGGTGTTGTTTTATTGTATGCACACATTTAAGTTATCAAAATTGCAAGTTTACCTACTACAACATTGTTGTAGCTCATATGAAGTATTTGGGGCATTTGGGAACATGGCAAGCATTAAAACGCTACATGCAAGGGATGTCATTACATGATATCCTGATAAGTGTATTTAATACTACTCAACTCATGTGCCTTATCTTAGTTAAATATGTTATGTAGTGTTACTATAGAAGCACAATCGAGCAACGACATTGTTAAATGAACAATACTGGGCTTGGGCACAGGTGTCCGTTTGAGGGCCCAGGGCATCATATAAAGTAACCATGAAAAATCAGCTAAAAATGGTTTTTAAGGTTGACCTTTCTGTGAGTCAAGTGGCGTGTAGCTAACCTCACTAATATTTTATATTGAGGACAACTCTGTATCTGGTTCTGCTTGTGCACTACTGCACTCGTTAATAACAGCAATAACGATCCATATATAATACGGAGTAATCAGTATTCACAAACAAGTTTTCGGAGTTACTTTTGTCTTATTTGCTTAGCATTTTGGGAGTTGAGTTAGCAGGGTGTTTATCACTTGTATGGGACTACTGAATCACATGCCGCACAGTTTCGGCCTGAACATTTCGCTTATATGATATTATACTTCATTTCTCTTTACTGGCTTCTGTTGAACTATCGGAGTGCTTGTTTTTTTTATCACCTGTAACCTTTTCTCTTTTGCAATGATGTCTCGCCAAATTTTACCAAACGATATGGAATATTGTGTCCCTTACTCCCTTTAAAGAACTCTGTGCTGAGTTGTTTTCTTTTTTTTGTCATTATTGTATGAAATACATTATAGGAAGGTAATGATGCTGTAACTTACTAGCTTCTTGTTAATGCTCAACTGAGATACATTTGATTATAAGGAACTTACTAGCATATGTGTACAAATATGTGATGCAAGTTTTTAGCAGTTTACATTTCCCACCTATCTATTGACTTTGTGTTGGCTCTCCAAGAGTATTACATCCATACCTTGGGTTTATAAAGAACCGTAAAGTATGTTTTCGTTTAGAATCACCTTGTTTGTCACGGTTTGCTGTGGTCTACACGGTTGTTCTCCCCATAGGCCAGATTCTTGGAGCTCATTTGTCCTTGCATGAGCAGAATTTCCTTTTTATTTACATTTGGGGGTTGGATTCCGTTTAAGTGACTTTCCCTGGATGGGTCATTTAGGTGACCAAGCTTTAATTCATTGTCAACAGTTACTCTCTCTTGTAATTAATAATTAACAGATTATGTGAGTATGTTTCCATAATAGATGAAAATCAGTTGTTTTTTTTTTTGTTATAAAGTTTAGATGGTATACATTACATCAAGATTTAAGCTGTATCAAAGAAAGACTTGAGGATGCACTTCCATGTACTGAGCGCGAAGGATATGTTCTTGTACCATGATTTCATGCTATGAGATGCCATGGCATACTTCATTGACGCTGTAAGTTGAACTCCCTCTTTACATCAAACCATTTACTGTATTATCATAGAGAAATTGATGATTACTCTGTAAGGGTTTTTGGGCTATGTTACTGCAAGCACAACTTATACTTTGTATTGTAGTTACATTAGATTTTTGTCTGCATAGGCTATTTCAAATTTGCAATACAATAAATGAAGCAAGTATTCTTCAGTTGATTTTGCTTATTGTTGGTAAATTGTGTTTAGCGTTGGATTGACATGTTGGTATATGCATTACTTATAAGGCATTGTGATTATTGGATTCGAGTTCATTGATTATTGAGTTCCGTGGCTATTCAGTTTGTGTAAATGCATTGCTCAAGTATAATCAATGCATTGTCAATGTAGCTGTATGACTGTATCAGTTTTTCCTTCGAAAGGTGACTTCTAAATAGAAACAAACCCCTCACTGTAAAAGGGTGAGGTCTTAACTTGACAATGGATAGTTAGTTGTGTAAACCGGATCAACAACTCTAATACTAACCATAACAACAATACGATAACCCCTATATTCAAATATTAATATTATAATAATAATGATGATGATAATAATAAGAGTAAATTACTGAAATGGTACCTGTGGTTTGGTCGAAATTACTAGTTTCATACCTGTTAGATTTAAATTACGCTCATCATACCATGGTTTACAATTTCGCACTCGGAACATACCTCGCGCTGACGGTCGTTAGTTGTATCGTTAAATAACCAACGTGCCTTGCACGTGAGGTATGAAACATGTAATATTAAACAAACCACAGGTACCATCCGTGTAAATTACACTTATTATTTATCAAGAGATTTAATAAATTTTATGCTATTTAAATAAAACTATTATCATTCTAAATATTTTATTTATTTAAAAACTATTGTTGGTTTACAAATTTTATTTTATTTATAAAAGAATAATAATACATAATTTTTAAAAAAACTTGTATTAAAATTCTAAGATTATTATTTTTAAAAAATATTAATTAATTATTATCACTAATGGGTTGATAGCTCATTGATAAGGTCTTTGGTCTTGTGTTATTTCACCAAGGTTCGAGTTCCACGTCTTACATTTGATTACTAGCCAAAACATTAATTAATTATTATTATGCAAAAAAAATTTATAAAAATTGAATTGATTGTTTAATAAAAATCATTTTAAGTTGAGTTACTTTTTTTAGTATTATATTAAAATACTCCTACATGAAATATTTTAAAATCATTTTAAGTTGAGTTACTTTTTTTAGTATTATATTAAAATACTCCTACATGAAGTATTTTTTTTTATCTTTCTTAAACATTCAATGTGATTTTAATAAAAATAAAATAAAATAGACTATCAATTGTAGCTAATTATGTAACATATTAATTATGTTTTTATAACCATGAAAATATTATAAAGACGTAGTGTAAGTAATAGATATGTATAACTAAATATTTCATTTTACTTATAACCAATTAAGTCTAATAAAAGATAAGGATTAAATATTATGTACGTGACTTAAAATCTTTTAAGATAAAAGCTAAGAGTCCAAGACCTTGTCAAATAGCATGACTTGCCAGTTCCGAATTATGGGCTAGATTACAAAATTATCAGGCCTAACTACGTATTATAACAACCGACTTCTCTCTCATTCCTTCATTCGTCAACAGCAAAACGACTCCTCCAAAGCTAAAATAAAAATAAAACCCATATAGCAAGAGTCATAGGGAAAGGGACGATCGGTGCAGGAGGAAAATCAAGGTGTTAAAACTTCTGTCCAAATCTTCTACGTTTAGAGGTATATCCTAATCGAACTAGTCCATATAATGATCGTTTACTATTTTTCTGTCAAGTATTATGATCATGTAATGACTATTAATGGTGTTTAAAACTGATAGTAATATTCTTAATAAACTGAGCCAAGTCAAGGACTATTAAAAGTAAACGGGTCACGAAAGCGGGTACGGGTACAGCTTGGGTAAAGATAGTGCCGTTTCCGAAAATTTAATAAAAAGAGTTAATTACAATTTTGGTCCCTGTCGAGGGTTAAAAATTACCGTTTTCATCCCTACCTTTCATATATTACCGTTTTGGTCCAATTCTCGAAACGGACGTTAAATACCTATCACGTGATCTGCACGTGATGGGTAAATTAGTCTGTTCATGATACAGGGACCAAAAGTGTAATAAACAAAACAATAAATCTATATCTTTATTTAGGCACAACAGATCTATCAATATATACATATGCCTTTTATCAAATATCTTAAAATACATTCACAAATCATCAGCATCTCAAAGATCTATTCATACATCTCACAAACCAAAAATTTAAATCTCTATGTATCAAAATCGAAAGGCAACTAAAATTAATGAAAACATATACTTAATCACGTTTTTCCGGCGATAGAGTATACCTCTTCGTTTTTCCGGCGAGGATGGTGATATGGTGGCATCATTGGTCTTCCCAACCACCCGAAGATCCGCGGCGATGCTGCTGTGTTGGCGAAGGGAGTATCCATAAACCTCAATTTGAAGGTTTGAATCCAACAACCCTTAAAGATTTGAGAATGATGTAGTCGCTCGATTGGCCGGAATCTGTCGGAAGTGATGGCGGTTGTAGTTGGTCGGAAATCACCTCAGATATGTATCTATGTATAGGTTTTTCATCGGTTTTTTATGAGTTATTGATGTTGTTTTGATATATATATTATGTATTTTTATTGTATAATGTTTTTGATCTAAAAGTTTTTTGATCGCTTTTTTATGTATATATATATTGTATGTAAAGTTTTTTTGTGTATGGAAGTTCATGAGATCTAGAAGTCTTTTGATTGGTTTTTTTATATGTATATTATTGAAGATCGAGCAGATGGTTATAATAAACTATTTATAGATGTTACCTGCTTAATTATGCTTTTTAAATTTATTGATGAAAATGAAGATGATGATAAGATGTTAAGATTCTGGGAAAAGAAAGAAGAAAAACTTGTAAGGATGATGATAAGATGTTAAGATTCTGGGAAAAGAAAGAAGAAAAACTTGTTAGGATGATGATAAATGTAAAAAGTTTGGAGTTAATTACACTTTTTGTTAGGGATGACTTTTTTTTAATTACAGTTTTGGTCCATGCGAGAATAAAAAGACTAAAATACCCATCACGTGCAGGTCACGTGATAGGTATTTAACGTCCGTTTCGAGAATTGGACCAAAAGCGTTGACGGAGCAAAGTTTTTTGGACCAAAACGGTAATATATGAAAGGTAGGGATGAAAACGGTAATTTTTAACCCTCGACAGGGACCAAAAGTGTAATTAACTCTAATAACAATTAAGGGCCCGGCTCAAAAATAAAAAGTATACTCCTAAAATAGTAAGCCAAAAATAAAAATATAAAAATAATATTACAATAATAGATGTTCTCGTCATTCAAAACCAAAGTATATATAACATTCATAGAGTTGTATTCATTCAAAAACATGAATTTTGGTGAAAACCAGGAAACAGATCTGGACCATTGGATCAGATCTAATCTAAGGTCCACAATCCTTTAACAAAAAATAACACGGAGGGGCAAAAAGGTAATTATACACGCACTATATAAACCCAAAAAAACACCCCACTCCTCCTTCACTCCCGTTTCCCTCCGGCGACCAAAACCCTAGCCTCGCCACAAACCACCGCCGGACGTCCTCTTTATTACACTAATATTGTTCATCGCCGTCGGTAATCAGCGTCAAACAATCTCCCCGACATCATCTTCCTTCGTTCTATTTGTCCGATTTCGTATTGTTAATCGCCGCCGGAATTCAACGTCAATTAACCTCGCCGCCGTCAATTAAAACAGTAACTGATTTCGTATTGTTAATCAACGGAGGAAGACGATGGGATAAGAGATGAAGAAATTGAACAAATTATAAAAGGTAAGTTAATCTGAAACACAAGCTGTTTGTATCTGTTTACAGTTGCAGTTTATGGAATCACATAATTGTTGATTAATCTGAATCACTAGGTGTTTGTGTTGCTTAATGACAGTTAGATTTTATGTAATTGTGATTATTGATAGGTTTGAATCAAACTGTTTGATAATCAATATGCTTAGAATGTGAAACACAAGGTGTTTGTATGGTTTAATGCATTCAATGAAAGAAGGATTGTATGGAATCACAATATTAATCGTATTTAATTGCTTAATGACAGTTAGATTTAATGGAATTGTGATTATTTGTAGGTTTGAATAAAACTGGTTGATCATCAATATGCTTAGAATGTGAAACACAAGGTGTTTGTATAGTTTAATGCATTCGATGAAAGAAGGATTGTATGGAATCACATTATTATTGATTGAAAGTTGTATTTAATTGCTTAATCCGTCTTTGCTCATAAACTGTTTGATCAAAATGCCTGATAGGAATTACATGTCACTTGTGTCGCTTTAAGTAATAATGTATTCAACCAACATATGACTCATTTATACTTGTGCCACAGGTGTTGGCGGTTCGAATGTTACGCCAAAAACAACTATAACGATAAACCATGCAACACCAGAAGGGTCCTTGTATCGTGAGCCAGATGTTGATTTAAAATATAGACCAGTTTTAGGAAGGAATTACGGAAGCCTAGAACAGTGCCAACAAATGTACCAAGAATATGCATATAGGGCAGGATTTGATGTTAGAAAGTCTAATAACAAAAAGACTAAACGTGGGAGGATATACCAGAAGTGGTATATATGCAGCAGAGCTGGAACACCACCAAAAATGAAAGTGGACACACTAGAAAACTGTGGAAAGCCAATACGGAAAAGCAATATAGAGCGTACAGGATGCAGGGCGATGGTGAGATTTGATGCCATAGGTGAAACAGGGTATTTCAGGCTCGCTGATTTCCAAGAAATACACAACCACCTAATGGTTCCGCCTCATTACCGACACTTATCAAAGCAAGACAGACAGCTAAAATATGCGGACAACTGTTTGTATACAATGCATCAGTATGCAATATAGGACCAACCTGGGCACACCAGCTTTATAGTAGCATGAAAGGTTGTGATGAAAATGTCAATGGAACCGTAGATGATTTCAGGAATTGGAAACGGGACCTGAATATTTATATCAGTGAAAGCGATTCACAAATGCTAATAAACAAAATGGAAGAAAAGAAAGAGTATTTCCCCGGTTTTTCGTTCTACTACAAGGCTGAAGATAGCGTGTTGCACTCGTTGTTTTGGGCAGATGAAGTTGCCAAGTGCAACTACAAGGAGTTCAATGACATTATGTCATTTGATGCCACATACCAAACAAACAGGTTTGTATATTCTTTTTTTTTCTTTCCTAAAAATAGAAGAAAACACATTGTGATGAAGGTATCAAGTGTGAATGCTTACAGTGGTCAGTTGTACAATAATAATAACATTTTATGATGCACATGATCTTTTTGTTGACAGATACAACATGATGTTTGTGCCATTCACCGGCATAGATAACCACGGTAAACGTGTCACATTTGCAGCGGGGCTCATACGCGATGAAAAGGCAGACACTTACACTTGGCTGCTTAGTTGTTTCATGGAGGCATTCGGTAAAGAGCCGATTATGGTGGTGACGGATCAAGACAAATCCATGGAAATAGCCATAAGGAATGTATTTAAAACAACCAAACACAGATTGTGCATGTGGCACATTACATAGAAGCTGCCAACCAAGGTATGATTCCATTGACTCTGTTTTTAGATTAACCGAACCGAGCCTTAGATTGCAGTATAAGCAGAAATATAAACATCCCTTAAAAAATATAAACATAACTCCCTATCACAGGTTAAGGAGGCGATTCCAAGTATTGAAGATGAAGCAGAAAGAGATTTCAAACAGCGATTCGACAGTATTGTATGGAACATGCACATGGAACCGAAAGAAGTCAAGGAAAAATGGGAACAATTGATGGTCGATTTCTCACTGAAGAATGATAGCTGGTTTAAACACATGTTCCAGATTAGGTCCTCTTGGATACCGACTTATTTTATCGACACCTCAATGTTTGGGCTCATGCGAACGACCTCAAGATCTGAAAGTGAGAATGCCTTCTTCTCCCATTTCACAAGATCGGGTTCAAACTTGGTCAACTTTATGAGTGGTTTTGAATCAGCGATGCTCAAGCAAAGGTCAAAGCAAGAGGGTTTGGATTCCAAGACAATTAAAACAACCAGAGAGTTTTGCACAAAGCTGAAAATTAAAAGGCATGCTGCAAAGGTGTATACAAATACGATGTTTGAGGTGATTCAGAAGGAGATAGAGGCCGCTCTTTATTCGTGTTCATTGGCAGGGATGACTACAGAGGAGTCTGTGCAAGTTTCCGTCATACAAGAGAATCTGCAAAATTCGAAGACTGTGCAAAACAAGGTAAATCAAACTGTATTTTGTTGCTACTGATTGATTAATTATACATATAAAAAATCATTCTTAGTTTTATATAATATGCATTTCTGTTGGTGGTGAAGGTACTTCATAACCGTGAGGATGGTTTGGTAATATGTACGTGTAGACACTACCTGAGATTTGGTCTTTTGTGTCGACATTGTTTTTGGGTCTTCAATTTCATCTGGAACATCAATGAGATTCCAGAAAGATACATCAACAGACGTTGGACGAGAGATATCATACCACCAGAGCTGAGATCACGAAGAAACAAATACGGGAATGCAAATACTGGTGTTCAAAAGTTTGTTCATGAAATAAATACAGCTGTAGAAGATTGCATCGATAATCTTGTACCCGATGAGAAACTGCTCGAAGAATTTCTTGACAAGGTTAAAGCATTGAAGATTGATGTTGAAAAGAAAGTGCAAAAGACACCAAAGAAGAAGAAGGAAGATACTATGGCAGACATGATTGGGGTCACGAGGCCTGGCGAAATATTTGTAAGTAACCCACCAGTCGGATCATTCAAAGGCTGTGCGAAAAATAGGCTAATAATGGGCGGTAAAGAGTTGGGAATAAAAGAAAGCCAAAAGAGAAAGATGGTATTTAGCAACTGTGGAGGTACAAAACACAATGCAAGGATGTCCGGTAAAAAACGAGTTACAAAGAAACAAAACACTTCAACTGAGGTTGCTGTCAACAATCCATGATGGATTTTTTATTTTCATACTGCTTTCATTGTTTAATAATTATCTGCTCGATTAGTTGTCGTTGAACAGATGGTATTTGGAATTTTTCAGACATTTATATGATCATTTTTCTAAACACATGATGTCTCAACTATAAAATCACAATGTGATTTAATTACCATCGAATTACTTTGTCGAGGTTATCATCAAGGAAAATGAAAATAAAAACACATTGTGTTTGGGAATTCTAAAATTATCAACAATCGAAACACATTGTGTCTGGGCATGTATTTACCATTTGTATAACACAGTCGTATAAAACCATCCACCAAACACCTTGTGTTTTCCGCATTATACAAAATTAAACACCTTGTGTTTTGAAACCATCCACCAAACACCTTGTGTTTCGCGCATTATAAAAAATTAAACACCTTGTGTTTTGGCCATATATTTAGTATCATGCAACCCTTTGACACAAAAAACTCTGTCTCTGTACTCTATATCTATCCCAGAATACAAAACAAAGTAACAAGTCTTGTATTTACATTCAACATATATAAAGAAACATGTACATTAATACAAAAGCTATTTAAAATAAATGGAAGTCTTGCATTCACCATACATAACTGGAACACCATAGTTACAAAAGTAATTAGAAGTCTAGAATTTGCATACACATACATAACTGGAACAAGTTCATAGTAAGCAAAATACAAAGACTGGCATGCCATATTTCTTCTCTCTACTTTAATATGACCGACTTTTCCGCTTCCAAACCTTTGCCATCCTTTGTAACAACGTTAACTGAAATCTTATGTTTAATTTATTCTTTCAGAACGCTTCCTGCTATGTGCACCAAAAAAAAGTTATAATAAAAATACTACACGTAATAAAATTAGAAAAATATACTTCATTATGTAAAAAAAAAATAATTAAAAACAAACTAAAAAGTAAAAAACCATTAATTTACCTTGCTGGAACTTCAACACCAGCAACCTTTTTTTTTTCTTTTTTGAAAATCACCACCAGCAGCTTCTTTTCTCTTGGGAGGACGTCCACGACCCTTTTTGGCCAAGACTTCAGTGTCGACTACATCATCACCATCTTTTCCAGCCTCATTCTCAACCTCACCCTGTGTATTATTTTCTTCACCTTCAACACCAACAACTTCAGCCTCATCCGTCACCAACTGTTCCCCCTCAACATGTGTAGCTTCAGCCTCTGTATTCTATTTTTCACTTTCAACATCAGCAACTTCAGCCTCATCCGTCACCAACTGTTCCCCCTCAACATGTGTAGCTTCAACCTCTGTATTCTATTTTTCACTTTCAACATCAGCAACTTCAGCCTCATCCGTCACCAACTGTTCCCCCTCAACATGTGTAGCTTCAACCTCTGTATTCTGTTTTTCACCTTCAACAACAGCAACTTCAGGCTCATTCGTCACCAATTGTTCACCCTCAACATGTGTTCCCGCTGATGCTTTTCGTTTTCTGATAAGTTTCTTCTTTTTATTACGATTATAAGCAATGCATGAAGTTTCATCAGCTTGAGGAACAACCACATCATCCACAACTTTTTTTGCTACAGCCAACCCACTATCAACCAAATCAGTAACACCCAACCCAATATCAATGACGTCAGTAACAACCTCGTTGTTCACTTCTATATTCTGCTCGGCCTCATTAATGACATCGACAACAACCACATTTTGTTTTGCAACATCAGGAACAACCTCTTTGTCAACTTGATTAACCACAGTGGCAACAACTTCCACCTGAGCCTCCTTATTTTGAATCTCAATGTTTCCATCCTTTTCTCCACCAACAACATTGTCTTGATCATGAAAATCCTCAAAATCTTCATTCGGTTTATCGCCACCAATGTCCTTCAATTGATCAATTTCATTCGGTTTCTGCCCATTATAAAACAAAGAATCCATTGAGCACACCTCTTCAAACTTTAAATAATAAAACTTTAAGGTCGGGTTCTCTGGATCTGTTTGTTTTTCTTTGTCAAACGCATCGAACAACTTTTTTTTTACATTTGACATCTCCATCAGATTATAACCAATATCATCGAAAGCCTGCAAAACATGAATAATTTTAGTTCATCAAGGCTTGCATAATACTAATCATAATCAAATCAATACAAATGCCTAAGATTTACAAATTAAAACACAAGGTGTTTCAAAACTAAAACACATTGTGTTGGGGTATTATTTAATTCCTAAAATCACAAAACACAAAGTGTTTTTAAAAAATAATTACACAGATAGGGTATTTGAAAAACCTTGGTCTTAATGCAATACTCTGCCTTAACTTTGTAATCCAAAACAAAAGGTGCTTTCAAAACTAAAACACATTGTGTTGGGGTATTATTTAATTCCTAAAATCACAAAACACAAAGTGTTTTTAAAAAATAATTACACAGATAGGGTATTTGAAAAACCTTGGTCTTAATGCAATACTCTGCCTTAACTTTGTAATCCAAAACAAAAGGTGCTTTCAAAACTAAAACACATTGTGTTGGGGTATTATTTAATTCCTAAAATCACAAAACACAAAGTGTTTTTAAAAAATAATTACACAGATAGGGTATTTGAAAAACCTTGGTCTTAATGCAATACTCTGCCTTAACTTTGTAATCCAAAACAAAAGGTGCTTTCAAAACTAAAACACATTGTGTTGGGGTTTCGAGTAACTCCTAAAATCACCAGACACAAAGTGTTTTTAAAAAATAATTACACAGATGGGGTATTTGAAAAACCTTGGTCTTAATGCAATACTCTGCCTTAACTTTGTAATCCAAAACAAAAGGTGCTTTCAAAACTAAAACACATTGTGTTGGGGTATTATTTAATTCCTAAAATCACAAAACACAAAGTGTTTTTGTTTTTAAGTTATAACTTTAACTTTGTGGATAGATTTTTGCTTCTATGCCTTTTTTCTTATGAACTCTTATCTAGACTAAACTTAGCTAGAGGGAAAGATTATCTTTTATGTAGACATCAACTACTTAAAATATATAATGTTTGCCATGAATGGTCAGCGAATTCCATAAATCGTAACTATATGCAACAGTTTTGAAACATATGGTACCACAACGCTAAGGAAGACGCAAGTTTCTAATTCCACAAACTTTATTTTGTAAAAACATCTATGTTGTTTGCTATAAGAGCCTTTGGTATGATACTTCCCTTTACACACCAACACACTGTTACACGAGCAACACACGCCTATCTCTTAAACCGTTGCTCTTTGGTCCTAATGGTCACACACCCTTCACGGACCCATTTATCACACTGTTATTATTCAATACAAGCTAAAAAAGTAAACAAATCGGCATGATCCCTGGATGTCTATCATTTTCAGCATACTATAAAATTTAAAAGAATATATACTGCACTTCAACCTTCCTGATCTAGTTTTTAATTCATCTAGGCTACCAAAACAGAACAAGATAAAAAAATAAATATAATCTTACATTATAAGATGGCCTGACTGCCATGGTTCCAAAACTTCCAAGCTGAACTTCCCTGGTCTCCCTTGCAAATAAAAACCGGCTCCAATTTTTAAAATTGGACGGGCTCTTAGAACTCTCATTGCATTAAAGTCTGTTCTGTCCAAGTACAGGAGCTACAAAAAGTAAGCGTAAAATTAAAAAAAAAACAAAATATGTAATATGCTTGTTATTATAAAAAGTGAAGATAAAAAGAGAAAGGAAAAGAAGACAAACTCACAGTTAACAAAGTTGCAGGACCATGATAGTGTTTGTTATACTTGTGTGGTTGCCAACATTTGCATTTACACAAGAACTCAAGAACATAATAACACCAATCCAAAGTTGTGAAATCAACGTCATTGCTAACACGGTACAAAGTATCAAGATCGGCAGCCCCATTGTGATCACAGTATATCAAGGAAGTGATAAACAACATTAAGAAACTCATCTTAAAGTACTCATTCAATTGTCCCATGTTTGCTGCAATCTTACTAGCAATAGCATTTGGACGAACTGAAGGTACAACATTCTTAGATGGCTTCGGCCCGCGCTTCTTCCCTGGCTTCTTAACGGGCTTACTGGCTGTCTCCGTAGCTGGCTTCTCAACTTCCTCCTTAACTGTTACTGGAAACTGCGACAACCATCCATTCACAAACTCATCATTTTCAGCAATACTCACACCTTGATATGGTTGTCCCACCCATAGGGATCCTAAACACATCATGAACAACCTGACTATCAACTTTTATAATACCCCTGTCCAGTTTTATTACCATATCATTCAAATTGAATTTCTCAACCACAAAATGACACAGCATGTGTGGTAGAGTTCCTATGTTAAAATCAAGGAGTGATCCAAAACAAAAAGATCTAACATCATCCTTTTGATCGTCACTTAACAAGGAAATGGCATTGTTAAACGGGGAGGGTGTGGTACGCAATCTGATAGATGTCATTTCAGGAGGTTCAAATTCTTCCAAAATCCTCTTTTTCGAATTTGTTGTTTTTGTAGCAGCTTCTTCTACATTATATAAACACAAAAAATCAAAATATATAAAAAAAACCACAAACTAATAAAAATCTTAAAGGGCATATGTGTCGTACTCGAAGCAGGAGGTGGTTCCTCTGTAACAGGTTCCTCTTGAATTATCTTTTTTGACTTTGACTTTTTTGTAGCAGCTTCTTGTACATTATATAAACACAAAAAATCAAAATACATAAATTTACACAAACTAATAAAATTATTAAAGGGTATATGAGGCACTTGTTGACTATGATGCATTGGTGAGGGGTGATCAAGATGCTGATTTTTTGGAAGAGAGTGAAAGAACCACTATTGGTCTGTAAGTAGGGAGTTTTTTGTTATAAAATTTTCTAATAGTTTGAAACTTTGAATAGGCTTCTCATTTGAACTATTGGTTGGAAATAGGATGCACTCCATTATATGATCTGTTTCACATTTTCTTGATGTGTACCCGAAGCAGGAGATGGTTCATTAGTAACAGGTTCTTCTTGTAGTGTCTTTTTTGACTTTCGCTTTTTTATAGCAGGTTCTTTGTACATTATATAAACACACAAACTCAGAATATATAAAAAAACAAACTGATAAAATTATTAAAAAGCATATGTGTGGTACCCGCATCAGGAGGTGGTTCATTTCTAACAGGTTCTTCTGGCATTGTCTTTTTTGACTTTGCCTTTTTTCTGGCAGGCTCTTTTTTATTACCTAGAAACATATAATGAAAATATAAGAAACACAAATAAAATGATCAACAAATAAAATGATACGAATCATTAAACACATATCATGAAATAAGTGTATTACCCGGGGCAGAAGGTTCTGTAACATGATCATCAGCATTCCTCTTTTTCGACTTTGACTTTTTCGAAGTAGTTGCTTCTACATTACATAAACACATAGAATGAAACCATAATAAACTAATATATATGTAAACAGAAGTTAATCAAATTATGAAACGGCATAAGCGTAGTACCTAGTGCAGCAGGGTCAGCAAAAACATCATCGAGATTCTTCTTTTTTGGCTTCTCTTTTTTGTACCAGCTTTTCCTACAACACATAAAATTAAAATAAATAAAAGAAGATAAAGTAATACAAAACACAAAATAAACCATCATTAAAGTAGTACCCGATCCAGAAGGTTTTGTAAAATAACCATCCAATTTCCTCTTTATTGACTTTTTTTCTTTTTGGTAACATCCTCTTCTTTCATTACACAAAAAACAAAAATGAAAATATATAAAAGAAAACAATCTAAGACATTATTAAACGGCCATATGTGTATTACCAGAGGCACATGTGGTTTTGTAAGATCATGTTTAGGAGTCGTGTTTTCCGGCTTTGACTTTTCCGGACCATGAGCATCTTCATTACACAAACACAAAAAATAAAAACATATAAAAGAAAACAATCTGAGAAATTATTAAACGGACATTGGTGTATTACCAGAGGCACCATGTGGTTTTGTAAGATCATGTTTAGGAGTCGTGTTTTCCGGCTTTGACTTTTCCGGACCATGAGCATCTTCATTACACAAAACAAAAAATGAAAATATAAGAAGCAAAAAAAATAAAAATGATACAAACACAAAAACAAATAAAGGAATACAAACATAAAATGACATTCTTAAAACGCTTATGTGTAGTACCCGAGGAAAGAGGTTCTGTTTGATGATCATCGTCATTCGTCTGTTTGGACTTTTCCTTCTTCGAATGAGTAGCTTTTACATTAGATAAACACATAAAATGAAAGCATAATTAAGTTTATATATGTAAACTGTTGTTAAAGTTTTAAAAAAACTTCACACCATTTTACACAAATAAAATAACTGTCTATAATGAGTTAAACACCTTGTGTTTTGTAATTTATAAGGACATTGGTGTATTACCAGAGGCACCATGTGGTTTTGTAAGATCATGTTTAGGAGTCGTGTTTTCCGGCTTTGACTTTTCCGGACCATGAGCATCTTCATTACACAAACACAAAAAATAAAAACATATAAAAGAAGATAAAACAGAAATTAATGACATAGTTAAAGCATATATTACCTGAAGAAGACGTTGGGGCGTAAATATCATCATTGGGAGTAATATAATCCGATTTAGAGTTTTCTCCCATAGATTCTGCTACATTTCATAAACACATAAAATGAAATAGTGTCATACATTTTCTTATATCTCAAAATAACAATGTAATCGCATACATACGCAAAATTAAAAATAGAGGATCCCTCTTTTTATGTCAAATGACAGAACATGAAAAACTCCTCCTTCTGTTACATATTTTTTTCCTTCGCTGCATCCCACCCAATCATCTCATTTGCCTATTCATCATCTATCTCATTCTGCTAATTCTATTACTAATGTCTAACAATTTATTAATAACAGAAACAGAGAAAATATATATATACATATACATACATACATACATACATATACATACATACATATCTAAATCACAAAGTATTACACACTATCAGACACAGATTAAACATATTTCATACTTGATAAACTGTGCAATAAGCATTTAACGGAGCAAAAAATACTAGCAAACAAAATAAAATCAAATACCTTCAGAAACTTTAGATGTCTTTTTCATTTCTTCATCGTTTCTTCCCTTTTTCCCTATATCAGATTGAAAGAAAAAAAAACATATAAATGTACACAAAATTTAAATTGATTATTATAAACCATAAAATTAAAAAAAATATATACAAAACGAAGTTTCAAATTAATTAAAAAAATAACAAAATACCTTTATCAACTTAGCTTTCTTCCTTCATCATTTTTTTGATCGGCTGCTTTATGACCTAAAAATAATAATAATGAATTAAATAATATAAAATAAAACAAAAAACACGATATAAACCCTAAAATTAAAAAAATAAGTACAAATTTACCTTCAGCTATGTCTTTTTTAGTTTGATGAATCAGCGATCTAGTAAACCTAGTAGGTGAAGATACCGACATTAGATGATTATAATGATGAAGAAGAAGGTTTTCGATGAAGATTATATGATTGTAATGATGAAGAAAAAGCTTGAGATGAAGAGAAGATGATTATAATGATGAAGAAGAAGGTTTTCGATGAAGATTATATGATTATAATGATGAAGAAGAAGGTTTTCGATGAAGATTATATGATTATAATGATGAAGAAGAAGGTTTTCGATGAAGATTATATGATTATAATGATGAAGAAGAAGGTTTTCGATGAAGATTATATGATTATAATGATGAAGAAGAAGGTTTTCGATGAAGATTATATGATTATAATGATGAAGAAGAAGGTTTTCGATGAAGATTATATGATTATAATGATGAAGAAGAAGGTTTTCGATGAAGATTATATGATTATAATGATGAAGAAGAAGGTTTTCGATGAAGATTATATGATTATAATGATGAAGAAGAAGGTTTTCGATGAAGATTATATGATTATAATGATGAAGAAGAAGGTTTTCGATGAAGATTATATGATTATAATGATGAAGAAGAAGGTTTTCGATGAAGATTATATGATTATAATGATGAAGAAGAAGGTTTTCGATGAAGATTATATGATTATAATGATGAAGAAGAAGGTTTTCGATGAAGATTATATGATTATAATGATGAAGAAGAAGGTTTTCGATGAAGATTATATGATTATAATGATGAAGAAGAAGGTTTTCGATGAAGATTATATGATTATAATGATGAAGAAGAAGGTTTTCGATGAAGATTATATGATTATAATGATGAAGAAGAAGGTTTTCGATGAAGATTATATGATTATAATGATGAAGAAGAAGGTTTTCGATGAAGATTATATGATTATAATGATGAAGAAGAAGGTTTTCGATGAAGATTATATGATTATAATGATGAAGAAGAAGGTTTTCGATGAAGATTATATGATTATAATGATGAAGAAGAAGGTTTTCGATGAAGATTATATGATTATAATGATGAAGAAGAAGGTTTTCGATGAAGATTATATGATTATAATGATGAAGAAGAAGGTTTTCGATGAAGATTATATGATTATAATGATGAAGAAGAAGGTTTTCGATGAAGATTATATGATTATAATGATGAAGAAGAAGGTTTTCGATGAAGATTATATGATTATAATGATGAAGAAGAAGGTTTTCGATGAAGATTATATGATTATAATGATGAAGAAGAAGGTTTTCGATGAAGATTATATGATTATAATGATGAAGAAGAAGGTTTTCGATGAAGATTATATGATTATAATGATGAAGAAGAAGGTTTTCGATGAAGATTATATGATTATAATGATGAAGAAGAAGGTTTTCGATGAAGATTATATGATTATAATGATGAAGAAGAAGGTTTTCGATGAAGATTATATGATTATAATGATGAAGAAGAAGGTTTTCGATGAAGATTATATGATTATAATGATGAAGAAGAAGGTTTTCGATGAAGATTATATGATTATAATGATGAAGAAGAAGGTTTTCGATGAAGATTATATGATTATAATGATGAAGAAGAAGGTTTTCGATGAAGATTATATGATTATAATGATGAAGAAGAAGGTTTTCGATGAAGATTATATGATTATAATGATGAAGAAGAAGGTTTTCGATGAAGATTATATGATTATAATGATGAAGAAGAAGGTTTTCGATGAAGATTATATGATTATAATGATGAAGAAGAAGGTTTTCGATGAAGATTATATGATTATAATGATGAAGAAGAAGGTTTTCGATGAAGATTATATGATTATAATGATGAAGAAGAAGGTTTTCGATGAAGATTATATGATTATAATGATGAAGAAGAAGGTTTTCGATGAAGATTATATGATTATAATGATGAAGAAGAAGGTTTTCGATGAAGATTATATGATTATAATGATGAAGAAGAAGGTTTTCGATGAAGATTATATGATTATAATGATGAAGAAGAAGGTTTTCGATGAAGATTAGATGATTATAATGATGAAGAAGAAGGTTTTCGATGAAGATTATATGATTGTAATGATGAAGAAAAAGCTTGAGATGAAGAGAATTTTACAATTAAAAATAATCAAAATAAATTGTTTACGCGTATATATTGGAGATGGCAGTTATAAACACACACATTCACACACACACTTACACACAGTGACACACACACTTATACACACAGTCGCTCGAAATCCTCCAATACGCCAACCAATCTCCAGAAATAACTGAATTCCGGTCAAATCGATGCTCTAGAACACGTTCTTCGTCGAAATAAGGTATGTTTTCCCCCCAAAAAACACTCAATCGTGATTTTCCCGATGTTATTACTGTAGAAAACCCTAAATTTTGAAATTTCTTAAAAAAAGTTTAAAAGTTTACTTGTACGTTTAATCCAGTTATTATTTGGTTAGATTTAGTTGTTTACAGTGTTTTTCCCCAAATTTAATTACAAGTATTTGTCATGAAAAACAATACCAACTGTTACGCAATTTTTTTTTTTTATATTATTTTTTTTTTTTTTTTTTTTTTTTTTTTTTTTTTTTTTTTTTTTTTTTTTTTTTTTTTTTTTTTTTTTTTTTTTTTTTTTTTTTTTTTTTTTTTTTTTTTTTTTTTTTTTTTTTTTTTTTTTTTTTTTTTTTTTTTTTTTTTTTTTTTTTTTTTTTTTTTTTTTTTTTTTTTTTTTTTTTTTTTTTTTTTTTTTTTTTTTTTTTTTTTTTTTTTTTTTTTTTTTTTTTTTTTTTTTTTTTTTTTTTTTTTTTTTTTTTTTTTTTTTTTTTTTTTTTTTTTTTTTTTTTTTTTTTTTTTTTTTTTTTTTTTTTTTTTTTTTTTTTTTTTTTTTTTTTTTTTTTTTTTTTTTTTTTTTTTTTTTTTTTTTTTTTTTTTTTTTTTTTTTTTTTTTTTTTTTTTTTTTTTTTTTTTTTTTTTTTTTTTTTTTTTTTTTTTTTTTTTTTTTTTTTTTTTTTTTTTTTTTTTTTTTTTTTTTTTTTTTTTTTTTTTTTTTTTTTTTTTTTTTTTTTTTTTTTTTTTTTTTTTTTTTTTTTTTTTTTTTTTTTTTTTTTTTTTTTTTTTTTTTTTTTTTTTTTTTTTTTTTTTTTTTTTTTTTTTTTTTTTTTTTTTTTTTTTTTTTTTTTTTTTTTTTTTTTTTTTTTTTTTTTTTTTTTTTTTTTTTTTTTTTTTTTTTTTTTTTTTTTTTTTTTTTTTTTTTTTTTTTTTTTTTTTTTTTTTTTTTTTTTTTTTTTTTTTTTTTTTTTTTTTTTTTTTTTTTTTTTTTTTTTTTTTTTTTTTTTTTTTTTTTTTTTTTTTTTTTTTTTTTTTTTTTTTTTTTTTTTTTTTTTTTTTTTTTTTTTTTTTTTTTTTTTTTTTTTTTTTTTTTTTTTTTTTTTTTTTTTTTTTTTTTTTTTTTTTTTTTTTTTTTTTTTTTTTTTTTTTTTTTTTTTTTTTTTTTTTTTTTTTTTTTTTTTTTTTTTTTTTTTTTTTTTTTTTTTTTTTTTTTTTTTTTTTTTTTTTTTTTTTTTTTTTTTTTTTTTTTTTTTTTTTTTTTTTTTTTTTTTTTTTTTTTTTTTTTTTTTTTTTTTTTTTTTTTTTTTTTTTTTTTTTTTTTTTTTTTTTTTTTTTTTTTTTTTTTTTTTTTTTTTTTTTTTTTTTTTTTTTTTTTTTTTTTTTTTTTTTTTTTTTTTTTTTTTTTTTTTTTTTTTTTTTTTTTTTTTTTTTTTTTTTTTTTTTTTTTTTTTTTTTTTTTTTTTTTTTTTTTTTTTTTTTTTTTTTTTTTTTTTTTTTTTTTTTTTTTTTTTTTTTTTTTTTTTTTTTTTTTTTTTTTTTTTTTTTTTTTTTTTTTTTTTTTTTTTTTTTTTTTTTTTTTTTTTTTTTTTTTTTTTTTTTTTTTTTTTTTTTTTTTTTTTTTTTTTTTTTTTTTTTTTTTTTTTTTTTTTTTTTTTTTTTTTTTTTTTTTTTTTTTTTTTTTTTTTTTTTTTTTTTTTTTTTTTTTTTTTTTTTTTTTTTTTTTTTTTTTTTTTTTTTTTTTTTTTTTTTTTTTTTTTTTTTTTTTTTTTTTTTTTTTTTTTTAGATGAAAACCAAGAGGTTTTTAGGACACCAGAAGTTGGGCAAGGTAGTAGACTACCCCAAGATGGGAACTTTGCACCAGATTCTGAATTTAGTGACAGTGAGGATGCAGATTCTGTTGCTTCATTAGATCATTTGAGTGAGGGAGAAGAAGAGCTTATGGAGGTTAGAAGGGGTAATCCTATAGCTAAGATACCAACCATGAAGCACTTACCAAAACTTGGTGGTTCTAACCAACATGGTAAGGGAGATGGGAGGACAGTTATACATGAAGAGCATGATGAGTTTATGTCTGCACTTATGAATGCATTGAAGGGAGATGAAGCCAATGAGTGGGTTGATCCATTAGAACCACCTGAACCTGAACAGAATGAGTTCCCAATTCATGACAAGGACATACATTGGAGACTGAAGGCACCAAAGGTAAATACTTTTCATATTATTACAGTATTTTTAACTTATTTAATATTTTATGATATATTTTAACTTGTAATTGATATACTAATGTATTTCAGATTGGTGAGAGATATGAGAATCCTGATCAGCTGAAAGAATGCCTTTCTTACTATGCATTGGCTAATGGCTATTCCTTGTGGTATGAGAGAACATCCAAATCCCACATTGTAGCAAGATGTGGTGTCAGGCCACCCAGGATTTTAGATCCTGCTAAGGGTAAACAAAAGAAGAACAAGAGATACCAACCAGAAAAGCAGACTTGTAAATGGAGGTTGGCTGCTTCATGGATGAATTCAGAAAGGTCTTTCCAGGTTAAAAAGTTAGATGATGAGCACACTTGTGCCAGGAATTTCAAATATGGTACATTAATCAACTACAAATGGATAGGCAGGCACTTTGCAGACAGAATAAGGCAGCAACCTGATATTAAGTTCAGTGTATTGCAAGAGTTGGTAATGAAAAAGTATAAGTGCTTTGTAACCCAGCAACAAGTGAAAAGAGCAAGGGCTTGGGCTTTGAATGAGTATGAGAGATCACTTGAGGAGCACTATGCTTTGCTAAGACCTTATGGTGATGCACTGCTAAGAACAAACCCTGGTTCCACTGTCCAATTAGGTACTACCACTAATCCTGATGGCAAGACTTACTTTGATAGGTTTTATGTCTGTCTGAATGGCCTGAAACAAGGGTTCAAAAAGGGTTGTAGGAGGGTGGTAGCATTAGATGGGTGTTTCTTGAAGAGTTCATGTCAAGGAGAATTACTAACTGCTGTGGGGAGAGATGGGAACAATCAAATATTCCCAATTGCATGGGCAATTGTGAATGTGGAGAACAAGGACAACTGGACTTGGTTCTTGACATTGTTGAGCAATGATCTTGAAGCCCCAAATGGACAATTTCTGACTTTAATGTCAGATCAGCACAAGGTAATACACTTTTCTGTCTTTGTGATATACTTTATTCCTTTTCAATAATCAATTAAGGTTCTAATGCTATATTTCTTTTCAATTGTCAATTAAGGGTCTTGTTGAAGCTGTAAAGGAAGTAATGCCAAGAGCTGAGCACAGGCAGTGTGCCAGACATATCTATGAGAATTTCAGGAAGACATACAGTGGAGTTGAATACAGACACTTGTTTTGGAGAGCTGCAAAGGCTAGCTACCCTGCCCAATTTGATGCAGTTATGAAAGAAATGAAGACTGTCAATCCAAATGCTTTCAAATACTTGATGGAAAGAAATCCAAAGTCTTGGAGCAGAGCCTTCTTTGAAACAGACAATTGTTGTGAAGCTGTTGAGAATGGATATTCTGAATGCTGGAACTCTGTGCTTGTTAAGGTAAGAAACAAACCTATTATCACACTTTTAGAATCTTTAAGAGTGATTTTGATGATAAGGTTAGAAAGTATTAGGGACAAAAGTTCTAGGTGGGAACATGAGGTTTGTCCAGCCATTAGGAAGAAACTAGATATCATTAAAAGTCAAAGGTCAGATTGGATGACCATTCATGCTGGTGGAAACAAGTTTGAGGTTAGAAACTATAGGTATGCATACTCTGTGGATATGGAGATGAGAACATGTGATTGCAGAATGTGGCAATTGAGTGGGATACCTTGTGTCCATGCCATGCAAGCTATCTATAAGATGAATAAGGATCCAGAAGATTTTGTGGCTATTTGGTTTAGGAAAGTTCAATTTGACTATGCATATGAGTTTTACTTGAACCCTGTGGGAGGGATGGATACATGGAACTCATTTCCTAATGCAATTGTACCACTTCCACCAAGACCTAGAACCATGCCTGGTAGACCAAAGAAAAAGAGACAAAGGGCTGCACATGAGCCAAGGGTGTGTGGGTCTAGGGTAACAAAGCATGGGGTGGAGATGAGTTGTTCAAGGTGTTTACAGAAGGGACACAATGTGAAAACATGTAGAAATGCACCAGTTCAGAAGCCAGTTGTGAAGAAACCCAAGGGTAGGCCACCTAAGAGAAAAGCTGGAGAATCCCAAAGTGAAAGACCATCTGTTTCTGTTCAATCCAGTCAAAGACCTAGTGTGATAGTTATGAATGCTGCTCAAGGTGAAAGACCATCTGTTTCTGCTCAAAGTCATGTACCAAGCAATGCTGCAAATGAAGAACCAATGCCTGAACCAGTGAGGATTACACCAACAAAGAGCCAAGGGTCCAGTGTGAAGAAAAGGCTTTTTGAGGAGAGTCAACCTAGTCAAGAAGCAGTCCAGAGTAAAGTCAATCATGCAGACTCCAAAGGTAAGGCTGCCATGACAGAAAGGCAGCTTAGTCCAGGCAAGAGGATGGCTGTGACCAAAGGAGGCTTCAGATTTCCAACTCATGAGCCATTTGGTATGATTTTTTTTTCCTAATTAATATACATTTTTGGATATTTTTAGAATGTAAATCATATAGTGTAACAAGAATACTTTATTGGATAGATTTGGATGTTGGTGGAACTGCAAAGTCTAAACCCATGCCAAAACCTCCCACTAATAAGGCCAAGGGGTCATTGGGTATACCAAAGGGAGGTCCAAGGGTGGCATTTGGAAGGACTATGAGCTGGCTAAGTTGTGGGATGGGTTCATCTGGTACAATGGTAAGCAACCAACCAAGACATGTGGAACCTGAGGAAAGAGTGACATGGTCAGCAATTAGGAAAAAAATGGATCCAAAAGGAGCAGTGTCTGCACCAGTGAGGATTGAAGACAATGCAGGTCAATTAGGAACTCAAGAGTCAGTGAATGTAGTGTCCAAGAAGAAAACAACCCCCAAGAAACCAAGTGTTCCATTGAAGAGAAGGGTTCCTAGCCAGAGGATTTTGGGGAAGAAGCTTGGCAAGAGATTGGAATCTGGACCAGGCCTGACCCCTGAAGAACCCATAACTGTGGAATTATGAACAACTTAACTTATCTTTTGTGCAGTTTGTTAGCATATCATGTAACTTTTCTTTTGTGTATTCAGCTAACAAACTGCTTTGGTATGTAACAATGGTGCATGCACCTTAACTTTAAGTATTACCATATCTAGGTGGCCTTAAAAATGGTGGCCTTGCTATGTAATCCTCTTTTGTGTATTGTGGTAAAACACTACTTTGGACATCTTATGACATGGTAATATGAAACTATGTTAAGTTAAGTCTTGTATTTTAGGACCACTTGTATTATATGTGTCTGTACCAGTCAAATACTCCAATGCAGTCTAAAGTTGCCAAAAAAACGATATTTCATTACTAGAAACACAACATTACAATGCATAAAACATTACAACCAAACCAAACCAAACAACTCCTACCAATTACAACTTATTAATTGACCAAAACTAAGATGATGATAATGGAAAACATAGCCAGAAATCCAAACATAACATAACCACATTTTTCATATAAATTGGCTTTTGGTTTTCCAGATGACACTTCGTCTTCATCCACCATGACATATTTCAACTGGTTTTGGGTCTGTGAGCGAAGATCGAAGAGAAGATCTTTGTAATACTGATTTGGAAGTTACTCATCGATGAATCTGAAGGTAGTACAAAATCGGGTTTTCACCTACCAAATATGTGAAAAAACCGTAAGTTAATCATATTAACAAGAATGTGAAAACATACAAATCTCTGTAATTCGATAACTTACATGAGGGCAACGAACAAATCTCCTCCCGGGGTTTCTACTAGTCCATGAAGTCATAACTTTCATCTTCTCTCCACAATGGCAGAAAACATATCGATTTGCTCTGTTGGTTGCAGTTGAAGTTGACGAAGAACCATCCATGGTGGAGGTGAGAGCGGGAAAGGGGAGGAGGGAGGAAAGGAGGGAGGAGAGCGTTTGAGCGGGAAAAAAAGGAAGGAAAAAGGAGGGAAAGTAAAAAAAGGAGGGAAAGTAAAATAATGAGGAAAAGGAGGGAATTTTAGGGTTATATATAAAACAAATCTGACGTGGAGAGTCAACCGGTTGCAAATTTCCACTATCCCGTTTTATGTTTACAATAAACGTAATTTCAAGTTTCTTGAATACTATAAAACAAACCTAGAGTTCGTGCACACAATAACTTTTTGGGATTAGTTAACTGCATTCCGGCGCACTTGAGAAAATAAAAATTTGAATAAAAGTTAAAATGTATAAAAACTCATATAATGAAAACCAAACACAAGGTGTAGAATGAATAAAAACACCTTGTGTATATAAATTGTATGAGTTTTTCAAAACCCAAACACAAGGTGTAGAATGTATAAAAACACCTTGTGTATGGAAATTGTATGAGTTTTTCAAAACCCAATCACATTGTTAAAATGCTAAAGCCTAAAGGAGGGGGACAGATGTATACGGTACGCTTTAGGGTTTAGGGTTTGAAGTTGTAGGGTTAGCCTACAACTTCAAACCCTAAACCCTAAAGCTTAATTGCTAATCCGAGGGGAAAGATACATTCTAAAAACCCTAAATGCTAAACCCTAAAATGCTAAAGCCTAAAGGAGGGGGACAGATGTATACGGTACGCTTTAGGGTTTAGGGTTTGAAGTTGTTGGGTTAGCCTATTAGCCTAACGGCTAACCCTACAACTTCAAACCCTAAACCCTAAAGCTTAATTGCTAATCCGAGGGGAAAGATACATTCTAAAAACCCTAAATTCTAAACCCTAAATGCTAAAGCCTAAAGGAGGGGGACAGATGTATACGATACGCTTTAGGGTTTAGGGTTTGAAGTTGTAGGGTTAGCCTAACGGCTAACCCTACAACTTCAAACCCTAAACCCTAAAGCTTAATTGCTAATCCGAGGGGAAAGATACATTCTAAAAACCCTAAAATCTAAACCCTAAATGCTAAACCCTAAATGCTAAACCCTGAAATGCTACATTCTAAAAACCCTAGAAAATCTAAACCCTAAATGCTAAACCCTGAAATGCTACATTCTAAAAACCCTGGAAAATCTAAACCCTAAATGCTAAACCCTGAAATCTAAACCCTAAATGCTAAACCCTAAAATGCTAAAGCCTAAAGGAGGGGGACAGATGTATACGGTACGCTTTAGGGTTTAGGGTTTGAAGTTGTAGGGTTAGCCTATTAGCCGGCTAACCCTACAACTTCAAACCCTAAACCCTAAAGCTTAATTGCTAATCCGAGGGGAAAGATACATTCTAAAAACCCAGGAAAATCTAAACCCTAAATGCTAAACCCTAAATGCTAAACCCTAAATGCTAAACCCTAAAATGCTAAAGCCTAAAGGAGGGGGACGGATGTATACGGTACGCTTTAGGGTTTAGGGTTTGAAGTTGTAGGGTTAGCCTAAACTCTTTCCCCTCGGATTAGCAATTAAGCTTTAGGGTTTATGGTTAGCCTACAACTTCAAACCCTAAACCCTAAAGCTTAATTGCTAATCCGAGGGGAAAGATACATTCTAAAACCCTAGAAAATCTAAACCCTAAATGCTAAACGCTAACGGCTAAAATATATGGGCCAAAGGCCCAATAGTCTTTACAGATTTGATGAAGATTAAAGTATGTTTTCAATTACAGATTTGATGAAGATTAAATGCTAAATGCCCAATATGCTAAATGCTAAAGCTAGTCTTTTACAGATTTGATGAAGATTAAAGTATGTTTTCAATTACAGATTTGATGAAGATTAAAGTATGTTTTCAATTTTATAACCAGTCACTAAGAGATTGTGTTAATCTTCCTTAACCCTAGAGCGGAATGTAGTAAGGGAAGCAAGCATTCTAAAACAATAAAATCTAAACCCTAAAATCCTAAACCCTAAATGCTAAACCCTAAAAAATAATATCTAAACCAAGAGGGAAGTGTATTATGTGGTTTCGAGTAATTCCTACAATGGCCATACGCAAGGTGTTTCTAATCCAAAACACATTGTGTTTCGGTTTCGAGTAGTTCCTACAATGGCCATACACAAGGTGTTTCTAATACGAAACACATTGTGTTTCGGTTTCGAGTAGTTCCTACAATGGCCATACACAAGGTGTTTCTAATACGAAACACATTGTGTTTCGGTTTCGAGTAGTTCCTACAATGGCCATACACAAGGTGTTTCTAATCCAAAACACATTGTGTTTCAGTTTCGAGTATTCATACAATGGCCATACAAAAGTTGTTTTTACACAGTAATCACATAGATGGGGTATTAGCAAACCTTGGTTTTCATACAAAAACAATTATATAAACAACATGCAAATATGCAAGACTATGTATTGCTAATGAAGCAGAAGTTGACATATTAAAGAAAAACTAAAAGAAAGTATCCATTACTAGAAAATCAGCAAACAAGCAATTTATAACCATCACATCCATCATTTTCCTAAGTCATCGTGCTATATAGCTCAACTAAGAATCGGGCTCAAACCCATCAGAAGACCTTTTCAACTAAAAAGGTTCAAATCTAGAATGCAAAAGCATTAAACCTGAAGTACAAAATGATTTTAAACAGATTCAAAAAATAATCTCACTAGAATTTACGTTGGTCCCTATTTTTTTGAGCTTCAATAACAAGGCCTCTAATTTCATTTTGGTCATAACTACTGATGAAGTCCATTGCTTTTTCCAAATTCATTTTAGAATGCTTGTTCATTTCGTGAGACAGAATCTTTGCTGCATATCGATGCCTTAGCCTCCTCAGCTTTACAACTTGTTCACCCGACTCACTTGGCATATCACAGCTCCAATTTTCATCAGGATGTCCCATATAACATTCCATGTGACGCATTGCAAAAATACCACAATCGACATGGTTGTTCTTTGTATGCCACCTCACTTTCATTTGTTTGGCCTTTAACGACTCAATTTGTGTAGCTAACGGATGACGATATTTATTTAGCAGTCTTGCAACAAAACGTTTCTGTTCAACACAGTTTTAAGAAACAAAAATAAATAACTAAGGATTTCATATGTATAAATAGATTATCCGTCTAAATAACATATATCATATAACTATGATGTTGTGGAAGGAGATACTATAATTTCAGAAATCATGAAGGCTTAGGCAAGACTTCTAGTTCGATTTCGAGGCCGAAATCATTTTAAGTGGGGTATGTTGTAATAACCATGAAAATATTATAAAGACGTAGTGTAAGTAATAGATATGTATAACTAAATAGTTCATTTTACTTATAACCAATTAAGTCTAATAAAAGATAAGGATTAAATATTATGTACGTGACTTAAAATCTTTTAAGATAAAAGCTAAGAGTCCAAGACCTTGTCAAATAGCATGACTTGCCAGTTCCGAATTATGGGCTAGATTACAAAATTATCAGGCCTAACTACGTATTATAACAACCGACTTCTCTCTCATTCCTTCATTCGTCAACAGCAAAACGACTCCTCCAAAGCTAAAATAAAAATAAAACCCATATAGCATGAGTCATAGGGAAAGGGACGATCGGTGCACGAGGAAAATCAAGGTGTTAAAAGTTCTGTCCAAATCTTCTACGTTTAGAGGTATATCCTGATCGAACTAGTCCATATAATGATCGTTTACTATTTTTCTGTCAAGTATTATGATCATGTAATGACTATTAATGGTGTTTAAAACTGATAGTAATATTCTTAATAAACTGAGCCAAGTCAAGGACTGTTAAAATGTAAACGGGTTATGAAAGCGGGTACAGGTACAGCTTGGGTAAAGAAGACGATTACATGGAAACTTTTCAGCCTTGAGTGTCGTTTCTGTAAACAGGATGTTAAAGAAAAAAAAACATACGCAGTTGATATTATGCTTATGCATGAAACTGTGATTTTTATAATGATGTATTAGTGTATGTCTCGTGACTTTTTATTACTCGTCTAGCTATTGGCTATGTCAAACAAGTTTTATAAAGGTCAATGATCAGTGTATGAACTGGTCAATAATTCACTTCTTATCGTAGACTACATATATTCTTGGTATAATTTCATTATAAATAATGCTTTCAAATATCCTTCACTAGGTACTTTAGAGCAACTGTTATATAATGAGCTTATGAAACATTTGAATTATATACAATGCAGGCTTTGTAAATAATTGACAACATGACATGTTATATATACAAGTGACTTGGTGATTTTTGTACAGTTTTGATATATACTCTTATTTATTGTTTCAACTTTTCAAGGTCCTGGTACAAATAGTTTTTATAACTTTAACAAATGGTGGTCTTAGAATTTGGCTCAATGACTAAACAAAATAATTGTATACTACTAATAATCATTATTAACGTATGGGATATTAACCAAATTTAAGTAGGACAACTAAAGCTATATTCTAAGTTTAGTTAAATCGTTCCATGTAGATCTTTTTGAGGACCGTCGTAGAGTTTGAGCATTGCTAGTTGTTAAACACTTGTTAAGGTACGGATGCCCGTACTTCTTCTTTCAGCATTACTCTTAAATGATTCTTTGAATATATCTTTGTTATTCTTCAAATACTTCGTGACTTCATTATCTGATTCTCTTTTACTTGAGCTAAAATGTTATTTTTGAATTGATAAATTGTGAAACCTTGACTTGGAGAAAAAATCTTGTTGAAATGTACTTTGAGAAACTTGGACATGTAGATCTTGAAAATATTTATGGAGTAAGGTTGGATTTTGTGAACTTGTGAAATTTTTGGAACCCTTTAGTTGTAGACAGAAGTTACGAATACCGAGTTAACTACCTGTGGAGGTACCACAGGCATGTCATTGTGGCGACCAATGGCATGACACTATCCGTGGCGGTGTGATCAGTCCACGGCGTCTCCACCCTTGTTATATGATATGTGATATGTGATTATGCTGGTGGAAGAGCCTTTATGATTATTTGTGGAGGCGTATGGATGCATCCTAGGCTATATTATGATATGATATAATTATTGTACGGATGTGTGATGTAGTGCCATACATACCTTCCGGGTTGGATACACGCAGAGGTGCACATCTGGTGTATTAACTTTGATTTGTGATATTATTATTTGGGCACCGGGAGTGTGCTCTTGGATATTTGATATGTAGGGATACTCGGTATAAAACAACCCATAACCTTTTCTTTGCTTCAGCCTTGAAATATTTTACTCTGGTGTTAAGGGTGGTACTTAAAGGAGACTTTTGAAATTTAAAATGATTTCATTTAATCTTTCTTTTTATTTCCTTATATCATCATTACTATTTATTGTTATCAACATCCGCGCATTGAGCAATTGGCTCAGCCGCATTTTTCTTTTCCATGCGGCAGGTAATCAGGGATGATATGGAACAAGTGAGAGTGACCCAAGACCTTGGAGCTTATTAGACTTTAGGCTTTATTTCTTTATTAGCATCTTTAGACTTTTATTATTTTTATTTAAGGAATCCACGTTTGAGGATGAGAACCTCCAGTTGCACTCTAGAACTTATTTTTATTTATCATAATTAGAGACTTTTATTGAATTATTATTCTTTTAGCATTTTGTGTAATCTCTTATTCCATATTTGGGATGGGGTGTTACAGTTTAATTGCAACAAAACATGACACAACTTAAATTCAAAAAATCATTTTCCAACCGTCTTAGTTAAATTAGGATTGACAAGGGGGCATTTATGCACTTAATTCTTCCTCAAATTATCATCATAAATACATGAAGTGAAAGGATTATTATCACAGAAACAAAACACTTAATGCATTATTTGCAAATAAATGACAATAAAAATGACAAAATGTAATCAAATATTAAATAAATGATAAACGAAAAAAATATTCATTCAATTGAAAAGGAAAAAGTAAAATGGTTGCATATATACCTTTAATTAAACGGTGAAATCATGGTCGAAAGTTTGATGGATAAATAGATGATAAAGAAATCAGATTCCATTAATCAATTGCTTTCTTTTTACTGCTGATTTGTTAGATTATTATTAACTTGGGATGAAAGATCCAACGTATATTTATTTTGTTATTATATCAAAGAGTAAAGGAAAAGGTGAATATAGGAGCGGCGGTTGTTATTACCGAAGTAATGTCGAGCCCAGTTCTCGGACCATACATTCCACAATGCCACATTGTCTGGTGGCAGCATGTAAAGTGCATTCCCTGATTTTGGACCTAAAATCAAGATGGCAAATTTTATGAAATTTAACAAATTTTCAAAACAACTTCCCAAATCATTTGGGTAACCGTCAAAACCAAATCAGTTACCGCTACGCCATCACACAACTTCCCAGCTAACTTGAAGTCAAACAACCCCGACCAAAACCACGCTCATTGGCTGTCAACAGGACAAAACATTATATTAGGAAAACACTAAACTTGAAATATCATCAGCAAGCTGTAATATAGTATGGAAGCAAATAATGCAGCAAAATAGGTATATTTCAACAGTGTTTTTGAATGAGTAGGGGAAAGGCTATAAACTTGTAGAGTTATTTTAGTACATTGATCTTGTTAGAATCACCACTTACATTATTCATGGCATCACACACACAAGCAAGGTCAAGAATGGCTGGTATGTACACCAGTAAAATCCTGGAAAATGACAAGTTACAACATGATATTGAAAACTGAACAGGCCGGCCAAAACAAGCCAAAGTAATACCTGCAAGAGGACACGGGCTGGCTTAAACGGAATTTTGACTTGATTTGGGGAAGTCTTCTCATGGGATATGGCAGTTTGTCTTTTCCCGGCAGCAAAAATATATTTTAAATCAATGCCTAAATCAATGCATTCTACAAAGCCATTTTAAATGACCAAATAATCTGCTAAAGTTACAAACTTGAACATTCATTACCCAAGAGCAAGTAAAAACTGAGCATCAAGACACAAAAACTATATATATAACCTTCTCATAAATCAGTAACATGAACACATAATCTCTTACTCAGAAGAAAAAGTAGGGAGTAGGAACTCTTAAAAACTGAACATTTATACACAAAAAGCTATATGGAAACAGTGCTCAAAAATCAGGATTATCATTTATACACAGTGCTAAAGGGAAGAATGCTAAGCAATTGCCTTATCCCGTTGTACCCATCAGATTTATTGTTAATCTTCACATTATCATCTCTGTCATGATCAAATCTTGAGTGTTTTTATCCGGGACCAGCCGCTTGATGCAATCGTGTAAACCCGTTGATACTTCTTGGTCATTTTCAAATTTGTCATTGTAACAGTAGGACTGCGGTTTAATTAATAACCCGCGGCATGTAATGGATGGTGAAGTTGAGAGTTCCACCGTTTGTCTACTATGTCCGAGATAATCTTGTACTAGTCTTGCTGTTGGCTTAAAGCAGCTTTAATTGCAAGCTTAGCCCTTTCCATTGCTTCGTATATAACTCATTGCGGGTTTCTTCTCGTTATCAACTAGGCAAAGCACTCACAATTGGGCTCATCACTTCTATAGTAAAATTGATATTGTTCCATTGTCTATTAATACTTGGACAACATTTGTTTCGCCAATTTTCTCCACGAAGTTGTCCAAAAGCTCAAAAAAAAATTCTACCATCTTTGTGTAAGCAGATGCATCAACCCACTTCATGAAAATTGTCCCCTTAGCACTATTCACTAAAATTTTTATCAATGTTCTTTGCTTCCTATCCGTCCATCCATCCAACATTATAGAACATCCATATTGTGCCCACTCTAATCTATGCGCTTTCACCCATTCATCCACGTTACCTACTCCATTCTCTAACAAAGGGATACGCAGTTCATAGTATGATGGTGGCCTTTAAATGCGGCCCATAGTGTCCTACAGTTTGTATCATTTCTTTGAAGCAATCCATGTTGGCTACACTGAATGCAATCCCAGCTTGGTAGGAAAAGGCAATATTCTCATTCGTTCTGGCTCACAACTATTTCTCACATGCACCATTTATGCTTGTTTAAATCTTTTTTCCTTTAGCTTTTTCTGAACAAAATAATAAGCATATAATGTACTATTATTTGTTGTATACAATAAGCATATAAAGTAACATGAATTGAGAAACATATAAAAGTATATATGAGTTATACTCTAAAATAAGCAAATAAAAGAACCAAATAATCTGTAAATATCCGTTGTAATCGAACAATAAAAGTGTTACCTTTGGTAACGAAAAAATCTAGTGGTCCTTTCACATTAGACCTCGTAGCGGTTGGTTTCTCTACTCGGGCTCTCTTGTTTTGAGTATTTTCGTTCTCAACAGCATCGTCATCATCATCAGACCATATCCACCATCATCAAAATCCATGGTCAAATCTTGTAAGTCATCGTTATTCTTCTTTGCCTTTTGTCTTTCAACATATTCAATTAGTTCAGCCTTCCCATCATCTGGAACGTTTTGACAATAGAGTCACTGTAGAGAAACTTTCTCCTATGAGCTTCAGGTTTTCGCTTCCAAAGGAAGCAATTTGATTCTTCAAGTTTGTTGTAGCATCTTCGTATTGCTTATGTATGAATCTTTCAGTTGCATTTCTTTTTTGTATCCTCTTGCAAGCTATCCAACTTTTCTTACGCTCCCTTTAGCCTCAGCCTTAGTTTGGCTGTCTCTATTGTGTCCTGTTTGGGTAAAACAAAAGTCAACTCCTCTATTTTAGCTTTGAAAGTCGGGAGATAATAAAAGATAAAGCAACATATTTAGATATCGTTAACTGAACTCTTAAATATTGACAATTAAGTCCTATTCTTTTATCTTGTCATGACATTCTTTAATGAGCAACTACTGCGGTTATACCTTGTGATTTTGGTGTCATCATCTTCAGCCATTACCTCATTTTCTTCTTTAAAAACTTCAAGAAGCTCTATCTCAATGAGAACCAAAGTATAATCTATATATAAACTAACAACACAAGCTAAACACGTGGTCTAACTTCATATAATACTTTAACCAAAGCATCATATTCACATAAAGAACTCTAATTTTTGAAACTAGACAATAAGCACATAACAATGTAGGATCATATATACTTTTTTGTGAAATTAACGAAGTCAAATAATTAAGGGATAAAATATGAAGTCAATGGAAACTCACATATTGATACAACGCGGTGGCCCCGATCCCCAAAACCTGGTTGCACGACAAGTCCACGTTCATCCCTCTTACCTTGCATTTTACAATTTTGACCTTCGTGTTTATCAGTTGAATATCGCTAATGGGAAAGCCTAAATGCCTATCGGCTTCCCTTTCAAGCAATAATTTCACTTGGTAAGTCATGGACTCTTCATCAGAACGGCTCAATAGGGTGATATCAACGTCTCCTCCAGGGAGAGTGGTTAGTGCTGTTGAACCATATATATAGACCTATCGAAACAAATTAGTCAATAAATTTCATACATATTACATACATATGTTAATTAAAAAATGGATATAATAGTATATATCTTACGTGACAGTTTAATGATTTCTCTAACCGCCGCTTCATAAAATATTGGACCTTTGCACGCAACGTTTCTTGTAAACGGGATGGGTATATCTTGTGCAAGGGTGAGTTATCCATAAATTGTTGCATCATCCTTTCTCCTTTCTCTTCTCTGGTAAGGATCTTATTTCTTTGCGTTATGATTTTTGAGTCTAGTTAATAAACACAGATTGCAGTTATAACAAATATACAATGAATAATTATAATTAAATTCTTTAAATCTTGTCCTAAACATATTTAGAATAGTTTAGCGTATTTAGCTACTAAGAAACAAAAAGAATCGGGGAGGAAAATCCTTTTTTTCGCTTTACCTAAAAATTTGTCACTCCCCTCTAATTAAAAAAAAAAATCCAAAAACCGAATTCGAATTTCTAAAAAAATCTGATTTTTGGATGAACTTGTAAGAAATATGAAAAATCCGAAATTATATACATGGGCTGACTTGTCGGCCTAGATGTGCATTTATCTACTGCTAATTATTCCATTTCTTTTTGTAACGGACCGGGCTTGACAAAATTTGACCAACTTATTAAAGATTTATAAGGCCCAAAGGTACATAAAACAAATACCTTTCGGCCCAGCCAAAAGTAAAATCACTTGTAAGAAATCCAAAAACCCGATCCGTGTCAGCATATGCTTTTTTTCATCCTTATGCAAACCACATGACGTGGCTCGAAATAAACAGTTGCCGTCCCCTTTGACGACAGATCTATTTAGGCCAAATACTTTTAATCTCGAGTCGACTAGGCTAAATTCAACCTGTTGACGTTCATACTTTTCTCTCTTGGATTCAGGTTTGGTTACAGCAGGAATACGTATCACACGGTTACGAACACCCCCACAATAGTCCTCAATATCCCAAATCCTTTTTTACATCGCACATTGAGCAAGCCTAAATTAAAAAACCAACAGCAAAAAACAAAGCTAAACTAGAAATTACTAACATGAAGATAGAGCCTGAGTGAAACATGTATAAGGTTGTGATGTCTTGATAAACAAGACTAGATAATAATAATAATAATAGGAAGAATTAAGACAATAGAAATTAGTACCAGTGATAAACTTGATTTCTTTATCATCAGAATGATTACTATTCCCGGTAATACACAATGGTGAGATCAAACACATCTGTTCAATCTCAGAAAAATCTCGCCGTGAAGGGGAAACTGCAAACAAAACACGAGACACAATCAATGTTTAACAATACTTATCTGATGTAGTTAGTAAAGTTTTTGTTGATCATGGACTTAAAAACAATTAGAACGGTCAACTTCAGTGGAATTGTGTGGACCTGTGTTAATTACTATAAAGCTGGTTACGCGATATTCAACAGCTAGGACAGTCAACTTCAATGGAATTGATTATCAGTAGTTCGACTTTATCCTTTATAACACCTTGTGTTGACTTTATTGTTAAACGTGCCATATATTGGTAGCTAGTTAGTGATTTGAAATACACTCCCCAAGTTATCTCTCCTTTTGGCGTCCAAATATGGAACAGAAATATTCGAAATATTCTTCGTTGCAATCATAGTTGCAAAAATGTCTCACCGCAACTTTTAGACCTAAATGTTACCCAAGATTTCTTCGTTGCAATCATAGTTGCAAAAATGTCTCACCGCAACTTTTAGACCTAAATGTTACCCAAGATTTCTATCCGTTTACGTAAGGGGAGCTGATTTGATACTAGATATCCAATGGTTAGTAACTCTTAATACGGTTCAAGCCCCTCTCGAATCGGGCCTCGCATTTCAGTTTTAATAAATAAAATCGACTGCTTAGTTCTTAGTTTCTATCATTCTTCCATGAAATTTCAATACCCATTTAGTATTGATGTACACATATTTTCAGAAGTAAACTAGCCAACTAAGCATTATAACCACCAAATTTGATGATGAACTACAAAGGTTTCGCTCGCTCATAAAAACTGCCAATGAGAATTTGCCTCTCTCGAGGTCCCGGATTCAAAATTTGGGCATTCACATTTAATAACTTGGGAAAAATTAACCAGTAACACCTAATAACTAAATTGTGATGTGCTAAAAGAATCTAAAGGATGAGTACTAGAAGTCTAAGCTAAGTGTTTGAGCCTAAAAAACAGCAGTGGAAATAAAGAGTTTATAAGAGAGACTTATAAAGTGGAGGCAATGTTTTAGCACCGATAAAAGTCACATATTAAGTGCTTTAAATTCCCTTACTGTTTTGTCAATTCGTACAATACCTTTAGCAGCGATATCATTGCTAAAAGGTAGTGGTCGGCTGAGAAAAATAAACGATGGGAATAGAATGCCCCATATTAAATCCTGTTCAAATTTTGAAAACATCATAGTTGAAACCTGGAATCGAAAACAAAGTTAAGGCCAATTGACACCCTTTCCTTTTTTCAGTCCTAACACGGTTATGAGCTCCACAAATATAATTCAAAATCAAAAGAAAAACAGTTTAATTGCACACAAACATGTCGCAACTTAAATTCAAAAATCACTAGTTTCCAACAATATTACTCAAAATAGGTTTCATGAAATCAAACTTTTCATAATAACTACTTTATAGCGTTAGACAACAACACAAAGCATAAAACATACAGGGGCTAATTGATGTAGCAGGAGCTAAGGAGCTAATTGATATGATTCTGTGTATCTTTGTTATTCCAAAGAAGGCTTCATCCATATTTTAAAATAATGGAATATGGAAAATTAATGTTTACTATGCTTAAAATATGAAGAAAAAACAACAGTGTTAATAATCTCGAAAACGACGGCCATATTCAACATAGGACTTGACGTTTGGAGCTCCTGCAAGCCTTAATTGGTGGCTTAGGGGCATCTATGCTCTTAACTCTCCCTCAAATTATTATCATAAAGTACATGAAGTGATCAAGTAATATTATCACACAAACAAAACATTTAATGTTTTATCTTCAAACAAATGACAATAAAAACGATAAAATGTAACCAATCATTAAATTAAATAAAATAATATTTATTCAGATCTTTGAAATTTTTTTGACAGTTATTGTATTTATTCTTTTGATTTTGATTCCGATCTATACAAAACAATGAACAAAAACTTTTTGTAAGTTTTTTTCTATTGGCTTCTTCATCTTATTCTTAGTCATCCATCTTCATCAATCTATCTTCATCAATTCTTAGTCATCCATCTTCATCAATCTATCTTCATCAATTCTTAGTCATCCATCTTCATCAATCTATCTTCATCAATTCTTAGTCATCCATCTTCATCAATCTATCTTCATCAATTCTTAGTCATCCATCTTCATCAATCTATCTTCATCAATTCTTAGTCATCCATCTTCATCAATCTATCTTCATCAATTCTTAGTCATCCATCTTCATCAATCTATCTTCATCAATTCTTAGTCATCCATCTTCATCAATCTATCTTCATCAATTCTTAGTCATCCATCTTCATCAATCTATCTTCATCAATTCTTAGTCATCCATCTTCATCAATCTATCTTCATCAATTTTTGTAGTTATAAAAATTGTTAGCTATTTATATTGTGGATGTGGTGGTTTTGTTGGAAGAGATATTTGGGTTGCCTGGTATTGAAGACTTGGTGGTTTTAATTATCAATTTTTGTAGTTATAAAAATTGTTAGCTATTTATATTGTGGATGTGGTGGTTTTGTTGGAAGAGATATTTGGGTTGCCTGGTATTGAAGACTTGGTGGTTTTAATTATCAATTTTTGTAGTTATAAAAATTGTTAGCTATTTATATTGTGGATGTGGTGGTTTTGTTGGAAGAGATATTTGGGTTGCCTGGTATTGAAGACTTGGTGGTTTTAATTATCAATTTTTGTAGTTATAAAAATTGTTAGCTATTTATATTGTGGATGTGGTGGTTTTGTTGGAAGAGATATTTGGGTTGCCTGGTATTGAAGACTTGGTGGTTTTAATTATCAATTTTTGTAGTTATAAAAATTGTTAGCTATTTATATTGTGGATGTGGTGGTTTTGTTGGAAGAGATATTTGGGTTGCCTGGTATTGAAGACTTGGTGGTTTTAATTATCAATTTTTGTAGTTATAAAAATTGTTAGCTATTTATATTGTGGATGTGGTGGTTTTGTTGGAAGAGATATTTGGGTTGCCTGGTATTGAAGACTTGGTGGTTTTAATTATCAATTTTTGTAGTTATAAAAATTGTTAGCTATTTATATTGTGGATGTGGTGGTTTTGTTGGAAGAGATATTTGGGTTGCCTGGTATTGAAGACTTGGTGGTTTTAATTATCAATTTTTGTAGTTATAAAAATTGTTAGCTATTTATATTGTGGATGTGGTGGTTTTGTTGGAAGAGATATTTGGGTTGCCTGGTATTGAAGACTTGGTGGTTTTAATTATCAATTTTTGTAGTTATAAAAATTGTTAGCTATTTATATTGTGGATGTGGTGGTTTTGTTGGAAGAGATATTTGGGTTGCCTGGTATTGAAGACTTGGTGGTTTTAATTATCAATTTTTGTAGTTATAAAAATTGTTAGCTATTTATATTGTGGATGTGGTGGTTTTGTTGGAAGAGATATTTGGGTTGCCTGGTATTGAAGACTTGGTGGTTTTAATTATCAATTTTTGTAGTTATAAAAATTGTTAGCTATTTATATTGTGGATGTGGTGGTTTTGTTGGAAGAGATATTTGGGTTGCCTGGTATTGAAGACTTGGTGGTTTTAATTATCAATTTTTGTAGTTATAAAAATTGTTAGCTATTTATATTGTGGATGTGGTGGTTTTGTTGGAAGAGATATTTGGGTTGCCTGGTATTGAAGACTTGGTGGTTTTAATTATCAATTTTTGTAGTTATAAAAATTGTTAGCTATTTATATTGTGGATGTGGTGGTTTTGTTGGAAGAGATATTTGGGTTGCCTGGTATTGAAGACTTGGTGGTTTTAATTATCAATTTTTGTAGTTATAAAAATTGTTAGCTATTTATATTGTGGATGTGGTGGTTTTGTTGGAAGAGATATTTGGGTTGCCTGGTATTGAAGACTTGGTGGTTTTAATTATCAATTTTTGTAGTTATAAAAATTGTTAGCTATTTATATTGTGGATGTGGTGGTTTTGTTGGAAGAGATATTTGGGTTGCCTGGTATTGAAGACTTGGTGGTTTTAATTATCAATTTTTGTAGTTATAAAAATTGTTAGCTATTTATATTGTGGATGTGGTGGTTTTGTTGGAAGAGATATTTGGGTTGCCTGGTATTGAAGACTTGGTGGTTTTAATTATCAATTTTTGTAGTTATAAAAATTGTTAGCTATTTATATTGTGGATGTGGTGGTTTTGTTGGAAGAGATATTTGGGTTGCCTGGTATTGAAGACTTGGTGGTTTTAATTATCAATTTTTGTATTTGTTATGTGTTTTGTTTTTCAGGCTCGGGTTCTTTGACTCGATGATGACATGAGCGAACCAGATTCTGAAATGGCTGATCCAAATGAAAAAATTTTGGATGTAATGAGCCTGCCAAGAACCATATATGGTGAGTTTTTTTTTTAACTTCAATTCTTTAAATTGTTTCTGGAGTCTTGACTGGAATTGGAGTCTGGAGACAGGAGACTGGAGACTGGAGACTGGAGACTGGAGACTGGAGACTGGAGACTGGAGACTGGAGACTGGAGACTGGAGACTGGAGACTGGAGACTGGAGACTGGAGACTGGAGACTGGAGACTGGAGACTGGAGATTGGAGTCTGGAGACTGGAGATTGGAGTCTGGAGACTGGAGACTGGAAACTGGAGACTGGAGACTGGAGACTGGAGATCGGAGACTGGAGACTGGAGACTGGAGACTGGAGACTGGAGACTGGAGACTGGAGACTGGAGACTGGAGACTGGAGACTGGAGACTGGAGACTGGAGACTGGAGACTGGAGACTGGAGACTGGAGACTGGAAACTGGAGACTGGAGACTGGAGCCTGGAGACTGGAAACTGGAAACTGGAGACTGGAGACTGGAGACTGGAGACTGGTCAATCTGGAGTCTGGAGACAGGTATAAAAATATCACAATTATATTATTAGATGTTAAATGAGAAATCAATGTCAAATTAGTTTATCATATTTTCATATGATTAACAACTTGATTTAGAGTATTATTCCATAGAGCTATTTAAATGAGAAATCAATGTTAATTAGTAAGAGTATTTAATAATTTACTTGATCTTCAGGTTGTTTTGACCAGTGAAGCTTACCAATGACCAGTGACCAGTGAAGCTTACCAGTCACTACAAGTTATCCTAAGTGTATCACAACAACTACTTCAAGAGTTTTTGCAGGTACATTTCTAGATTGTATTTAAGCATTAGCATATGACAAACAAATGAACATGATAGTAATGCACTACCTGTTAGTTAGCAATCTGGAGGCCAATTGTGAAGCTCACCAGTTTTATTTCAGCCATAGGTCCAGTGACCCGTTTCAGTAGTAACCTTCAGCGAGTATCCACCATCGATGAAGTTTACTGAAACACACCAGTGAGTCACTTCAGTCATGATTTAATCCTCCACCAGTGAAGGTAACCACTGGACGCTTTATTATATTTGTAGATGACTATATAAATTGGGATTTGCATTTTATGCTTAGAATAGAAAATTCTAAAATAACCCATGGGTTTAGCATGAGACTTTTAACTTGATATTGAAAGTTGCTTAAAAAATGTATTCATAAGAACGACTAAACAAGTAAAGGTTTTCTCCGGGTTATTCAATGAGACATGTCTTTGACTTAGATATTTTTTGTCAATATAGAACTTTTTATAAAATATTTATTTTATAAAATGTCTATCAATAATCCGTGTTTTCACACGGGTCTACAACTATGATTGTATATATAAAGGAGATTAAGGGATTAAGGGGATAAGTTAGGTGGGGTTTTCGGGTTAATATATGTTTTACATATTTTCAATACTTTGTGAAATTGAACCTTAAGTTTTCATTTATAAATACATTTGGTTGGTTTTAAAATAATTTTTTTGTTGAAAGTTAACAACATTATCTTTGTTTTGGTTGAAGTTATAAAATTAATTTCAACCATGATCATGTGTTAGGTTTTATTTTTGGTCCTTATCCCTTCATTTTAATAGTGTTCATTTTAATGTGTTCTTGTCCAATTATTTTATATAGCAAGATATGGAATCTGGAGAATCAAACATGCAACTCAACTTTATCATTTTTTATCATTAATATACGACATGATTTTTAAGTATTTGATTTCGTAGTTTATTATGCTTTATTATATTTGTAGATGACTATATAAATTGGGATTTGCATTTTATGCTTAGAATAGAAAATTCTAAAATAACCCATGGGTTTAGCATGAGACTTTTAACTTGATATTGAAAGTTGCTTAAAAAATGTATTCATAAGAACGACTAAACAAGTAAAGGTTTTCTCCGGGTTATTCAATGAGACATGTCTTTGACTTAGATATTTTTTGTCAATATAGAACTTTTTATTTGTCTTAATCAATATTTGACTTAATGCTAAAACATTTTTAAAAAATATTTTTTCATAACAAATTATTAATATTTTAAACATAACATCCCATGAATTGCCAAAAAGAAATCAAAAACAAAGACTAAATTGAATATTTAATATAACCAATACATGTAACTAATGAACTTGATTTTGTACGTCGTTAGATAAATATGTAACGTCAACAAAAAATTTAAACGGCCATCGATTGACCGTGTTTCTCACAAAAGTGTGGTGTCAAGCTTCTACATGGGCCACGATAGTGCAAATCAAGGGGTTAGTGACATCATCAATTGCTTAGGGGATAGTTAAGGCTTTGGTTGGGTTTTGATTCGGTTCTAACTACACAATTAACAGACAAATGTTGCAGACCAAGCAGGGGGAGCAGGCGGCGGGAGATGGCTTTGAGAAGTATCGCTGCAGCCAAATCTCCTTTCCGATGCATTGCAGGTCTGTAAATCTTCAATTGCACTTCTCAATAATTCATATTTGGGTTAAATTATCAATAATTCAAATTAAAGTTGTTTTCCATATAACAATTATAATCTGAAATCAAAAAGTAACAATTACAATTTCCAATAAAAAATCAGAAGCTTCAGTACTTACCTGCAAAAGATGGAAATCAAATCATCAAGTCAAACAAGAAAGTAATTTGGTGTTTCTTTCAAAGATAATCTTTAGAAACAAGCAAAGGGTGCACCAAGTTTGATTTTGTCTATAAATCTGATAATACAACCATAATCTCACCACATCTTCTCTTCCATATCTCATACTAATCTTAATATCTCACTAATCATGGCAAATGAAAATTTCAGTTTTGTTGAAGACCTTAGTGTGGCGAACGACTTTTGGAACATCAAGGCACGAATCATACGTAAATGGGAACAAACCTTCAAGGTTGACATGGTACTTCTGGATGAGAGGGTAAGGTTTCTGTTTTAATGTTTCTTGAAAATTTTCAGCGTGTAAAGGAATCCTGTTAATGAATCGTTCAATGAATCGTGTTTGTTTTTTAGTCCCATGAAGGGACAAAGTAGCTAGATTTTTCCACTCTATAAGTTTCTTCATTTTTAGTTGCTTAATGTGTTCTTGTCCAATTATTTTATATAGCAAGATATGGAATCAGACTGGAGAATCAAACATGCAACTCAACTTTATCATTTTTTATCATTAATATACGACATGATTTTTAAGTATTTGATTTCGTAGTTTATTATGCTTTATTATATTTGTAGATGACTATATAAATTGGGATTTGCATTTTATGCTTAGAATAGAAAATTCTAAAATAACCCATGGGTTTAGCATGAGACTTTTAACTTGATATTGAAAGTTGCTTAAAAAATGTATTCATAAGAACGACTAAACAAGTAAAGGTTTTCTCCGGGTTATTCAATGAGACATGTCTTTGACTTAGATATTTTTTGTCAATATAGAACTTTTTATAAAATATTTATTTTATAAAATGTCTATCAATAATCCGTGTTTTCACACGGGTCTACAACTATGATTGTATATATAAAATGGTTGTTATATAAAGGAGAAAAGAAATGGAATGAAACTGGAGAAATGGAATCTGGAGAAATGGAATCACACTAAAATGGTTGTATATATAAAATGGTTGTATATATAAAATGGTTGTATATATAAAATGGTTGTATATATAAAATGGTTGTATATATAAAATGGTTGTATATATAAAATGGTTGTATATATAAAATGGTTGTATATATAAAATGGTTGTATATATAAAATGGTTGTATATATAAAATGGTTGTATATATAAAATGGTTGTATATATAAAATGGTTGTATATATAAAATGGTTGTATATATAAAATGGTTGTATATATAAAATGGTTGTATATATAAAATGGTTGTATATATAAAATGGTTGTATATATAAAATGGTTGTATATATAAAATGGTTGTATATATAAAATGGTTGTATATATAAAATGGTTGTATATATAAAATGGTTGTATATATAAAATGGTTGTATATATAAAATGGTTGTATATATAAAATGGTTGTATATATAAAATGGTTGTATATATAAAATGGTTGTATATATAAAATGGTTGTATATATAAAATGGTTGTATATATAAAATGGTTGTATATATAAAATGGTTGTATATATAAAATGGTTGTATATATAAAATGGTTGTATATATAAAATGGTTGTATATATAAAATGCTTAGATATTTTTGTCAATATAGAACTTTTTATAAAATATTTATTTTATAAAATGTCTATCAATAATCCGTGTTTTCACACGGGTCTACAACTATGATTGTATATATAAAATGGTTGTATATATAAAGGAGATTAAGGGATTAAGGGGATAAGTTAGGTGGGGTTTTCGGGTTAATATATGTTTTACATATTTTCAATACTTTGTGAAATTGAACCTTAAGTTTTCATTTATAAATACATTTGGTTGGTTTTAAAATAATTTTTTTGTTGAAAGTTAACAACATTATCTTTGTTTTGGTTGAAGTTATAAAATTAATTTCAACCATGATCATGTGTTAGGTTTTATTTTTGGTCCTTATCCCTTCATTTTAATAGTGTTCATTTATGTTTATGAAATTTGAATTAACTACATAAAATGCTAAACCATTAACTATTTCTAAACAAAACATTCCATGGATTGCCAAAAACTATTTAAAAACAAACACTAATCAAATTAATGATTAATATAACCAATACATGTAACTAATGAACTTGATTTTGTACGTCGTTAGATAAATATGTAACGTCAACAAAAAATTTAAACGGCCATCGATTGACCGTGTTTCTCACAAAAGTGTGGTGTCAAGCTTCTACATGGGCCACGATAGTGCAAATCAAGGGGTTAGTGACATCATCAATTGCTTAGGGGATAGTTAAGGCTTTGGTTGGGTTTTGATTCGGTTCTAACTACACAATTAACAGACAAATGTTGCAGACCAAGCAGGGGGAGCAGGCGGCGGGAGATGGCTTTGAGAAGTATCGCTGCAGCCAAATCTCATACTAATCTTAATATCTCACTAATCATGGCAAATGAAAATTTCAGTTTTGTTGAAGACCTTAGTGTGGCGAACGACTTTTGGAACATCAAGGCACGAATCATACGTAAATGGGAACAAACCTTCAAGGTTGACATGGTACTTCTGGATGAGAGGGTAAGGTTTCTGTTTTAATGTTTCTTGAAAATTTTCAGCGTGTAAAGGAATCCTGTTAATGAATCGTGTCAATGAATCGTGTTTGTTTTGTCAGGGCAAAAAAATCCAGGCTCAATGTAAGAACCAATTGTTGCCAGATTTTGGGCAATATCTTAAGGAAGATTCCACCATTGTTATCCGTAGGTTTGGTGTGGCAGAGCAAAGAGACAAGTATCGTGTGGTTCCTCTGAATCACAAGATAAATTTATTTAAGTGTTCGTCCATCCAAACTGTAACTTCGTTCCAAGGCCATCCCTATGGCTTTGATTTTGTCTCTTTTGATGAGATCAATGACAACAGGGCACGCGACAGGTTTACTATTGGTTAGTAGTCTCTGTTTTAAGGTTTATACATCATGATTTTCTCATTTATCAAGTCAAACCACAGGTTAATAATCGGTTTTTATGTTATGTTTTGACAGATGTAATGGGAAGGATTGCTTCGTGTGGTGACCTTGACATCTTCAAGAACAAAGAAAAGGAAAGCAAAAGGATGAACTTCGAGTTGCAAGACTTAAAGTATGTTTCTTTATATATTTAAGGCTAATGAATTTCATAATTTAATGTTTTGGTTAGGATATACTATGTTGCATTAAATATAATCATTAAGAAGTAAATGACTAAACAATTATTAGTTTCATTTATAAGACCTGCAACTAATCATGTAGAAGTAAATGTATATTCAATGATTAGTTGCATTTATATTAACAACATACCATACGAATGTCTGTGTTTTATCGTTAATTCATTCATATTAATTTAATTCAACTTACTTTTAGTGGCCAAACTATCAAATGTACTCTATGGGGAAAGTATGCTGAGCAATTGAACAAATTCATTTGCAACAACAAGTCAACCGAGATGGTGATTTGTATACTTCAACATGCTAAATTGAAGAGATTTAACAGTAAGTTTGGAAATTTTTGTCCATATACATACATACAATATATAACAGCATCCCATATACTCACCTCAATGTTTTTTTACAATGTCCTTATGTTTAGGAGAGCTCACTGTTCAGAATGACATGTATGGAACCAGACTTTTCCTAAATGAAGAAATCCAAGAAGCCAATGACTTGAGGAGGGGGTACAATGCTTTCTCTATAGCTTCTTTTTTTGAGGAAGTAAATGAAATGTATGTGGATGAGATTATTGTAATAGTTTGTTAATGTATTTACATTATTGATTGATTTTAATTTTCCAGCCTCATATTGAGAGATGGTGTTGGTGCTGCTTCACAAACCATCCTTGAGTCCCAGACTGTTTATCCTTTACATAAGGAGTTTGTCATCAACACTGTGAAGAAGCATGTGGATGAGATTATTGTAATAGTTTGTTAATGTATTTACATTATTGATTGATTTTAATTTTCCAGCCTCATATTGAGAGATGGTGTTGGTGCTGCTTCACAAACCATCCTTGAGTCCCAGACTGTTTATCCTTTACATAAGGAGTTTGTCATCAACACTGTGAAGAAGCATGTGGATGAGATTATTGTAATAGTTTGTTAATGTATTTACATTATTGATTGATTTTAATTTTCCAGCCTCATATTGAGAGATGGTGTTGGTGCTGCTTCACAAACCATCCTTGAGTCCCAGACTGTTTATCCTTTACATAAGGAGTTTGTCATCAACACTGTGAAGAAGCATGTGGATGAGATTGGGGAATGTCATGAGGTTAAATTTTTTGTTTACATTTTTTTTCTAAAACTCATTGCTGATTTCAAAATGTATTCTTCATACTTTAATTTAATTGATTTAGGAAGCCCATTATGTTGTTCTTGCTACTATAAGAATGATTGAAGAGGATGTTGGGTGGTTTTATGTTGCATGTCGTCAACATAACAGGAAGGCTTTGACCAAGGAAGAGTTTCTAGAACAAACTACAGAAATTCCAACCCACTTTCTTGACGCTCCCATGGACAGTCTTTGGTGTCTTGCTTGCAACGACATCGCCACATCGTTTGTCCCAAAGTATATATCTTCTTCACTCAAACTTTATATTAATAATATTACATCACACTAATAATTTAATTCCTAATTTGTGGTTTGACAACTATATTAAGGTACAAGGTTCAGTTTAAAGTCCAAGATAACACAGGTTCTGTTTCTTTGGTGATGTTTGACAAAGATGTTGCTAAACTCATTGGTTTGTCTGCAAATGACATTCGAGAGCGACAAGTAAGGGCAGGTGAGGTTGACACTTTCCCTCATGAGCTGAATGTGTTGCTAAACAAGCTCTATGCTTTCAAGATCTTTGTTGCAAAGTACAATTTTGAAAAGGATTACTTGGTGTACACTGTTGCCAAAGTCTGCCAAGACCCTGAAATCCTTAACGAACTGAAGAAAAAAGATGAAGATGATGAGGTATAAACAACTGTTCATTCACCTTATTAACAAACAATCATTCTACTTTATTGGTATAACAGTTTTTATTTTGTTAAACATTTGATAGGGAAGCCGTGGTGAAGGTGAAATGATCAATGCTAAGCCTGGAGACTGCTCTAAGTGGAGACTGGAGACTGGAGACTGGAGACTGGAGACTGGAGACTGGAGACTGGAGACTGGAGACTGGAGACTGGAGACTGGAGACTGGAGACTGGAGACTGGAGACTGGAGACTGGAGACTGGAGACTGGAGACTGGAGACTGGAGACTGGAGACTGGAGACTGGAGACTGGAGACTGGAGACTGGAGACTGGAGACTGGAGACTGGAGACTGGAGACTGGAGACTGGAGACTGGAGACTGGAGACTGGAGACTGGAGACTGGAGACTGGAGACTAAACTGGAGACTGGAGACTGGAGACTGGAGATGGAGACTGGAGACTGGAGACTGGAGACTGGAGACTGGAGACTGGAGACTGGAGACTGGAGACTGGAGACTGGAGACTGGAGACTGGAGACTGGAGACTGGAGACTGGAGACTGGAGACTGGAGACTGGAGACTGGAGACTGGAGACTGGAGACTGGAGACTGGAGACTGGAGACTGGAGACTGGAGACTGGAGACTGGAGACTGGAGACTGGAGACTGGAGACTGGAGACTGGAGACTGGAGACTGGAGACTGGAGACTGGAGACTGGAGACTGGAGATGGAGACTGGAGACTAGAAACTGGAGACTGGAGACTGGAGACTGGAGTCTGGAGACTGGAGACTGGAGACTGGAGACTGGAGACTGGAGCTGGAGACTGGAGACTGGAGACTGGAGACTGGAGCCTGGAGACTGGAGCCTGGAGTCTGGAGACTGGAGACTGGAGACTGGAGACTGGAGACTGGAGACTGGAGACTGGAGACTGGAGACTGGAGACTGGAGACTGGAGACTGGAGACTGGAGACTGGAGACTGGAGACTGGAGACTGGAGACTGGAGACTGGAGACTGGAGACTGGAGACTGGAGTCTGGAGACTGGAGACTGGAAACTGGAGACTGGAGTCTGGAGACTGGAGACTGGAACTGGAGACTGGAGGCTGGAGACTGGAGACTGGAGACTGGAGACTGGAGACTGGAGACTGGAGACTGGAGACTGGAGACTGGAGACTGGAGACTGGAGACTGGAGATCTGGAGCTGGAGACTGGAGACTGGAGACTGGAGACTGGAGACTGGAGACTGGAGACTGGAGACTGGAGACTGGAAACGGAGCTGGAGACTGGAGACTGGAGACTGGAGACTGGAGACTGGGCATTAAATATAATCATTAAGAAGTAAATGACTAAACAATTATTAGTTTCATTTATAAGACCTGCAACTAATCATGTAGAAGTAAATGTATATTCAATGATTAGTTGCATTTATATTAACAACATACCATACGAATGTCTGTGTTTTATCGTTAATTCATTCATATTAATTTAATTCAACTTACTTTTAGTGGCCAAACTATCAAATGTACTCTATGGGGAAAGTATGCTGAGCAATTGAACAAATTCATTTGCAACAACAAGTCAACCGAGATGGTGATTTGTATACTTCAACATGCTAAATTGAAGAGATTTAACAGTAAGTTTGGAAATTTTTGTCCATATACATACATACAATATATAACAGCATCCCATATACTCACCTCAATGTTTTTTTACAATGTCCTTATGTTTAGGAGAGCTCACTGTTCAGAATGACATGTATGGAACCAGACTTTTCCTAAATGAAGAAATCCAAGAAGCCAATGACTTGAGGAGGGGGTACAATGCTTTCTCTATAGCTTCTTTTTTTGAGGAAGTAAATGAAATGTATGTGGATGAGATTGGGGAATGTCATGAGGTTAAATTTTTTGTTTACATTTTTTTTCTAAAACTCATTGCTGATTTCAAAATGTATTCTTCATACTTTAATTTAATTGATTTAGGAAGCCCATTATGTTGTTCTTGCTACTATAAGAATGATTGAAGAGGATGTTGGGTGGTTTTATGTTGCATGTCGTCAACATAACAGGAAGGCTTTGACCAAGGAAGAGTTTCTAGAACAAACTACAGAAATTCCAACCCACTTTCTTGACGCTCCCATGGACAGTCTTTGGTGTCTTGCTTGCAACGACATCGCCACATCGTTTGTCCCAAAGTATATATCTTCTTCACTCAAACTTTATATTAATAATATTACATCACACTAATAATTTAATTCCTAATTTGTGGTTTGACAACTATATTAAGGTACAAGGTTCAGTTTAAAGTCCAAGATAACACAGGTTCTGTTTCTTTGGTGATGTTTGACAAAGATGTTGCTAAACTCATTGGTTTGTCTGCAAATGACATTCGAGAGCGACAAGTAAGGGCAGGTGAGGTTGACACTTTCCCTCATGAGCTGAATGTGTTGCTAAACAAGCTCTATGCTTTCAAGATCTTTGTTGCAAAGTACAATTTTGAAAAGGATTACTTGGTGTACACTGTTGCCAAAGTCTGCCAAGACCCTGAAATCCTTAACGAACTGAAGAAAAAAGATGAAGATGATGAGGTATAAACAACTGTTCATTCACCTTATTAACAAACAATCATTCTACTTTATTGGTATAACAGTTTTTATTTTGTTAAACATTTGATAGGGAAGCCGTGGTGAAGGTGAAATGATCAATGCTAAGCCTGGAGACTGCTCTAAGTCTAACTTTGAAGAGTGCTCTCAGTCTAAGCTTGGAACCTGCTCTCAGTCTAAGCTTGGAACCTGCTCTCAGTCTAAGGTTGGAAGTGCTCTCAGTCTAAGCTTGGAACCTGCTCTCAGTCTAAGGTTGGAGAATGCTCGCAGGCTGCAGTCGATTCCTCTGAAGCTGATGTTGATTCGTCTCATGTTGGTGTGCTTTCTAAGGTGAATCCCACTGAAATTAACTCCACTGAATTTTGGTTAAACAATATATTTGTTGGTTCAGTTGAGCATCACACTTTGAATTGTTCTAAATGTAATGTATAATGCACTTACAGAGTATTTGTGATGTATTTGAAGGATGGTGTGTCCTCTTCCGCCAAATCTTTGGATACCAAAAAGGAGTCCCCCACAAGTCCTGGTGAGAAAAGGCCTGTGCCACATTTCGATGAAGGAAAACTACTTGATCAAGCCTCCACTACTAAAAGGAGCAAGAAGAAGGTTGAAGTTTAAATAACTTTTAAGTACAAGAAGCATACTTCTACAACTTTTGCTGAATCTTTTGGTGAAACTTTTGATGTCTTTTGCTGTTGGAACCTGCTCTGTAGAAGAAGGGCCAACTTATCTCAGTCTAAGCTTGGAACCTGCTCTCAGTCTAAGCTTGGAACCTGCTCTCAGTCTAAGCTTGGAACCTGCTCTCAGTCTAAGCTTGGAACCTGCTCTCAGTCTAAGCTTGGAACCTGCTCTCAGTCTAAGCTTGGAACCTGCTCTCAGTCTAAGCTTGGAACCTGCTCTCAGTCTAAGCTTGGAACCTGCTCTAAGTCTAACTTTGAAGAGTGCTCTCAGTCTAAGCTTGGAACCTGCTCTCAGTCTAAGCTTGGAACCTGCTCTCAGTCTAAGGTTGGAGAATGCTCGCAGGCTGCAGTCGATTCCTCTGAAGCTGATGTTGATTCGTCTCATGTTGGTGTGCTTTCTAAGGTGAATCCCACTGAAATTAACTCCACTGAATTTTGGTTAAACAATATATTTGTTGGTTCAGTTGAGCATCACACTTTGAATTGTTCTAAATGTAATGTATAATGCACTTACAGAGTATTTGTGATGTATTTGAAGGATGGTGTGTCCTCTTCCGCCAAATCTTTGGATACCAAAAAGGAGTCCCCCACAAGTCCTGGTGAGAAAAGGCCTGTGCCACATTTCGATGAAGGAAAACTACTTGATCAAGCCTCCACTACTAAAAGGAGCAAGAAGAAGGTTGAAGTTTAAATAACTTTTAAGTACAAGAAGCATACTTCTACAACTTTTGCTGAATCTTTTGGTGAATCTTTTGATGTCTTTTGCTGTTGGAACCTGCTCTCAGTCTAAGGTTGGAGAATGCTCGCAGGCTGCAGTCGATTCCTCTGAAGCTGATGTTGATTCGTCTCATGTTGGTGTGCTTTCTAAGGTGAATCCCACTGAAATTAACTCCACTGAATTTTGGTTAAACAATATATTTGTTGGTTCAGTTGAGCATCACACTTTGAATTGTTCTAAATGTAATGTATAATGCACTTACAGAGTATTTGTGATGTATTTGAAGGATGGTGTGTCCTCTTCCGCCAAATCTTTGGATACCAAAAAGGAGTCCCCCACAAGTCCTGGTGAGAAAAGGCCTGTGCCACATTTCGATGAAGGAAAACTACTTGATCAAGCCTCCACTACTAAAAGGAGCAAGAAGAAGGTTGAAGTTTAAATAACTTTTAAGTACAAGAAGCATACTTCTACAACTTTTGCTGAATCTTTTGGTGAAACTTTTGATGTCTTTTGCTGTTGGAACCTGCTCTGTAGAAGAAGGGCCAACTTATCTCAGTCTAAGCTTGGAACCTGCTCTCAGTCTAAGCTTGGAACCTGCTCTCAGTCTAAGCTTGGAACCTGCTCTCAGTCTAAGCTTGGAACCTGCTCTCAGTCTAAGCTTAGAACCTGCTCTCAGTCTAAGCTTGGAACCTGCTCTCAGTCTAAGCTTGGAACCTGCTCTCAGTCTAAGCTTGGAATGCTCTCAGTCTGTTGGAACCTGCTCTGTAGAACAAGGGCCAACTTAGATTGTGTTTAGTTGTTAATTAGCATGTATGGTTTAACTTTGTTCTTTTGTAATTCCAAACTTCATTTAGAAGTAACACTTCTAAATGCTATGAACATGTAGAAGTTCAACTTCTAATGCTACTATGTCATTAATCTTTTGTTAACATGGATTTCAGTCGCAATTTGAATCACAAGTTAATACTTTCTGAATTAAGTTCCGCATTAATCTAAATTTGTAAATCACAAATTAGGAATTAAATTATGAAACATGTTGGGTAACTTTTATAATTTCAATTCCCACCTTACAAATTGGATAAATGGAATCAGACTGGAGAATCAAACTGGAGACTGGAACTGGACTGGAGACTGGAGTCTGGAAACTGGAGACTGGAGACTGGATCTGGAAACTGGAGACTGGAGACTGGAGTCTGGAAACTGGAGACTGGAGTCTGGAAACTGGAGACTGGAGACTGGATCTGGAGACTGGAGACTGGATCTGGAGACTGGAGACTGGAGATTGGAGATTGGACTGGAGACTGGAGTCTGGAAACTGGAGACTGGAGTCTGGAAACTGGAGACTGGAGACTGGATCTGGAGACTGGAGACTGGATCTGGAGACTGGAGACTGGAGTATGGAAACTGGAGACTGGAGACTGGAGACTGGAGACTGGAAACTGGAGACTGGATCTGGAGACTGGAGACTGACTGGAGACTGGAAACTGGAGTCTGGAGACTGGAGACTGAATCTGGAGACTGGAGACTGGAGTCTGGAAACTGGAGACTGGAGTCTGGAAACTGGAGACTGGAGACTGGAGACTGGAGACTGGATCTGGAGACTGGAGTCTGGAAACTGGAGACTGGATCTGGAGACTGGAGACTGGATCTGGAGACTGGAGTCTGGAGACTGGAGACTGGAGACTGGAGACTGGAGTCTGGAAACTGGAGACTGGAGTCTGGAAACTGGAGACTGGAGCCTGGAGTCTGGAGACTGGAGACTGGAACTGGAAACTGGAGACTGGAGACTGGATCTGGAGACTGGAGACTGGATCTGGAGACTGGAGACTGGATCTGGAGACTGGAGACTGGAGTCTGGAAACTGGAGACTGGATCTGGAGACTGGAGACTGGAGTCTGGAAACTGGAGACTGGAGACTGGAGTCTGGAAACTGGAGACTGGATCTGGAGACTGGAGACTGGAGTCTGGAAACTGGAGACTGGATCTGGAGACTGGAGACTGGAACTGGAGACTGGAGTCTGGAAACTGGAGACTGGAGTCTGGAAACTGGAGACTGGAGACTGGAGTCTGGAAACTGGAGACTGGAGTCTGGAAACTGGAGACTGGAGTCTGGAAACTGGAGACTGGAGTCTGGAAACTGGAGACTGGATCTGGAGACTGGAGACCTGGAGACTGGATCTGGAGACTGGAGACTGGAAACTGGAGACTAGAGTCTGGAAACTGGAAGACTGGAGACTGGAGTCTGGAAACTGGAGACTGGATCTGGAGACTGGAGACTGGAGACTGGAGACTGGAGTCTGGAAACTGGAGACTGGAGTCTGGAAACTGGAGACTGGATCTGGAGCCTGGAGTCTGGATCTGGAGACTGGAGACTGGATCTGGAGACTGGAGTCTGGAACTGGAGACTGGAGTCTGGAAACTGGAGACTGGAGACTGGAGTCTGGAAACTGGAGACTGGAGACTGGAGTCTGGAAACTGGAGACTGGACTGGAGACTGGAGTCTGGAAACTGGAGACTGGAGTCTGGAAACTGGAGACTGGAGACTGGAGACTGGATCTGGAGACTGGAGACTGGAGACTGGATCTGGAGACTGGAGACTGGAGTCTGGAAACTGGAGACTGGAGTCTGGAAGCTGGAGACTGGAGACTGGATCTGGAGACTGGAGTCTGGAAACTGGAGACTGGATCTGGAGACTGGAGTCTGGAGACTGGAGACTGGACTGGAGACTGGAGTCTGGAAACTGGAGACTGGATCTGGAGACTGGAACTGGAGCAAGAAGAAGGTTGAAGTTTAAATAACTTTTAAGTACAAGAAGCATACTTCTACAACTTTTGCTGAATCTTTTGCTGAATCTTTTGCTGAATCTTTTGGTGAAACTTTTGATGTCTTTTGCTGTTGGAACCTGCTCTGTAGAAGAAGGGCCAACTTAGATTGTGTTTAGTTGTTAATTAGCATGTATGGTTTAACTTTGTTCTTTTGTAATTCCAAACTTCATTTAGAAGTAACACTTCTAAATGCTATGAACATGTAGAAGTTCAACTTCTAATGCTACTATGTCATTAATCTTTTGTTAACATGGATTTCAGTCGCAATTTGAATCACAAGTTAATACTTTCTGAATTAAGTTCCGCATTAATCTAAATTTGTAAATCACAAATTAGGAATTAAATTATGAAACATGTTGGGTAACTTTTATAATTTCAATTCCCACCTTACAAATTATTCAAATCCACTTAATTTAAAAATTTGAAAGTTAGTTCCAAATTATTAAAAAATACTTGAAAAAATTTGAATTTTACTCCCAAAAATTCAAACTTTAACTAAAGTTTAACTAAAAAAACTTAAACACTGAGTGTTAACCACATACTTTTTCCCTCCACTTTAATCTAAATTCCTAACACATAACACACCTCCCACACACTAACTTTTAGAAAACTCAATTTCATGGATAAACAAAAACAATAACACACCTCCCACACACTAACTTTTAGAAAACTTAATTTCATGGATAAACAAAAACAATATTTGATCGAAGAACATAGTGATGGTGAACCTGTGTTATCACCATCAAGTTGTGCATCTAACCGTAAGAAGAGAAAAACTATTTTACAAGATCGTAAGCTTAGTGCAAGATCTCCCCTTTCAAACATTACAAATTCTACCATAAACCCTTTTAATGTTACCCCTGGATCAAGTGTTATTACACCATTATCAACTAGATATAAAACTTTTAAAAACACTCCTTCACCAGTGTATACTCCTTCATCATCAGTTATTGTCCCACCTAAATCCACAAAATATGGCACTAGAAGTACAACTACTCCACAGTTGCATTCTCCAACATCTTCCATACCATCGTTCTCTCTTTTTAATGGTAATTCCTTTAGACTTTTGCTAATGTTTAGTTATTATGACTATTAATAGTAACTACTTATCGACTTTTTTATTGTGTAAAAGGTTCCCCAATGACCAACTTTGCATCCAATAACACACTATCAAATTCCATTCTTCATACTCCTCCAATTAGAGAACCTATCAATACTTTGAGAAAAGGAAAGCAAAAGGTAAGTACTGGTACTCATCAAAATACTACTTCATCTCAAATGCATGGTTTATTGTTCAATCAGCCTACCAGAAAGTCCAATTCTACCATAAACCCTTTTAATGTTACCCCTGGATCAAGTGTTATTACACCATTATCAACTAGATATAAAACTTTTAAAAACACTCCTTCACCAGTGTATACTCCTTCATCATCAGTTATTGTCCCACCTAAATCCACAAAATATGGCACTAGAAGTACAACTACTCCACAGTTGCATTCTCCAACATCTTCCATACCATCGTTCTCTCTTTTTAATGGTAATTCCTTTAGACTTTTGCTAATGTTTAATTATGACTATTAATAGTAACTACTTATCGACTTTTTTATTGTGTAAAAGGTTCCACAACGTCCAAATCTGCATCCACAATGATAGAAAATGTTGCAGAGCCTAAGTCCACAAGATATCGCAGTACAAGTACAAGTATTCCAGACTTTACTTCTCCATTTTCTTCCATACCATCGTCCTCTGCTTTTAATGGTAATTGTCTATCAGTTTTGTTAATGTAAACTAATTATGACTATTAATAGTAACTACTTATCGACTTTTTTATTGTGTAAAAGGTTCCACAACGTCCAAATCTGCATCCACAATGATAGAAAATGTTGCAGAGCCTAAGTCCACAAGATATCGCAGTACAAGTACAAGTATTCCAGACTTTACTTCTCCATTTTCTTCCATACCATCGTCCTCTGCTTTTAATGGTAATTGTCTATCAGTTTTGTTAATGTAAACTAATTATGACTATTAATAGTAACTACTTATCGACTTTTTTATTGTGTAAAAGGTTCCACAACGTCCAAATCTGCATCCACAATGATAGAAAATGTTGCAGAGCCTAAGTCCACAAGATATCGCAGTACAAGTACAAGTATTCCAGACTTTACTTCTCCATTTTCTTCCATACCATCGTCCTCTGCTTTTAATGGTAATTGTCTATCAGTTTTGTTAATGTAAACTAATTATGACTATTAATGGTAACTATTAATCGACTTCTTTATGATGTAAAAGGTTCCCCAATGACCAACTTTGCATCCAATAACACACTATCAAATTCCATTCTTCATACTCCTCCAATTAGAGAACCTATCAATACTTTGAGAAAAGGAAAGCAAAAGGTAAGTACTGGTACTCATCAAAATACTACTTCATCTCAAATGCATGGTTTATTGTTCAATCAGCCTACCAGAAAGTCCAATTCTACCCGCAAATCCTCCTATTTGAACACCAATGACATACCTCCATTGAATTTGGAGATGCTTGATGACCCTTCGACGGAAGAAGTTAAAAAGATGAAAGGAATATCTACAGGTATTCCTTTTGTATAATTCTTTGCCTACAAAGTTGATTACATACATTTAGTTAAGCAATTAATGACATATACTTATTTAATGTTTTACAGAATATATTGATCATGGCGATCCCATACACGTATGTGCCAATTGTCATGCCATGTTGTGGGAAGCTGAAATGCTTAGAGGTAATCAAGATCGTAAGCTTAGTGCAAGATCTCCCCTTTCAAACATTACAAATTCTACCATAAACCCTTTTAATGTTACCCCTGGATCAAGTGTTATTACACCATTATCAACTAGATATAAAACTTTTAAAAACACTCCTTCACCAGTGTATACTCCTTCATCATCAGTTATTGTCCCACCTAAATCCACAAAATATGGCACTAGAAGTACAACTACTCCACAGTTGCATTCTCCAACATCTTCCATACCATCGTTCTCTCTTTTTAATGGTAATTCCTTTAGACTTTTGCTAATGTTTAGTTATTATGACTATTAATAGTAACTACTTATCGACTTTTTTATTGTGTAAAAGGTTCCCCAATGACCAACTTTGCATCCAATAACACACTATCAAATTCCATTCTTCATACTCCTCCAATTAGAGAACCTATCAATACTTTGAGAAAATAATTTCATGGATAAACAAAAACAATATTTGATCGAAGAACATAGTGATGGTGAACCTGTGTTATCACCATCAAGTTGTGCATCTAACCGTAAGAAGAGAAAAACTATTTTACAAGATCGTAAGCTTAGTGCAAGATCTCCCCTTTCAAACATTACAAATTCTACCATAAACCCTTTTAATGTTACCCCTGGATCAAGTGTTATTACACCATTATCAACTAGATATAAAACTTTTAAAAACACTCCTTCACCAGTGTATACTCCTTCATCATCAGTTATTGTCCCACCTAAATCCACAAAATATGGCACTAGAAGTACAACTACTCCACAGTTGCATTCTCCAACATCTTCCATACCATCGTCCTCTGCTTTTAATGGTAATTGTCTATCAGTTTTGTTAATGTAAACTAATTATGACTATTAATGGTAACTATTAATCGACTTCTTTATGATGTAAAAGGTTCCACAACGTCCAAATCTGCATCCACAATGATAGAAAATGTTGCAGAGCCTAAGTCCACAAGATATCGCAGTACAAGTACAAGTATTCCAGACTTTACTTCTCCATTTTCTTCCATACCATCGTCCTCTGCTTTTAATGGTAATTCCTTTAGACTTTTGCTAATGTTTAGTTATTATGACTATTAATAGTAACTACTTATCGACTTTTTTATTGTGTAAAAGGTTCCCCAATGACCAACTTTGCATCCAATAACACACTATCAAATTCCATTCTTCATACTCCTCCAATTAGAGAACCTATCAATACTTTGAGAAAAGGAAAGCAAAAGGTAAGTACTGGTACTCATCAAAATACTACTTCATCTCAAATGCATGGTTTATTGTTCAATCAGCCTACCAGAAAGTCCAATTCTACCCGCAAATCCTCCTATTTGAACACCAATGACATACCTCCATTGAATTTGGAGATGCTTGATGACCCTTCGACGGAAGAAGTTAAAAAGATGAAAGGAATATCTACAGGTATTCCTTTTGTATAATTCTTTGCCTACAAAGTTGATTACATACATTTAGTTAAGCAATTAATGACATATACTTATTTAATGTTTTACAGAATATATTGATCATGGCGATCCCATACACGTATGTGCCAATTGTCATGCCATGTTGTGGGAAGCTGAAATGCTTAGAGGTAATCAAGATCGTAAGAAGCGATCATTTTCGCTTTGTTGTAAGAATGGACAAGTTCAGCTTCCCGATGCATTAGAACCTCCACCTTTGTTACGGAATCTTTATACAGGTTCCCATTCAAGGAGGTCCAATTTTATGAATAACATCCGTGCTTATAACACGATGTTCTCTTTCACATCGATGGGTGGTAAGGTTGACAAAAGTGTTCAAATTGGTAGAGGTCCATACTGCTTTAGACTACAAGGACAAAATTGCCATAGATTGGGTAGTCTATTGCCTGCTGCTGGAGACCAACCAAGATTTTCACAACTTTACATACACGATTCAGATAATGAGGTTCAACATCGACTAAATGCATTCAGGTGAGTGTTACCCAATCTGACCCATCCCAATCTGACCTATCCCAAGCCGACCCAACCCAATGATGTAGTGTTTGTTTTATTAATCATTAAATTTTTCCTCCACTAAAATCTACTTATTGTGTACCCGTCTTTTTATGAAACTTATATCACTTACATTTTTTAATGTTTCTAACAACAATAAATTTTTTGGTGGACATCTTAAAAAACAGTTCCACTGCTGTAAAACGAGATGATCTTGATCCAAGCATAATCAACCTTCTTAAGAATATGTTAGACTCTTGCAATCCCCTTGTGAAGTCTTTCCGGATGGTAAGAGAGTGTTTGAAAGAAAATGAGTTACAAGATCGTAAGCTTAGTGCAAGATCTCCCCTTTCAAACATTACAAATTCTACCATAAACCCTTTTAATGTTACCCCTGGATCAAGTGTTATTACACCATTATCAACTAGATATAAAACTTTTAAAAACACTCCTTCACCAGTGTATACTCCTTCATCATCAGTTATTGTCCCACCTAAATCCACAAAATATGGCACTAGAAGTACAACTACTCCACAGTTGCATTCTCCAACATCTTCCATACCATCGTTCTCTCTTTTTAATGGTAATTCCTTTAGACTTTTGCTAATGTTTAGTTATTATGACTATTAATAGTAACTACTTATCGACTTTTTTATTGTGTAAAAGGTTCCACAACGTCCAAATCTGCATCCACAATGATAGAAAATGTTGCAGAGCCTAAGTCCACAAGATATCGCAGTACAAGTACAAGTATTCCAGACTTTACTTCTCCATTTTCTTCCATACCATCGTCCTCTGCTTTTAATGGTAATTCCTTTAGACTTTTGCTAATGTTTAGTTATTATGACTATTAATGGTAACTATTAATCGACTTCTTTATGATGTAAAAGGTTCCCCAATGACCAACTTTGCATCCAATAACACACTATCAAATTCCATTCTTCATACTCCTCCAATTAGAGAACCTATCAATACTTTGAGAAAAGGAAAGCAAAAGGTAAGTACTGGTACTCATCAAAATACTACTTCATCTCAAATGCATGGTTTATTGTTCAATCAGCCTACCAGAAAGTCCAATTCTACCCGCAAATCCTCCTATTTGAACACCAATGACATACCTCCATTGAATTTGGAGATGCTTGATGACCCTTCGACGGAAGAAGTTAAAAAGATGAAAGGAATATCTACAGGTATTCCTTTTGTATAATTCTTTGCCTACAAAGTTGATTACATACATTTAGTTAAGCAATTAATGACATATACTTATTTAATGTTTTACAGAATATATTGATCATGGCGATCCCATACACGTATGTGCCAATTGTCATGCCATGTTGTGGGAAGCTGAAATGCTTAGAGGTAATCAAGATCGTAAGAAGCGATCATTTTCGCTTTGTTGTAAGAATGGACAAGTTCAGCTTCCCGATGCATTAGAACCTCCACCTTTGTTACGGAATCTTTATACAGGTTCCCATTCAAGGAGGTCCAATTTTATGAATAACATCCGTGCTTATAACACGATGTTCTCTTTCACATCGATGGGTGGTAAGGTTGACAAAAGTGTTCAAATTGGTAGAGGTCCATACTGCTTTAGACTACAAGGACAAAATTGCCATAGATTGGGTAGTCTATTGCCTGCTGCTGGAGACCAACCAAGATTTTCACAACTTTACATACACGATTCAGATAATGAGGTTCAACATCGACTAAATGCATTCAGGTGAGTGTTACCCAATCTGACCCATCCCAAGCTGACTCGCCCCAACCTGACCCACCCCAAGCTGACCCATCCCAATCTGACCTATCCCAAGCTGACCCACCCCAAGCTGACCCATCCCAAGCTGACTCGCCCCAACCTGACCCACCCCAAGCTGACCCATCCCAATCTGACCTATCCCAAGCCGACCCAACCCAATGATGTAGTGTTTGTTTTATTAATCATTAAATTTTTCCTCCACTAAAATCTACTTATTGTGTACCCGTCTTTTTATGAAACTTATATCACTTACATTTTTTAATGTTTCTAACAACAATAAATTTTTTGGTGGACATCTTAAAAAACAGTTCCACTGCTGTAAAACGAGATGATCTTGATCCAAGCATAATCAACCTTCTTAAGAATATGTTAGACTCTTGCAATCCCCTTGTGAAGTCTTTCCGGATGGTAAGAGAGTGTTTGAAAGAAAATGAGTTACAAGACGTAAGCCTTAAACTCATTGCAACAAGAGTTAAAGACGGTAGAACTTACAATTTGCCAACAGTGTCAGAAGTTGCTGCCTTAATAGTTGGTGATATTGACGGCTTAGTTGATCAACGGGACATTATTGTTAGGACTAAGTCTGGATTTCTACAACGAATTAGTGAGTTGCACCCTTCCTACCTTGCTTTACAGTATCCCCTTCTATTTCCTTTTGGCGAAGATGGTTTCAGACTGGGCATTAAACACAGGGGGATTCCAGATGACTGTGATAAACTGAAAACCAACCTTACCCTTAGGGAGTTTTTTTGCTATAGAATACAAGACCGAGTCAAGCCGTTTTCATTGTTAACACATTCGAAGAAGTTATTTCACCAGTTATTGGTGGATGGATACACCATGGTGGAAGCTGATAGATTGTCTTACATCAAAAAACAACAAAAGAAACTAAGAACTGATACATTCCAAAATTTGCAAGACAATGTTGCAAATGGGAACAACAATGCATCGCAAATAGGTAAACGTATATTGTTACCGTCATCGTTTACTGGTGGATCCAGGTATATGATGCAAAAGTATTTGGACGCCATGGCCATATGCAAGTCAGTAGGATATCCGGATCTGTTCATAACAATTACTTGCAATCCCAACTGGCCAGAGATCCATAGGTGTTTGTTTAATAAAAATTTAAGGCCTGAAGACAGGCCTGATATTCTTACAAGAGTTTTCAAGATGAAACTGGATCACCTGATCAACGACTTCAAGAAGGACCAAATCTTTGGTCCTCTACAAGCAGGTCAGTTTTTTTGTTTATATTGTTCATTCAATTTATACATTTTATTACTAACGATTAAATAACATACTTTTTTATTAATTACTCGCCCATCAATGTGTAACAGTTATTTATACAGTGGAATTTCAAAAACGTGGACTACCTCATGCGCATATTTTGGTGGACATCTTAAAAAACAGTTCCACTGCTGTAAAACGAGATGATCTTGATCCAAGCATAATCAACCTTCTTAAGAATATGTTAGACTCTTGCAATCCCCTTGTGAAGTCTTTCCGGATGGTAAGAGAGTGTTTGAAAGAAAATGAGTTACAAGACGTAAGCCTTAAACTCATTGCAACAAGAGTTAAAGACGGTAGAACTTACAATTTGCCAACAGTGTCAGAAGTTGCTGCCTTAATAGTTGGTGATATTGACGGCTTAGTTGATCAACGGGACATTATTGTTAGGACTAAGTCTGGATTTCTACAACGAATTAGTGAGTTGCACCCTTCCTACCTTGCTTTACAGTATCCCCTTCTATTTCCTTTTGGCGAAGATGGTTTCAGACTGGGCATTAAACACAGGGGGATTCCAGATGACTGTGATAAACTGAAAACCAACCTTACCCTTAGGGAGTTTTTTTGCTATAGAATACAAGACCGAGTCAAGCCGTTTTCATTGTTAACACATTCGAAGAAGTTATTTCACCAGTTATTGGTGGATGGATACACCATGGTGGAAGCTGATAGATTGTCTTACATCAAAAAACAACAAAAGAAACTAAGAACTGATACATTCCAAAATTTGCAAGACAATGTTGCAAATGGGAACAACAATGCATCGCAAATAGGTAAACGTATATTGTTACCGTCATCGTTTACTGGTGGATCCAGGTATATGATGCAAAAGTATTTGGACGCCATGGCCATATGCAAGTCAGTAGGATATCCGGATCTGTTCATAACAATTACTTGCAATCCCAACTGGCCAGAGATCCATAGGTGTTTGTTTAATAAAAATTTAAGGCCTGAAGACAGGCCTGATATTCTTACAAGAGTTTTCAAGATGAAACTGGATCACCTGATCAACGACTTCAAGAAGGACCAAATCTTTGGTCCTCTACAAGCAGGTCAGTTTTTTTGTTTATATTGTTCATTCAATTTATACATTTTATTACTAACGATTAAATAACATACTTTTTTATTAATTACTCGCCCATCAATGTGTAACAGTTATTTATACAGTGGAATTTCAAAAACGTGGACTACCTCATGCGCATATTTGTTTGTTTTTGAGCCCTGGCAACAAGTTTCCAACAGCGACACATGTAGATCAGGTAATTAGTGCTGAAATTCCCGACAAAGCAGAAGATCCTGTGTTGTATGAACTTGTGAGCCAATTTATGATTCATGGGCCTTGTGGTAAAGATAACCCAAGTTGTCCATGTATGGTTCAACACAAATGCAGCAAGAACTTTCCAAAGAAATTTAAAGATGAAACCTCTGTTGATGATGATGGATATCCCGTTTATAGGCGTCGACAGAGAGGACATACAGTCGAGAAGAATGGCATCCCACTTGACAATAGATTTGTTGTTCCTTATAATGCTTCCCTGCTTCGAAAGTACCAATGTCACATGAATGTAGAATGGTGCAACCAGTCAGGTGCCATCAAGTATTTATTTAAATATATAAACAAAGGCCCTGATAGAGTCACCGCTTTCGTATATCAAACAAATCATCAGAAAGATAAAGATGCTGTAGAACAACCAGTGGATGAGGTCAAGAATTACCTCGACTGCAGGTACAATCTTCTTTAAATAAACTTTATAAGTTTACAGAACTATGAACGTAGTTCATATAATTACAACTCCCTTTTTTGTGGCAGGTATGTTTCTGCTTGTGAGGCAGCTTGGAGGATTTATGGTTATGATATACATTATAGATGGCCTCCTGTTGAAATACTACCATTTCATGACAAAGATAAGCAGACTATTGTATATGACGAGAAAGCTAACCTATGTGATGTTGTCACTAATACCACTGTCAAACAGTCAATGTTTATTAAGTGGATGGAAATGAACTCGGTTGATTCGTTTGCCAGAAGCTTGCTTTACGTAGAATTCCCAAGGCATTATGTTTGGATTCGTAAGGATAGGGAATGGGTAAGAAGAACGTATCCCGGTGGTAGTATTGGTAGAATTTCTTATGTTCCACCCTCACTTGGAGATGTTTACTATTTGAGGATGATATTGAATCACGTCAGAGGACCACAATCTTGGAAAGATTTAAAAACTGTCAATGGGCAGCCCTTTGAAACCTACAAAGAGGCATGTCAAGAAATGGGCCTTTTGAGTGATGATAAAGAATATGTTGAAGCAATTGAAGAAGCAAGCCTTTGGGCCACTGGTGCATTTTTGCGCCATTTCTTTGTCATGTTACTACTTTCTAATTCCATAACATCTCCAATTCAATTATGGTCCAAAACATGGAAGTTTCTAATTGAAGACATTCAGCAGAGACAACGGTCCATTCTGAATTGTCCAGGTAACAAATTATATTTGATAAAAACTATATTTTTCCTGGTATGTATAACACATTCTTTGATGCAATTTTAACAAACATGTAGCTTTTTTATAGGTTTGGTTCTTCAAGAAGATGAATTGAAAAACCTATGTCTATCAGATATTGAAGGTTTGTTAAAAAGTAATGGGAGTACAGTCAAAAACTTTCCAGATTTGCCATGCCCTGACGAAGAATATGTAACATGCTTGAACAATCAATTGATACGAAACGAACTTATGTATGATAAGGTAGCTTTACAAACTGAGCATGCGACTTATTTAAGTAGCTTAACCCAAGAACAGCATCATATTTATGATACTGTTATAAAGGCAGTTGACAAAAATGAGGGTGGCGTTTTTTTTGTATATGGATATGGGGGGACTGGGAAGACCTACCTTTGGAAAACACTGACAGCTGCTATACGTTGTCGAGGTGATATCGTGCTAAATGTTGCATCAAGTGGCATCGCATCACTCTTGCTAGACGGGGGCAGAACGGCACACTCAAGATTTATTATTCCAATACATATAGTGGAAAATTCGGTATGTTCCATCGACCCCCAAAGTGATCTTGCTGCTTTAATAAAGAAAACAAAACTAATTATTTGGGACGAGGCACCAATGATACACAAACACTGTTTTGAGGCTCTTGATAGAACTATGAGAGACATCTTACGTTCCAGTACGCAAAATAGTGAAAATATGGTGTTTGGGGGGAAGGTTGTCCTCTTTGGTGGCGACTTTAGGCAAATTTTACCTGTTATTCCCAAAGGGACCAGAAGCGACATCGTAAATGCAACTCTGAATTCTTCTTATCTATGGAATCATTGTCGTGTACTCAGATTAACCGTAAACATGAGGTTAAGAGTTGGAAGTCCCCAGTCTGATTTAAACGAGATAAAAATGTTTGCGGATTGGATTTTGAAGCTTGGTGATGGTCTTCTTGGCGAGGCAAATGATGGGGAGGTAGGCATCCCAATTCCTGCTGATTTACTTATTGACGACATTGAAGATCCGGTGAATTCTCTAATTATGTTTACATATCCTAATATGGATTCAAACTTGCATGATCCGCTTTATTTCCAACAGAGAGCCATACTTGCTCCAACCCACAATTTAGTCAATGCTATCAATGAAAAGTTACTCCAAATGATTCCAGGTTTATATCTCCTACTTTGTTTGTTTTTTAGAAAATTATATTATGTTCTACTAATATCCTTGGATTAGTTGATTTACTTATGTTTTTCCAAATATATTAATATTCCCAATTGTTTTTCAATTTTCTTCAAATAATTGTAGGCGAAGAAAAAATATATCTTAGTTCTGATAGTATATGTGAATCTGAACAACCTACCGAGTTTGATAGTGCATTATTTTCTACTGAGGTGTTAAACAGTATGCAACTATCCGGGTTACCTAACCATATATTAGTTTTGAAAGTTGGCACTCCAATCATGTTACTTAGGAACATTGATCAGTCAAATGGTTTATGCAATGGAACACGCCTGCAAGTCCTCAAACTTGGGAAACATGTCATTGAAGCAAAAGTCATCACCGGGACCAACGTTGGTCAATCTACTTTAATTTCAAGATTGAAGATGACACCATCAGACAAAAGAATTCCCGTTAGAATTTGTCGAAGGCAGTTTCCTATTGCTGTATGTTTTGCAATGACGATAAACAAAAGTCAAGGCCAGTCTCTTGATCGTGTAGGTTTGTATCTTCCTCGGCCAGTTTTCAGCCATGGTCAGTTGTATGTGGCCGTATCCCGGGTCAAAAGCAAGAAGGGCTTGAAGATCTTGATTACTGATAAAGATGGCAACTCTGAATTCTTCTTATCTATGGAATCATTGTCGTGTACTCAGATTAACCGTAAACATGAGGTTAAGAGTTGGAAGTCCCCAGTCTGATTTAAACGAGATAAAAATGTTTGCGGATTGGATTTTGAAGCTTGGTGATGGTCTTCTTGGCGAGGCAAATGATGGGGAGGTAGGCATCCCAATTCCTGCTGATTTACTTATTGACGACATTGAAGATCCGGTGAATTCTCTAATTATGTTTACATATCCTAATATGGATTCAAACTTGCATGATCCGCTTTATTTCCAACAGAGAGCCATACTTGCTCCAACCCACAATTTAGTCAATGCTATCAATGAAAAGTTACTCCAAATGATTCCAGGTTTATATCTCCTACTTTGTTTGTTTTTTAGAAAATTATATTATGTTCTACTAATATCCTTGGATTAGTTGATTTACTTATGTTTTTCCAAATATATTAATATTCCCAATTGTTTTTCAATTTTCTTCAAATAATTGTAGGCGAAGAAAAAATATATCTTAGTTCTGATAGTATATGTGAATCTGAACAACCTACCGAGTTTGATAGTGCATTATTTTCTACTGAGGTGTTAAACAGTATGCAACTATCCGGGTTACCTAACCATATATTAGTTTTGAAAGTTGGCACTCCAATCATGTTACTTAGGAACATTGATCAGTCAAATGGTTTATGCAATGGAACACGCCTGCAAGTCCTCAAACTTGGGAAACATGTCATTGAAGCAAAAGTCATCACCGGGACCAACGTTGGTCAATCTACTTTAATTTCAAGATTGAAGATGACACCATCAGACAAAAGAATTCCCGTTAGAATTTGTCGAAGGCAGTTTCCTATTGCTGTATGTTTTGCAATGACGATAAACAAAAGTCAAGGCCAGTCTCTTGATCGTGTAGGTTTGTATCTTCCTCGGCCAGTTTTCAGCCATGGTCAGTTGTATGTGGCCGTATCCCGGGTCAAAAGCAAGAAGGGCTTGAAGATCTTGATTACTGATAAAGATGGCAAGCTAGCGCCCAATACAACTAATGTTGTTTTTAAAGAAGTTTTGCAATACTTATGAATTGTATAAACAAGTTATCAGAGTAAGTTTTAATTTTTGTTTGTTATCACTAATAATGGACCTGGTTAATCTTTACTCTCTTTTGACATATGATTTTCTCTTTAATATAAAGCTCTGTGATAACAATTACACAATTAATATACCACTTAGTGGCAGCCCGGTCTTATGCATTACAAAAGAAACAACACAGAATTACGATAACTAAATACTTTAAAACATACCAAAGTTTTGTCACGTTAATACATCAAACGTCCTAAAAATACCTACCAAAGGGTTGTAGCTACAATTTTGATACCTAATCAACCCACCAACAAAAGAACAAGTTCCAGCAAATACAATGCCGATAGACAATACCAGAAATAGTACCAAGTATCACAGCAGACATGTTGAACATAATATTATCACATACAAACTTATGACCAAATGACACACATGTTGAACATTACCATGAGAAGTCCTTCAGCGCACATGAGATTTCATCAACTATTCATAGCATATGTCAAAATCAGCCACGTCTCCGTCACATTTGTCAATATTGAGTTGAAGCCTCATTTCACACTTCACATCATCCCCCACTCTCATTCCAATGTCTTCAACAACTTTTCGCCAGTTGACTTGCAGCACAACATGGGTGTAATCTCCTGGTCTTCGGCTGTCCAAACGGATAATCACTTTTCCAGCATACCAAGCATTCTGAAAATGAACCTTAGCCCAAGAGTACTTCTGAATTTGATGTTTTCGAACAAAGTTTTTGGGAATAGTCTACAATATAACAGGAATCATATTATATTTGGAAAATGCATACAAAAACACAAACCAATTTTTTTAGATATATAGTTAGAGATATATACACATTTATATTTCACTAATTACCAGGCAACGTGTTCTTAGGTTATGAGGACGAAGTTGCACCATGATCCACGAGTCAACCCCAATGCTGTGAGTATGATTACGAAACCTACAGCAGTGGTTGCTAATACTTCCAACAGTTGCTGCATTAATGGTAGTTACAACATGTGGTTCATTCTTTGGCTCCCCATCATGATTTGCAGGCTTGGGTTCATTAATCCAACTTTCAACATCGGGTTGAAGCTTTGGAAAAACACGCAACATAAATCCTACAGCAGGCTGCTCCTTTGGCGCCTCTTGATACAAAAATTCTACATAATCATTATCATCATCGCTTTCATCAGTTACTGGTGCTTTATTCAATGTCTTTTCATACTTTTTAAGCATGTGTTGATGAAGAAATTCGGCAAAATCTGAATCACCATCACTTTCAGAATCCGGTGAATCATAAGAAGTCAATACATCAATCACACCTATACGATTTGAATAAGTCAAAGATTAGTTAGAAAGTATTTTAAGTTACTTAACTGCACAAATATAAAGTATCTAATTTAATTTAAATAGACTTACTTTGCTGACCAACTTGAACACAAGCTCCATCCGTCTTGAATACATCTATAACAAAGCTTCCATCTACCACCTTGGATTTTGAAACTTTCATTGTCCTTCCTGGCATAAAATCATTATCGATGCAGAAATCAACCCAATTGGTGCCCTCAAACCCCACTGGTATTGGTCCACTCAACAATTCTCCATTGACTTGGAAATCACGAACATCATACCATACTTCAACAGTTGCACCTTGCACAGGCCCGATTACTTTGCAACTTTTTGCAGGTTCCCTATCACCATTACCATTCAACGACAGCAGCAATTTGTAAGGTAAAGTCTGCAACAAGAATTTAATCAAATGTTACTACAAATTCATCAAATACAATCTAAACTAATATTATTAATTTCATAAAAACGCACCTGTTTATGGAAAGTGTTTTGTGTGATATTCAGCAAACAACTATGTACATATGATTCCCCATCCGCTGCCACCCTGTACTCCAAATCTTGGAAATCATAAAATTGTACTTCAAACACATATTCTGGTTCAATTTGTCTGAAACATATCTTGTGAAAAGGTGGTTGGCAAGCAGCAGAGGCAAGAAATAATTTCCAGTTCTTTCCAACAACTTTGATTAGACCATTCCCATGGCGTTCTACCTCAAGACGAAATTTTCTGTTCGGATAATGCAGTAAAAGTACATGGGTGGCAGTTCTTGGTATTGCATTACCAAGCTTCGTTGGCAACACCTATAGTGTATACAACTGTTATGTTTTCAGAGAGCACCTAATTCGTTGCACACTGATTAAAGTATACGAAATATGCAACTTACCATTCCTCTGCCTAAGTCATCTTTTAGAGAAATCTCCATGATAAATTGAAAGGGTATCTGTTTTATATTTCAATTATTAATTACATAGAAATATATATTATATATGGTCCCAACAAATAAAGAAACAATCATGTAACCCAAGATGGAGCCGACAACAAAGACCTACCATATATGTATACATGCTTACAAATCAAGTACATCAAAATGGAGAAATGGAATAAACTGGAGAAATGGAATCAAACTGGAGAATCAAACTGGAGAAATGGAATCAGACTGGAGAATAAAACTGGAGAAATGGAATCAAACTGGAGAAATTGAATCAGACTGGAGAATCAAACTTGAGAAATGGAATCAAGCTGGAAAATGGAATCAAACTGGAGAATCAAACTGGACAAATGGAATCAAACTGGATAAATGGAATCAGACTGGAGAAATGGAATCAAGCTGGAGGATCAAACTGGAGAAATGGAATCACACTGGAGAATCAAACTGGAGAAATGGAATAGAAATGGAATGAAACTGGAGAAATGGAATCAAACTGGAGAAATGGAATCAGACTGGAGAAATGGAATCAAGCTGGAGGATCAAACTGGAGAATGGAATCAGACTGTGAAATGGAATCAGACTGGAAATGGAATCAAACTGGATAAATGGAATCAGACTGGAGAATCAAACTGGAAAAATGGAATCAAACTGGAGAAATGGAATGAAACTGGAGAAATGGAATGAAACTGGAGAAATGGAATGAAACTGGAGAAATGGAATGAAACTGGAGAAATGGAATCAGACTGTAGAAATGGAATCAAACTGGAGAAATGGAATCAGACTGGAGAATCAAACTGGAGAAATGGAATCAAACTGGATAAATGGAATCAGACTGGAGAATCAAACTGGAAAAATGGAATCAAACTGGAGAATCAAACTGGAGAAATGGAATCAGACTGGAGAATAAACTGGAGAAATGGAATCAAACTGGAGAAATGGAATCAGACTGGAGAATCAAACAGGATAAATGGAATCAAACTGTAGAAATGGAATCAAACTGGAGAATCAAACTGGAGAAATGGAATCAGACTGGAGAATCAAACTGGAGAAATGGAATCAGACTGGAGAATCAAACTGGAGAAATGGAATGAAACTGGAGAAATGGAATCAGACTGGAGAATCAAACTGGAGAAATGGAATCACACTGGAGAATCAAACTGGAGAAATGGAATCAGACTGGAGAATCAAACTGGAGAAATGGAATGAAACTGGAGAAATGAAACTGGAGAAATGGAATAATGGAATCACACTGGAGAATCAAACTGGAGAAATGGAATGAAACTGGAGAATAAAACTGGAGAAATGGAATCAGACTGGAGAATCAAACTGGAGAATCAAACTGGATAAATGGAATCAGACTGGAGAATAAAACTGGAGAAATGGAATCAAACTGGAGAAATGGAATCAAACTGGAGAATCAAACTGGAGAAATGGAATCAAACTGGAGAATCAAACTGGAGAATCAAACTTGAGAAATGGAATCAGACTGGAGAAATGGAATCAAGCTGGAGAAATGGAATCAGACTGGAGGAATCAAACTGGAGAAATGGAATGAAACTGGAGAAATTGAATCAGACTGGAACATCAAACTGGAGAAATGGAATCACACTGGAGAAATGGAATCAGACTGGAGAAATGGAATCAAGCTGGAGAAATGGAATCAGACTGGAGAATCAAACTGGAGAAATGGAATCAAACTGGATAAATGGAATCAGACTGGAGAATCAAACTGGAGAATCAAACTGGAGAAATGGAATCAGACTGGAGAATAAAACTGGAGAAATGGAATCAAACTGGAGAAATGGAATCAAACTGGAGAATCAAACTGGAGAAATGGAATCAGACTGGAGAAATGGAATCAAACTGGAGAAATGGAATCAAACTGGAGAATCAAACTGGCAAATGGAATGAAACTGGAGAATCAAACAGGATAAATGGAATCAGACTGGAGAAATGGAATCAGACTGGAGAATCAAACTGGAGAAATGGAATCAAACTGGAGAAATGGAATCAGACTGGAGAATCAAACTGGAGAAATGGAATCAAACTGGAGAAATGGAATCGGACTGGAGAATCAAACTGGAGAATCAAACTGGAGAAATGGAATCAGACTAGAGAATCAAACTGGAGAATCAAACTGGAGAATCAAACTGGAGAAATGGAATCAAACTGGAGAATAAACTGGAGAAAATGGAGAATCAAACTGGAGAAATGGAATCAAACTGGAGAAATGGAATCAGACTGGAGAATCAAACTGGAGAAATGGAATCAAACTGGAGAAATGGAATCAAACTGGATAAATGGAATCAGACTGGAGAATCAAACTGGATAAATGGAATCAAACTGGAGACTGGAGACTGGAGACTGGAGTCTGGAAACTGGAGACTGGAGACTGGAGACTGGAGTCTGGAAACTGGAGACTGGAGTCTGGAAACTGGAGACTGGAGCCTGGAAACTGGAGACTGGAGACTGGAGACTGGAGACTGGAGACTGGAGACTGGAGTCTGGAAACTGGAGACTGGAGTCTGGAAACTGGAGACTGGAGCCTGGAGTCTGGAGACTGGAGACTGGAACCTGGAGACTGGAGTCTGGAAACTGGAGACTGGAGACTGGAGACTGGAGTCTGGAGACTGGAGACTGGAGACTGGAGACTGGAGTCTGGAAACTGGAGACTGGAGTCTGGAAACTGGAGACTGGAGCCTGGAGTCTGGAGACTGGAGACTGGACTGGAGACTGGAGTCTGGAAACTGGAGACTGGAGTCTGGAGACTGGAGACTGGAGCCTGGAAACTGGAGACTGGAGCCTGGAGACTGGAGACTGGAGACTGGAGACTGGAGACTGGAGACTGGAGACTGGAGTCTGGAAACTGGAGACTGGAGCTGGAGACTGGAGAGGTCATTTCCGCATCAATAACATCCCACCAATTGCCAAAAAGAAATCAAAAACAAAGACTAAATTGAATATTTAATATAACCAATACATGTAACTAATGAACTTGATTTTGTACGTCGTTAGATAAATATGTAACGTCAACAAAAATTTTAAACAACGGCCATCGATTGACCGTGTTTCTACACGGGTCTAAAACTAGTTAATTAACTATAGATACATATTAATATAAAGAGTTAAAAAAAATAAGAACACATATAACTGCTCCTTATAAAACCGTAATAACTACTCAAAATAGGATTCATGAAATCAAACTTTACATAATAACTACTTTATAGCGTTAGACAACAACAAAAAGCATAAAACATAACAGGGGCTAATTGATACAACTCTGTGTATAAGGAATCATCCATATCTTAAAATAATGGAATATGGAAAATTAACGTTTACTATGCTTAAAATATGAAGAAAAAACAACAGTGTTAATAATCTCGAAAACGACGGCCATATTCAACATAGGACTTGACGTTTGGAGCTCCTGCAAGCCTTAATTGGTGGCTTAGGGGCATCTATGCTCTTAACTCTCCCTCAAATTATTATCATAAAGTACATGAAGTGATCAAGTAATATTATCACACAAACAAAACATTTAATGTTTTATCTTCAAACAAATGACAATAAAAACGATAAAATGTAACCAATCATTAAATTAAATAAAATAATATTTATTCAAGTAAAAATGAAAAAATAAAATGGTTACAAATATACGGTATATACCTTTAATTAAACGGTGAAATCATGGTCGAAAGTTTGATGGATAGATCGATGATAAAGAAATCAGATGCCATCAATTGATTTCTTTCTTTGTGCTGCTGATTTTTAGATTATTATTAATTTAGATAGAATGATACAATATATAATCTGTTATAGTCAATGTTTTCAAACCGGCCAAGAAATCCGGTTAATTAGATGCCGATCGGTTCAATGAAAGTGGGTTGATGCTGGGGTAAACCGGGTGACCCGCAGCGCTTTGAAACCGTATCAAACCGGTCAAATAGGCGAAAAATGTGTCGGAAAAACGAGCCAAACGGCTGGTACAAGGTGGATCTGAAAGGCGCGGTGGTGGTAGAAGGTAGATCTGAATGACGACGGTGGTGGAAGGTGGATCCGATGGTGGATCTGAGGGCTGACTGGCTGAAAAGTGAGAAAGAGGAAGAGAACTGTGGATGATGACGGTGATGGTGACTGAGTTCCAAGATTTCCACTGTTGTAATGATATATTTTCCGATGTTAAATGATGGTGCAAGTTATGTAAATAGAGTAGTGGGTGGTGTACTGATGATGTCTTAAGCTTAAGCGAAAGAAAGGATGAAAGGGTATATGTAAAAAAGTAGAACGTACAATATTACATAGCCCAATTATTGACTATTGATGGTAATTTACTAATTTTTATCAAATTTGTTCTTTTATTTTCAAATTGAAAAATGATGATTGATCTTTGAGAATAGTACCCGGGGTGGTGACGGGTGGTGGCGGTGGTGGCGCTAACAGTGTGGTTATTAATGTAAAGAGTATTGTAGTTATTTTATAAGGTAAATGATGTATGATGCAAACAATTTCATTAAGAGTATTATATGTATATTAGGTAAAAATATTTAAATTAGTGAATAAATGAGAGAGTTAATTTGGATAGATATGGTTGAAAAATATTTTAGAGATGGAGAATATAGTTTGTGAGTTAAGAATTTGTTAAAAATTTAGGGTATTTTGGGTTTTTAAGGATTAAATGTTGAAATTGAGAAAATGATCATTTGTTTTATAAGGGTGTAAATAATAGTATAAGAAACCTTTTAATACGTAATAACTTAAAAATATGATATACTAGATAAAACCTGTACGATGTACATGTTCAAAAAATAATTGTTGTAATAAAAATGGGTCAGCAAAAGAATACAAATGATTTAAATGTTACAATTGAATTATAAATCAAACATAAGTACCATAGAGATAAACAAAATCATTAAGGTAATAGCCAGTTTTATGACAATTACAAATCCGGTATTTGTATTGCTATATAATATACGTATGAGATGTGATTATAGAGAAGTAATTTTCCTATAATTTCTAAAAAATAAAATATAGTTCATGTATTCAAGGAATAGGAATAATTTTATAATTAAAGGTAAATTAAATAATAAGTAATATCTTTATATTTAGATAATCGTTAACTACCACAATAAAAAAATAAACACATATAACAACTCCTTATAGAACCGCATTTTTAATCTTACAAAATAAAACATAAGTTTTATCGAAAGTCGTAAGTTTGATTAGATAATAATTATTTTTAAAAATATATATAAAAAAAGAATGAAATAAATATTGATATCTTAAGATAGAAAATAACGATACTATCTATCTATCTATAATATAACTAAAAGAGGGGATTGGGGTACACTTGGCACCATAATCCCCCTCCTTTAGCCTAATACTCACTCCTTATTAATCCTCTATTTTTTAAATTTTTTTATTTAATATGGCCGACCTTTAATAAAAAAATCTTATAAAAAAATCTTTATTATTATTATTATCTATATATATACCACCTAGAAAAAACCCTCACATATTCTCAACCCAAAAAAACTACAGCAAAAAAACCCCTATAATCGACTACCAAAAATGTTTTTTTATTTATATACTTTGTTCATATTTAATCATTATTATTATTATTAGGGATAAATACATAAAAAGGTAATCTTTATATACAAAATTCCTATTAAGGGGAACCTATTTAGGTTTCGTATATTAAAAGAATTTCATTTCAGAAAAATTCTCAATAAAGGTAATGTCGTTAGTTTTCGTCGTTAGTTATCCGTTAAATGTCACATCGTCATGCCATGTCATTAAAGATTCTGACGTGGACATCTGGGTCTCTTAAAAATATTGACTTAGCTTGTTAACGTGGCTTTTTTATTACTTCTTTATTTATGACAGTATCAATATTCATCATCATCATTATATAATATCTTTATATACATTATGCCTGTGTTTATATATCTTGATGATACATGGTTATCACCTTTCGATAACACCTCCGGTCACAACCTCGATTCAACCACCGTTGCTATACTTTATATATCAAGAAATGTGGCTGATGGTTTTATGGTGAGTGTAAATATTTCTTTATTTTTGTACCCATCCCGTCCACCATGACACCGGCGCCGCCGTCGCCGCCCTGCAAACCCACTACTCTATACCACCGCTACACAATCACTATTCTAGCCGTCGACTATCTTTCTTTACTTCTCCTTATCTCATTTTTGGGTTTTATATCCCGTTTTTGGGGTTTGGATTTTGATATTCAATGGTTAAGGTTGTAGATCTAAATCTATGTACTATAGCATTGATTCACTTGTGGTGGATTTCCGGTCACCGAAGCAATGATCTGGTGTTGAAGTGCATAAATCCAACTTCTGGCGGATTTCCCGGTCACCGGAGCAACAACCTGATATTTAAGTGACGGCGTAGTAGTGGTTGATTTTGTAAACCCTTTTTCTTTGTGGATGAACTTTTACCAGCATGTAGGTAGTAGATCATGAATTTCCTTTAGACATATCTCTTGTTTTGTAATCATCAACGAATGGTGACTTATTGAGTAATTGTTTTTGAGTTTGAACTTGGTACATCTTGAATTGTGATAACGGCGATTTCATGTTGCAAATATTTCTTTTCTTTATTTTAGTATAGTGATGACAAATAATCCATCTCAGCATGTCTATGTGGACTTTTGATGATGTGGCATGATGACGTGACATTTAACGGGTGATTAACGACAAAAACTAACGGCATTACCTTTATTGAGAACTTTTCTAAAATGTAATCCTTTTAATAGACGAAACCTAAATAGGTTCCCCTTTATAGGAATTTTGAGTAAAAAGGTTACCTTTTTATGGATTTTTCCCTTATTATTATTTAAAATTGAATTCTTATGTTATTGTTATTATTATCTCTTTTAATTTAGTTTGTTGTTCCTTATAGGTTACTTATGCCTTCTTCTTCAACAACAAAAAATAAGACCACAACTGTTACCCCAAGTTCTGGAGCCTGTTTAATTGCAAGCTCCCAATCTTTTTCTTTGTCAGTAAGAATCTTCACACCACTTGACTCAGCTTATCCACCTTCTTGTCCGTCAATTCCTGATCCTTTTGGATCTTTTCCAAGCATTTGGTCAGCTGTAAGCTCTCAACCTTATAGGTTGAAGTGAACTCAGTGAGCTGACCCACCACATCTGAAAATGAGATATTGGCAGCTTGGGAAGGACTTGCAGTTGGCTTAAAAACCACTGACTCTGGAAAGAGCAGCCTGCAATCCTTAAAATCAGGGTCATTAGGCTCATATAGAAGGGGGTGGAGGCTAAGGGAGTTTTGGTGAATATGCTCATGAGAGTGAGTCTCATGAGTAGATTTTTCAGAAATGATGATGTGCTGGTCAGCCTGAGAAAGATTGATGTTTAATTCAGGCTGAGGGCCAGTGGGAATGTGTTGATCATGATGTTGACCAACTCCTCTACTGGAATCTTCCATCAGATCATCCCTTGAGGATGGATGGACATGAACATCATCGAATGAAGAATCACTTCCGGAGATAGTGATCTTGTTCTCATTGGCATCGAGAGGACCGCCAATGGTTCCCATTGCTGCACATGGGGCTAACATGACTGCCTTAAAGACATCCATGTAAACTACAGGATCCCTCTGTCCAAGGACAGATGCAGACACAGACCCTGCAGGTGTAATGTTTTGTGTAATTGATTGCCCTTCAACAGAGGTGTGTTGTTGCACCAAAGTATCCTTAGGGAGAATTATTGAGGCCTGTACCCCTCCTTGTGATCTAGAAGGGGCATTGGCAGCCTGTGCATACTCAGAGTGTAAGAAGGAAGGAGTCTGATCAGCTTGGGGAGGAGAAGCAGTGTCACAAGTGCGTTCGATACTTCTCTCCTTAGGCTGAACATCCTCAGAATTGATGTGCATAGACTCTGACTCTTGTTGGATCTGGGCTGGATCCACTGTTGTCCCTTTAATGATATCATCAACCTTATAGGTTGAAGTGAACTCAGTGAGCTGACCCACCACATCTGAAAATGAGATATTGGCAGCTTGGGAAGGACTTGCAGTTGGCTTAAAAACCACTGACTCTGGAAAGAGCAGCCTGCAATCCTTAAAATCAGGGTCATTAGGCTCATATAGAAGGGGGTGGAGGCTAAGGGAGTTTTGGTGAATATGCTCATGAGAGTGAGTCTCATGAGTAGATTTTTCAGAAATGATGATGTGCTGGTCAGCCTGAGAAAGATTGATGTTTAATTCAGGCTGAGGGCCAGTGGGAATGTGTTGATCATGATGTTGACCAACTCCTCTACTGGAATCTTCCATCAGATCATCCCTTGAGGATGGATGGACATGAACATCATCGAATGAAGAATCACTTCCGGAGATAGTGATCTTGTTCTCATTGGCATCGAGAGGACCGCCAATGGTTCCCATTGCTGCACATGGGGCTAACATGACTGCCTTAAAGACATCCATGTAAACTACAGGATCCCTCTGTCCAAGGACAGATGCAGACACAGACCCTGCAGGTGTAATGTTTTGTGTAATTGATTGCCCTTCAACAGAGGTGTGTTGTTGCACCAAAGTATCCTTAGGGAGAATTATTGAGGCCTGTACCCCTCCTTGTGATCTAGAAGGGGCATTGGCAGCCTGTGCATACTCAGAGTGTAAGAAGGAAGGAGTCTGATCAGCTTGGGGAGGAGAAGCAGTGTCACAAGTGCGTTCGATACTTCTCTCCTTAGGCTGAACATCCTCAGAATTGATGTGCATAGACTCTGACTCTTGTTGGATCTGGGCTGGATCCACTGTTGTCCCTTTAATGATATCATCAACCTTTTGGGAGGTTGATGATGGCGATTTTGGTACAGACTCAGTATGACCTTGGGAGGAGGTCTTTGTTTCAATACCTTCACCCTTTTTGGAGGGTTGGGTAGCAGTAGTTGTTCCCTTTAACTCGTCTACACTCTTTTGGGAGAGTGCAGATGGGCGTGGTGATTTCGGCTTATCAGCTTGGGTGGCAGAGTCAGCTTTGGAACGTTCCTTAGCTGCCACTACACCTTGGGGGATCTCTAAATTTGATGTTGCAATATCAACCCCAGAAGCTGATTCAGATTTCCTTTGTGTTCTTTTCTTTTTAGCACCGTGAGGTACTAAGTCCTCAACAATGGGTCTTTTAGATGCGGATTTTGAACGAAGGGATGAGGGTGTGGCTAGGGAGGCTGATGATTTGGCCAACCCTTCACCCTCTTTAGAAGGAGAAGAAGATTGAATAGATTGAGAAAAGTTTGAGGGTTGAGAAACATGTGTACCTTGGCCCCCCTGATTGGCAGATTGAGTGTTAGACTCAGATCGCGTCAAAGTAGGGACAGCTTCCTCATTAGCAGCCTCCTCTCTCTCCCTTTGCCTGCAATAATCAAGGTAAATCTGCATTGCTTGGGTCAGACCCTGCGCAGTTACCTTGGGACTGTTGAAAATGTTATTATTTATGGCCTTACATTCCACAGTTTGACCAGTTGCCAAACTGAAATCATTATCAAGGATGGCTTCAATAATGAGTGCAAGAATCCTACCATAAGGTATGGTAAGGTTCTTATTATTGACTTGGCCAACTAAGTCTCTAAAAATTATCTCAGCAAAGTCTATTCTGGTCATAGTGACCATTGCATGAAAAATCTGCAATTCTAAGGCGTTAGGTTGATCAAAGCTGCCTGCCTTTACTTGTAAACATTTTGATATTGTGCTCAACAAATAATTCCAAATACCAGTTAAATATTTCATTTTAACCACTGAAGCCAATGGACTAGTATATCCAACTTCTTGCAAAACACTTTTGGCTTCAGTGTGAGACACAATGCTTTCACAAAGATCATCAGGTATGTATGACAGCTCAAAAGCAGACCTAATCCTTTCTAAAGAAATATATACCCTTTTCTTACCATTGAGAATGGTGCCAAAGATTGCAGGATCTCCTTTCTTGTTCTTACCCACATAGCAGCTTGCCCAAAATTCACACAAAAGGTCCTTAAACACCACATCAGGCTTCTCAATCAGCATCTTGCCGAATGGATGGTACCACAAGAATGCTACAATCTCATCATATCCTTCAGCCCAAGAAGGAGGATGAATATTGGCAAAAACAAGACTGCCAATCTTGATTTTACCAGTATCAAGATCAGCCGGAACTACCACTACATTATTACCCACCACATAGGGTGTAAGTTTATTTACGCTTACAGGAGCTGGGTATAAGACTTCAGATTCAGACGAGGAATCTGATTTAGAATTATTAGCAGGAGAAACAAAAGATGATGATGCCATTTTTATAAACAGATTTTTAGAAGAAGAAATTAGAAGAGATTAATAAAACAGTATTCAGATTGAGAGAAAAAAAATTGATTCAAAAGAAATGAAGAAGTGATTTGGGATTTAGGTTAAATTTAGATTATATACACTTAATTTATATTTTAACCGTTTGAAAATAGGAGAGAGAAAGATTTTAATTGGTGGACAAACAAGTAGTGGAGGCACTTTTTCAGTAACCACCAGTTTTCACTACACGTGTCAGTCACCAATTTAATGGACAATGAATAAAGAAGTAAACTAAATAAAATAATGTAAATAATAAAACGCACTGAGATATTTAATAACAAAAATCACCAAGAAGCTGGGTCAGACTCAGCTTACCCCCTTTTACTTGAAAATACACCAAGTATGAAATGGTAGTCTGGGTCAGACACAGCTTACCTTCAAAATTGAGAATAACTCTAAGGGGTCAGATTTGTTATTACTTAGCTCACTGCCTTTTACATATTTAGCATACCTAGCTTACTTATGAGATAATTGAACCTTGATTCATCCAATGGCTTTGTAAACAAGTCAGCAAGCTGATTATCTGTTGGAATGAAGTGGAGTTCAACATCTTCTTTCATCACATGATCCCTAATGAAATGATATCTTATATCAATCTGCTTGGTCCTTGAATGAAGTACAGGATTGTTTGAAATTGCTATGGCACTAGTATTGTCACAAAAGATTGGAGTTTTTGATGCAGTGACACCATAGTCTTGAAGCTGATATTGCATCCAAAGAATTTGAGAGCAACAACTTCCTGCAGCAACATATTCAGCTTCTGCAGTAGATATATGGAAACTGAATGCTGCTTTTTGCTGGACCAGCTTACAAGTCTATTGCCAAGCAATTGACAAGCTCCTGAAGTACTTTTTCTATCAATCTTACAGCCTGCAAAGTCAGAATCTGAATAGCCAATTAGATCAAATCCTGAGTCTTTGGGATACCAAAGACCCAGATTGGGACTACCTTTAAGGTATATAAAGATTCTTTTCACAGCCTTAAGATGAGATTCCTTAGGACTAGCTTGATATCTTGCACAAATACAGGTAGCAAACATAATATCTGGTCTACTAGCAGTTAAGTAAAGTAATGATCCTATCATTCCCCTATAAGCTGTGGTGTCAACAGATTTGCCATTTTTATCTTCACCCAGCTTATCACCAGTTCCCATAGGAGTTTTCATAGGTGAGCAATCACTAAAACCAAATTTGCTTAAGAGATCTTTAACATATTTTCCTTGGTTTATAAAAATTCCATTTTTAGTCTGTTTAACTTGTAAACCCAGAAAATAGTTTAGTTCTCCCATCATGCTCATTTCATACTTTTTAGACATTAATTCAGAAAACTTTTTGCAAAGTCTTTCACTACTAGACCCAAATATGATATCATCTACATAAATTTGTACAAGCAGGATATCACCATTATACTTTCTCACAAGCACCACACAGCTTGTCCTTCTCATAATTTATCACAGGAAGACCAGACACCAACTCTTTCTTACACAGCTTGTTGATGTCTTTGAAATTCATATGAGACAACCTTTTATGCCACAACCAGTTCAGCTCATCTTGAGTCTTTGACATGAAACAAACTTCACTTGTGACAGTTGGATTTCTCATGTCAAAAGAATACAAAGACTCATCCCTCTTTGCAATAAGAACCACATTGCCTTCTAAATCAAGAACAATACCCTTATCAGATCTGAATCTCACTTCATAACCAGCATCACACAACTGACTCACACTGATCAAATTGTGCTTCAAACCATTTACATATGAGACCCTTCTGAAAGTAAGAGGACCATTTGAAAGTATACCAAATCCTTCAGTCTTTCCTTGAGAGTCATCTCCAAAAGTAACATTATGACCAACGCGAATCCTAAAGCTACATAGCAGGGACTTACATCCGGTCATATGCTTGGAACACACCTTCTTCTTCTTCAATGAGTTGCTCCCCCTGAGTTTGAGCATTATCAGCTCCAACTGGAGGATTAGTTGGAGGCTCATTCTCAGGTACAGCCAGTTCTTCAAAATTGAAATCTTCTTCTTCAGGAGGAGAGCAATCTGGCTTAGAACAACCTTCATCTATGCTTACATTCACAGAGTTTTCAATAGCTCTAGTTCTTTTGTTATAAACTTTATAGGCCTTCATCATTGTTGCATATCCAAGTAGGATACCTTCATCTGCTTTCTCATCAAACTTTCCAAGATGGTCTTTCTGATTTAGAATGTAACAAGGACTTCCAAACATTCTTAGGAAACCAATTTCAGGTTTTCTCCCCCTAAGAAGTTCATATGCAGTCTTCTGGTGTCTTTTCACAATAAGGGATCTGTTCTGGGTAAAGCAAGTCGTGTGTACTGCTTCAGCCCAGAAATGAGACTTGACATTGTTTTGAGCCATCATGGATCTGGCAACTTCAATAAGTGTTCCGTTTCTTCTTTCTGCAACACCATTTTGTTGAGGAGTTCTGGCGGCAGAGTAGACTTGTGAAATTCCTTTTTCACTGCAAAATGAATTAAGAGTGATATTCTTAAATTCAGTACCATTATCACTTCTTAATTGCCTAACAGGCCTTTTGTAGAGAATTTCAGCTTGCTTGATGAAATGAATAATGCTGTCAGCAGCTTCACTCTTGTGCTTGAGAAAGAAAACCCAGGTGTATCTTGAATATTCATCAACAATGACCAAAGAGTATCTCATTCCAGTGAATGAAGGAGTACTAATTGGTCCAAATAAATCCATATGAAGCAGATCCAAACAATTATCAATGGTTGAACATGTTTTAGACTTGAAAGTAGCTTTGTGTTGTTTACCTTTCTCACAAGCACCACACAGCTTGTCCTTCTCATAATTTATCACAGGAAGACCAGACACCAACTCTTTCTTACACAGCTTGTTGATGTCTTTGAAATTCATATGAGACAACCTTTTATGCCACAACCAGTTCAGCTCATCTTGAGTCTTTGACATGAAACAAACTTCACTTGTGACAGTTGGATTTCTCATGTCAAAAGAATACAAAGACTCATCCCTCTTTGCAATAAGAACCACATTGCCTTCTAAATCAAGAACAATACCCTTATCAGATCTGAATCTCACTTCATAACCAGCATCACACAACTGACTCACACTGATCAAATTGTGCTTCAAACCATTTACATATGAGACCCTTCTGAAAGTAAGAGGACCATTTGAAAGTATACCAAATCCTTCAGTCTTTCCTTGAGAGTCATCTCCAAAAGTAACATTAGGACCAGCGCGAATCCTAAAGCTACATAGCAGGGACTTACATCCGGTCATATGCTTGGAACACCCACTGTCCAAGTGCCAGGTATTATCGTCATGACTGCCCTGCATTTTCAATAAGAGATTAGTTCTTTTTGGGAACCCATCCAAAGATGGGTTCACCAGAGCTGACCTTCTGGTCTGACTCAGATTGGGATACAGAACTTAGACTCTTATCACATTTGGACACCCATTGTTGCTTGATCTGTCCCTTACCAGATTTAAAGTTCTTTTTGGGAACCCATCCAAAGATGGGTTCACCAGAGCTGACCTTCTGGTCTGACTCAGATTGGGATACAGAACTTAGACTCTTATCACATTTGGACACCCATTGTTGCTTGATCTGTCCCTTACCAGATTTAAAGTTTTTTTGAACAACATTTATAGCTTCCTTTTTATCAAAACCTTTGCCTATTCCAGATTTCTTGCATTCAGCTCTCAATTTTCTTTGATCAACAATTTTTGGATCAGACACATTTTTAAGAAAATCAGCATCAATTGAAACCTTACTAGTTCTGGACTCAACATATTTTGTAATCATTTTGTCAGAGTCAGATTTGGTGTTTTTTGAAACAGACTCAGTTTTGGTTTGTGACTCATTTTCTTGAGAACCAGACTTCTCATTCTTTAAAAGCTTTATTTTCTCTTTAGGAACACTATGATCTCTAACCTTTCTTTTACTTTTCTTTGAGTTATCCTTGTTTGTTTTAGACTTTGAATCTGACACAGATTGGGAAATGGTCAGCTTGGTCAAGTCAAGACTTTCTTCAGGTTTTAACTTAGCAATCTTATCAGCTTCAGACACAGCTTCAGCAATGGTCTGACTCATAGTTTCAGGATCATTAAACCCAATACCAGATTTCTGAACCAACTTAATTGGTTTAGACTTTTTCCCTTTGGTTTGGACTTTGGGTGGTGAAGGAGGCTGATAACAAGGCTCCATAGCACATACTTCACTAATGGCTATGGCCCTATCATAATCACCATCAAAAATAGCTTGGATCTGATGAGGTATTTGTTCATTTACACACTTAGCAACTCTCTTGGAACATATACACCATGATTCAGTAATATGCTTTATTTTCAAAAACTTTTCTTCTGCAGTTTTAGCTTCTTTAACCAAAATAGAGTTTAATTGTTTTTGAGCTTTAACTTCAGATTCCAGTTTTTCAATGGTGTGAGTTTTAGAACTAACATCAAGTTTTAAAAACTGTATTTCCTTTTTGAGTTCTTGATTAAAGTGTTTTTGTAAAAGAACCTCATCACCCAGTCTATTCAGTCTAGACAGTTTTTCTTTATCAGACAGATTGGAAAAAGAAATTACCTCAGGTGGAGCAGTCTGACTAGTAGATGTCTGGTGAGCTGACTCAGATTGCTGTTGGATTTTCACCAGGTCTTCAGCAAATTTTTGAGTAGCTTCTTTAGCCATGAAACACTTGGCATCTTTGTACAGCTCATCATCAGATGAAGTGGCACTTTCAGCCCAGTCTTTGGCTACCAGACTCTTCTCACTCTTGTTTACCTTTCAGTCAGCTCAGCTGCTTGTGCTTTCAAGGCCTTGTATTTTGTCTTGAGCTTTGAGTACTTTTCACTTCTTCCACCTTTGGCTGGCACAACTTGAGAGGACTCTTTAGATCTGCAATCTCCAGCCATGTGTCCAGTCTTGCCACATTTGTAACAAGTGACTTTGGACATGTCAAATGGCTTTTTGGTCTTATCAGCTTGGCCATTTTTACCTTTTCCTTTAAACTTACTAAAGGATCTCCTTCTGAGCCTTTCAGCCAACATAGCTACCTCATTAGCTAGTTCATCACCATCAGATTCAGCACAAACAGAGTTAGGGTTAGAAATCACAGGAATATCATCATTAACACAAGGTATGATCTCATTACTAATTGAGCTAGGGTGTTCAGACATAGAAGCAACAAGTGCAGCAGCAGGCTGACTATAAGAATCACCCAGAGCAATCAACTTTTCAGCCTCTGAACATTCTTGGTTATGAAGTAAACCAAAAAGTCCAGGGAGATCAAGATCATGATAAACAGAACTCAATTTAACAGATGAAATATAGTTGTTCCATTTTGGTGGTAGTGAATCAAGAAATTTACTCTTTAAAACCTCATTTTTCTTAACAATTCCAACATCAGCTAAATCATTAACTAAAGCATTAAAGCGGGTATGAGTGTCAGTTAAGGATTCATTTCTCAAAGAGAAAAATCTCTCATACCTCCTAGTCAAAGTAGTAATGGTGGATTCCATGGAAGTAGAGCAACCCTCAAACATGACAGTCAATGTACCCCACATTTTCTTAGCTGTAGAACACATTTTAATAGAATGGTAAAGGTCTTTGGGCACAGCTTGGACAATGAAATTTCTAGCCTTCACATCCAAGTTAGCCAACCTCCTATCCTCATCCCCACAATCTGCCTTGTCCTTAACAATAGATTTGACTGAGGCAAGAATGGTTGGTTGACCTTCCCTTACCACAGCTTCAACCACAATGGTTTGTGTAGGAACATAAGGACCATCCGCAAGGATGTCAGGCATATTGTTATCGATGGATTCAAGGAACAAAGACATACGACCTTTCCACCCACTGAAATCATCTTTATCAAACATGGGTGGTCTGGTTGAAGAACCATTATCAATATAGGATGACATAATGCTTTACTATTAAAGAAAATATGCAAGGATCAAGTCAAGTTAATTCTTAACCCCTGCTCTGATACCAATTGATACGTCCTAAGGTGTATCAATATACCAAAGTATATTGTACACAGAACAGTTGTAGAGGAGGGTGAATACAACTTAATTCGAACTTTACAAAGTTTTTAACTAAAACGTTTTAAGATTCAGTTTATATATTAAGTAAGTAAAGAACAGGAATCATTAAAACAGTAAAGCAGTAAATAGAGTGAAACATTCTTAGACACAGATTGTGGTTTTCAATGTAATCCTTTATTAAGAAATAATCTATACAAAGAATTACAAGGTTGTTGCGGAATAAAGATAGCCTATAGATATCTAAACAACCCTTGAAATGACAAACTACAATCAATAAGTTTCAGCTCAAGAGAATCAGCCAAAGCTGATCTCCAACAGACTAAGCTGTGTCTAAGAGCAGAGAAAACTTGTGTGAAGAATGATTCTCAGGAATGCCACGCATATGCAATCAAGGAATGAGGCTTTTATGGGCGAAAGCCCTTCTTCTCTTGGTATCCAATGTAGCCACGTATTCTTCTTTCAATGGATGACAAAGGAATAATCAATCGTGCCTTTCATGGTACTTGTGGTCCCCCACGTACAGCTGCACATTCTTTATCATCCAATAAGAGTATGGACACGCATATGTAAATCTAACCACCAACCTGGATCCTAGGATTCTTCCTAGTCACGTCATTTGTCCTTATCTTTAATCCAGGTTGTTATCTTCACTTGATTGTCAGGCACAGATTGGGCCATTTGTCAAGGCACCAATCTGCCTAAGTGTTTCTAAGCTGACTGCTAATCCCAAGCTGCCTTCCACTACCAGCTTGGTCTTCTATCTTCAATCCTCCTCTTCGACTTGGATTGAATGCTATAACATTGTTGATGCAGTTTGAATAACACTTGCTTCCACAAGTTTTTACAATTACAAAGTATGAAGCATAATCTGGGTTAGAAACAGATCGTAAGCTGTGATAGCTTAGTCTGACCCAAATCAGATTACAAGAACCAAAAGATTACTAAGTGTTTACAAGTCAGATTTGTCATCACCAAATTTACAAACCTTTATCAATGAACATTGGGACTCAACAGAATATTTGATCGTGCCTTTCATGGTACATGTGGTCCCCCACGTACTGGCGCACATTCTTTATCATCCAATAAGAGTATGGACACGCATATGTAAATCTAACCACCAACCTGGATCCTAGGATTCTTCCTAGTCACGTCATTTGTCCTTATCTTCAATCCAGGTTGTTATCTTCACTTGATTGTCAGGCACAGATTGGGCCATTTGTCAAGGCACCAATCTGCCTAAGTGTTTCCAAGCTGACTGCTAATCCCAAGCTGCCTTCCACTACCAGCTTGGTCTTCTATCTTCAATCCGTTATCTTCACTTGATTGTCAGACACAGATTGGGCCATTTGTCAAGGCACCAATCTGCCTAAGTGTTTCCAAGCTGACTGCTAATCCCAAGCTGCCTTCCACTACCAGCTTGGTCTTCTATCTTCAATCCTCCTCTTCGACTTGGATTGAATGCTATAACATTGTTGATGCAGTTTGAATAACACTTGCTTCCATAAGTTTTTACAATTACAAAGTATGAAGCATGATCTGGGTTAGAAACAGATCGTAAGCTGTGTCAGCTTAGTCTGACCCAGATCAGATTACAAGAACCAAAAGATTACTAAGTGTTTACAAGTCAGATTTGTCATCACCAAATTTACAAACCTTTATCAATGAACATTGGGACTCAACAGAATATTTGATCGTGCCTTTCATGGTACATGTGGTCCCCCACGTACTGGCGCACATTCTTTATCATCCAATAAGAGTATGGACACGCATATGTAAATCTAACCACCAACCTGGATCCTAGGATTCTTCCTAGTCACGTCATTTGTCCTTATCTTCAATCCAGGTTGTTATCTTCACTTGATTGTCAGGCACAGATTGGGCCATTTGTCAAGGCACCAATCTGCCTAAGTGTTTCCAAGCTGACTGCTAATCCCAAGCTGCCTTCCACTACCAGCTTGGTCTTCTATCTTCAATCCAGGTTGTTATCTTCACTTGATTGTTAGACACAGATTGGGCCATTTGTCAAGGCACCAATCTGCCTAAGTGTTTCCAAGCTGACTGCTAATCCCAAGCTGCCTTCCACTACCAGCTTGGTCTTCTATCTTCAATCCTCCTCTTCGACTTGGATTGAGTGCTAAAACAATGTTGATACAGCTTGAATAACACTTGCTTCCATAAGATTAACAATTACAAAACATGAAGCATGATCTGGGCCAGAAGCAGATCGTAAGCTGTGTCAGCTTAGTCTGACCCAGATCAGATTACAAGAACCAAAAGATTACTAAGTGTTTATAAGTCAGATTTGTCATCACCAAATTTACAATGAACATTAGGACTCAACAATCTTCCCCTATTTGATGATGACAAAACCCAACACACTTCTAACTATCAGCTTACAAGGAATCAAAGTAAAATATTACTAACAGCTTGTGACCCTTTGAATCTTTTGGGTTCTTTTCAATCTGATATGAAGTTTTAACAAAACAACAGAATTTGTACTAATACTTTGTATATATTGAGAAATAACAAAAATTACAAACATAAAGACCTATTCCCCAATCATTTCTACTGCCACTTGTTTTACTTCATATGATGGGGCAATAGTCACATCCAACTTCCTATCTAGACCTTCCTTAATAAGAAACGGCTCATACCCATTACCTTGTTCACTAAAATTAGCACAAAATCTGTACAAGGTAAAAAGGTCGTATGAGGTACCTTTTTCAGCTCAGCAGTCCTTTGAAACACTAATTTCCCTCTTGCATTGACAAAGTACATTCCATGCTCAGGTTCAGTGATGAATAGCCCACATTTTGCATTTGTAATACCAGCAGGTAGAAACAGATCAAGATGACTCAGAATCTTGTCAAGGGCTTCAGGAGATAATTGAGCAAGCAGCTCTGAAGGATTCAAGTTCTTGAGGAAATCTGTGTGATCACCTTCAGGAGCATTAATTCTTCCATACCTTCTCCTTTTCTTTTTGAGTGGCTCAGCTGACTCATCTTCATCATCCATATCATAAGCTTTAGGTCTTGGAAGGCCAGTGATGTCAATCTTGAATTTGACAATTATTCCAAACTTCTTTTCAATGGCCTCCAAGACTGTCTCTCTATGAATGCCAGGCATTCCAGTGATGATATTATGCAACTCCACCCACTCAGCGTATCCCAAATCAAGCAGCTTGTCAAGATCACAAGTTTCATAACTTGATTCATAACCTTCTCTTGTGATCCTGATGCAGGGAATGGACTGTCCTCTTCTTCTCTTTAATTGAACTTTGGTGATTGGCTCTGGATGCCTTCTATAATTGAGTCTTTCAGTCACCTTTCTTTTCTCCAGAGCTTCCCACCTATCATAAGCTTCTACACTTGCCTTCACATCCTTTAGTTTATGAGATGGTTTTGAATGAACCACCACTTTCTTCTTGCCTTTGCCTTTGCCCTCACTTTTCTTTGATCCTACCGCTGCCAATTCTTCCTCATCTTCTTTATTCAATGTTTCTTGAAGAACCTTGGCAACTTCAGGATCAGATTCAGTCACTGCCATCTTTTCTCTTTGCAGTCTGTCTTCCTTGACCATTTTGTATGCCATCTCAACTGTTACACCAAGTATTGGAGCCTGTTTAATTGCAAACTCCCAATCTTTTTCTTTATCAGTTAGAATCTTCACACCACTTGACCCAGCTTCATTTGGCCTTTTCTTTATCATAAACTAAGTCAGAGTGGCTGTGTCTTCACTTGAAGAGGATTCTGCAGGTTTTTCTTTGGGAGCTGGGTCAGCTTGAGATGACACAGCTTGTGCAGGGACAACTTGGGAAGACTTCTCAGTTTCAACAATCTTTTCAACTCCAACTTCCTTCCTTACATCTCCCATTTCAACATCAGTCTCCCCCTCAATTGCTTCACTCTTCTTCTCAGCTTCTTTATTCAATGTTTCTTGAAGAACCTTGGCAACTTCAGGATCAGATTCAGTCACTGCCATCTTTTCTCTTTGCAGTCTGTCTTCCTTGACCATTTTGTATGCCATCTCAACTGTTACACCAAGTATTGGAGCCTGTTTAATTGCAAACTCCCAATCTTTTTCTTTATCAGTTAGAATCTTCACACCACTTGACCCAGCTTCATTTGGCCTTTTCTTTATCATAAACTAAGTCAGAGTGGCTGTGTCTTCACTTGAAGAGGATTCTGCAGGTTTTTCTTTGGGAGCTGGGTCAGCTTGAGATGACACAGCTTGTGCAGGGACAACTTGGGAAGACTTCTCAGTTTCAACAATCTTTTCAACTCCAACTTCCTTCCTTACATCTCCCATTTCAACATCAGTCTCCCCCTCAATTGCATCACTCTTCTTCTCAGCTTCTTTATTCAAATTTCCAACCATCTTTTCACCACCAGACTCAGATTCTGACATTTTTATCTCCTTTTCCTTTTCACCTTCCACCTTTGAACCATACACAACCATTCTCCTATCATTGGCCTCCCCCTCAGCTTTAGCCTTCCTCTGTCTTTCTTTCAGCTTTTCAAAGTAATTCTCAATTTCCTTGTCAACCTTAACTCTTTCTCTTTCTTTTTCTAGATCTACTTGCTCAACTTCAGCAGCACTCTTCTCCCCCTTTTTGTCATCATCAGCAGGGAAAGAGCTCACTGGAGTAGCAAAGACTCCTTTCAAGTTTTGGTTAAGCAAGTCAATTTTAAAATTGGTTAGACATCAAGTTCTAAGCAGATCAACATAATCTTCATGGAGGGTTCCAATTTTTGATTTGACACCTTTTGAGACTTCAATCAAATCATTCTTGAAATCTGCTTGTGATTTGTTTGCAGATCAAAGCTCTAAGGTGACATCTCTTGTAAACTTGGTTGCACTTGTCTCAATATGACTTAGAGTGCTCTTGTTTCTCTCCTTTTCTTCATTAATGGCTTTAGTGAGACCATCAAGAGACTCTGTCAGTTTGGATTGGTTCTGCTGCATCAAGTCAACTGCCTTCATCACACTTTCTTTTAGTGCAGTCTGATCTTGACACAGCTTTTCCACCTTCTTATCCGTCAATTCTTGATCCTTTTGGATCTTTTCCAAGCATTTGGTCAGCTGTAAGCTCTCAACCTTATAGGTTGAAGTGAACTCAGTGAGCTGACCCACCACATCTAAAAATGAGATAGTGGCAGCTTGGGAAGGACTTACAGTTGGCCTAAAGGACACTGACTCTGGAAAGAGCAGCCTGCAATCGTTAAAATCAGGGTCAAATGGCTCATATAGAAAGGGGTGGAGGCTAAGGGAGTTTTGGTGAATTTTCTCATGAGAGTGAGTCTCATGAGCAGATCTGTCAGAAATGACAATGTGTTGGTCAGCCTGAGAAAGATTGACGTTTAATTCAGGCTGAGGGCCAGTGGGAATGTGTTGATCTTGATTTTGATCAACTCCTCCACTGGCATCTTCCATCAGAGCATCCCTTGAGGATGGATGGGCAAACACATCATCGAATGAAGAATCACTTCCAGAGATAGTGATTTTATTCTCATTGGCATCGAGAGGACCACCAATGGTTCCCATTGCTGCACATGGGGCTAGCATGACTGCCTTAAAGACAACCATGTAACCTACAGGATCCCTCTGTCCAAGGACAGATGCAGACACAGATCCTGCAGGTGTAATGTTTTGTGTAGAGGATTGCCCTTCAATAGAGGTGTGTTGTTGCACCAAAGTATCCTTAGGGAGAATTATTGAGGCCTGTACCCCTCCTTGTGATCTAGAAGGGGCATTGGCAGCCTGTGCAGACTCAGAGTGTAAGAGAGAAGGAGTCTGATCAGCTTGGGGAGGAGAAGCAGTGTCACAAGTGCGTTCGATACTTCTCTCCTTTGGCTGAACATCCTCAGAAATGATGTGCATTGACTCTGACTCTTGTTGGATCTGGGCTGGATCCACTGTTGTCCCTTTAATGATATCATCAACCTTTTGGGAGGCTGATGATGGCGATTTAGGTTCAGACACAGTATGACCTTGGGAGAAGGTCTTTGTTTCAATACCTTTACCCTTTTTAGAGGGTTGGGTAGTAATAGGTGTTCCCTTTAACTCGTCTACACTCTTTTGGGGGAGTGCAGATGGGCGTGGTGAATTCGGCTTATCAGCTTGGGTGGCAGAGTCAGCTTTGGAACGTTCCTTAGCTGCCAATGCACCTTGGGGGACTTCAATTGATGGTGTTGCATTGTCAACCCCAGAAGCTGATACAACATTTCTCTTGGTTCTTTTCTTTTTCACACTGTGAGGCACTAAGTCCTCAACAATGGGTCTTTTAGATGTGGATTTAGAATGAGTGGATGAGGGTGTGGATAAGGTGGCTGATGATGTGGCCAACCCTTCACCCTCTTTAGAAGGAGAAGAATGAATAGATTTGGAAGAGTTTGAGGGTTCAGAAGCATGTATACCTGGGTCCCCCTGATTGGCAGATTGAGTGTCAGACTCAGAGTGTAAGAGAGAAGGAGTCTGATCAGCTTGGGGAGGAGAAGCAGTGTCACAAGTGCGTTCGATACTTCTCTCCTTTGGCTAAACATCCTCAGAAATGATGTGCATTGACTCTGACTCTTGTTGGATCTGGGCTGGATCCACTGTTTCCCTTTAACTCGTCTACACTCTTTTGGGGGAGTGCAGATGGGCGTGGTGAATTCGGCTTATCAGCTTGGGTGGCAGAGTCAGCTTTGGAACGTTCCTTAGCTGCCAATGCACCTTGGGGGACTTCAATTGATGGTGTTGCATTGTCAACCCCAGAAGCTGATACAACATTTCTCTTGGTTCTTTTCTTTTTCACACTGTGAGGCACTAAGTCCTCAACAATGGGTCTTTTAGATGTGGATTTAGAATGAGTGGATGAGGGTGTGGATAAGGTGGCTGATGATGTGGCCAACCCTTCACCCTCTTTAGAAGGAGAAGAATGAATAGATTTGGAAGAGTTTGAGGGTTCAGAAGCATGTATACCTGGGTCCCCCTGATTGGCAGATTGAGTGTCAGACTCAGATCGCGTCGAAGAAGGGACAACTTCCTCACTTGCTTCTTCTCTTTCCTTTGCCCTGCAATAATCAAGGTTGGTCTGCATTGCTGGGGTCAGACCCTGCGCAGTTACCTTAGGACTATTGAAAATGTTATTATTTATGGCCTTACATTCCACAGTCTGACCAGTTGCCAAACTGAAATCATTATCAAGAATGGCTTCAATAATGAGTGCAAGAATCCTACCATAAGGTATGGTAAGACTCTTATTATTGACTCAGCCAACTAAGTCCCTAAAAATCACAGCAGCAAAATCTATTCTGGTCATAGTGACCATTGCATGAAAAATCTGCAATTCTAAAGCATTAGGTTGGTCAAAGTTGCCTGCCTTCACTTGTAAAGATTTAGAAATTGTGCTCAAAAGATAGTTCCAAATACCAGTTAAATATTTCCTTTTTACAACTGAAGCCAATGGACCAGTATAACCAACATCTTGTAAAACACTTTTGGCTTCAGTGTGAGACACAATACTTTCATAAATGTCATCAGGCATATAAGACAACTCAAACGCTGACCTAATCCTCTGTAATGAAATGTATACCTTTTTCTCACCATTGAGGATAGTGCCAAAGATTGCAGGATCTCCTTTCTTGTTCTGACCAACATAACAGCTTGCCCAAAATTCACACAAGAGATCTTTGAACACCATATCTGGCTTTTCAATCAACATCTTGCCAAAAGGATGATGCCATAAAAATGCTACTATTTCATCATATCCTTCAGCCCAAGAAGGAGGATGAACATTGGTAGAGACGAGATTGACTATCTTGATTTTACCAGTATCAAGATCAGCCGGAACAACCACTACTTTATTTCCCACCACATAGGGTGAAAGCTTATTAGCGCTTACGGGAGCTGGGTATAGGACTTCAGATTCGGATGAAGAATCTGATCGAGAATTATTAGAAGAAGGAGAAACAGATGATGATGCCATTTGTAAAAAGGTTTTTAGAAGAAGACAGAAATTAATAAAACGGTATATAGATTTGAGAGAAAAAGAGAGAAATTGATTTGATAAATGAAAGAGTGATTTGGGGATTTAGGTTAAAGAGAGTATATATACTTTATTATGATAAATATTATTCAAATTTAACCGTTTGAAAATTGGAGAGAGAAAGCATTTGATTGGTGGATGAACAAGTTGTGGAGCTACTTTTTCAGTAACCACCAGTTACCACAAGACGTGTCAGTCACCAAATAAATAGAAAATGGATAAACAAATAAACTAAATAAAATAATGTAAATAATAAAACGCACTGAGATATTTAATAACAAAAATAACCACTAAGCTGGGTCAGACTCAGCTTACCCTCTTTTACTTGGAAATACACCAAGTATGAAAGGGTAGTCTGGGTCAGACACAGCTTACCCTCAAAATTGAGAATAACTCTAAGGGGTCAGATTTGTTATTACTTAGCTCACTACATCTTACAAATTTAACATACCTAGCTTACTTATAAGATAGTTGAACCTTGATTCATCCAATGGCTTTGTAAACAAGTCAGCAAGCTGATTATCTGTTGGAATGAAGTGGAGTTCAACATCTTCTTTCATCACATGATCTCTAATGAAATGATATCTAATATCAATATGTTTGGTCCTTGAATGAAGCACAGGATTGTTGGAGATTGCTATGGCACTGGTATTGTCACAAAAGATTGGAGTTTTTGAAGCAGTGACACCATAGTCTTGAAGCTGATATTGCATCCAAAGAACTTGAGAGCAACAACTCCCTGCAGCAACATATTCAGCTTCTGCAGTAGAAATAGAAACTGAATGCTGCTTACAAGTCTATTGCCAAGCAATTGACAAGCTCCTGAAGTGCTTTTTCTGTCAATCTTACAGCCTGCAAAGTCAGAATCTGAATAGCCAATTAGATCAAATCCTGAGTCTTTAGGATACCAAAGACCCAGATTGGGACTACCTTTAAGGTATCTAAAGATTCTTTTCACAGCCTTAAGATGAGATTCTTTAGGACTAGCTTGATATCTTGCACAAAGACATGTAGCAAACATAATATCTGGTCTACTAGCAGTCAAGTAAAGTAATGATCCTATCATACCCCTATAAGCTGTGGTGTCAACAGATTTGCCATTTTTATCTTCACCCAGCTTATCACCAGTTCCCATAGGAGTTTTCATAGCTGAGCAATCACTAAAACCAAATTTGTTTAAGAGATCTTTAACATATTTTCCTTGGTTTATGAAAATTCCATTTTTAGTCTGTTTTACTTGTAAACCCAGAAAATAGTTTAATTCTCCCATCATGCTCATTTCATACTTTTTAGACATTAATTCAGAAAACTTTTTGCAAAGTCTTTCACTACTAGACCCAAATATGATGTCATCTACATAAATTTTCACAAGAAGGATATCACCATTATACTTTCTCACAAATAAAGTCTTGTCAACATTACCTCTTTTGAATTTGTTAGCCAAAAGAAATTTAGACAAAGTATCATACCATGCCCTTGGAGCTTGCTTCAAGCCAGAGAGAGCTTTGTCAAGTTTAAAAACATGATCAAGAAACTTTGAACTTTCAAAAGCTGGAGGTTGTTCAACATAGACCTCTTCTTCTAATTTTCCATTCAAAAATGCACTCTTCACATCCATTTGATAGACTTTGAAACCTTTATGTGTAGAGAAGGCCAACAGAACATTCTGATTGCCTCTAGTCTTGCCACAGGAGCAAAAGTCTCATCATAATCAATTCCATCCTCTTGTCTGTAACCAAGAGCTACCAATCTTGCTTTGTTTCTGGTCACAACTCCCCTTTCATCCATTTTGTTTCTGTAGACCCACTTGGTTCCAATCACAGTCTTGTGATGAGGTCTTGGAACAAGTTCCTAAACCTTGTTTCTTTCAAACTGTGTTAATTCATCTTGCATAGCATTTACCCAAGATGGATCTGCCAGAGCTTCATCAATCTTGGTTGGTTCCATCTTACTCACAAAATTAACAAACATGCAAAAGTTGCCTGTTGCCTTGTTTTAACACCAGAAAGAGGATCACCAATGATTTGATTGATTAGATGACTCCTTGTCCATTTAGTTACATGAGATGGAGTATTTGTATCTTGGACAATAGACTGATTCAGATTAGAAGGCCCAGCATGATCAGCTTGAGGAACTTGTTGATCAGCATGGATTGGAAATAAGGAATCTTAGTCAGCTTGAGCATCATTAGATGGATTAGGAACAATTTCTTCAGGAGTTGGATCAGCTTGCACATTTTCGAAGATTGGAACATCTTCTTCTTCTTCAATAAGTTGCTCCCCCTGAGTTTGACCATTATCATCTCCAACTGGAGGATTAGTTGGAGGCTCATTCTCAAGTACAGCCAGTTCTTCAAAGTTGAAATCTTCATCTTCAGGAGGAGAGCAGTCTGGTTTAGAAAAACCTTCATCAATGCTTACATTTTCAGAGTTTTCAATGGTTTTAGGTCTTTTGTTGTAAACTCTGTAGGCCTTCATCATTGTTGCATATCCAAGTAGGATACCTTCATCTACTTTCTCATCAAACTTTCCAAGATGGTCTTTCTGATTTAGAATGTAGCAGGGACTCCCAAACATTCTTAGGAAACCAATTTCTGGTCCCACCCCCCTAAGAAGTTCATATGCAGTCTTCTGGTGCCTTTTCACAATAAGGGATCTGTTCTGGGTAAAGCAAGTTGTGTGAACTGCTTCAGCCCAGAAATGAGACTTGACATTGTTTTGAGTCATCATGGATCTGGCAGCTTCAATGAGAGTTCTGTTTCTTCTTTCTGCAACACCATTTTGTTGAGGAGTTCTGGCAGCTGAGTAGACTTGTGAAATTCCCTTTTCACTGCAGAATGAATTAAGAGTGATATTCTTAAATTCAGTACCATTGTCACTTCTTAATTGCCTAACTGGCCTTTTGTAGAGAATTTCAGCTTGATTGATAAAATGAATAATGCTGTCAGCAGCTTCACTCTTATGCTTGAGAAAGAAAACCCAGGTGTATCTTGAATATTCATCAACAATGACCAAAGAGTATCTCATTCCAGTGAATGAAGGAGTACTAATTGGTCCAAATAAATCCATATGAAGCAAATCCAGACAATTATCAATGGTTGAGCATGTTTTAGACTTGAAAGTAGCTTTGTGTTGTTTACCTTTCTCACAAGCACCACACAGCTTGTCCTTCTCATAATTTATCACAGGAAGACCAGACACCAATTCTTTCTTACACAACTTGTTGATGTCTTTGAAATTCATATGAGATAACCTTTTATGCCACAACCAGTTCATCTCATCTTGAGTCTTTGACATGAAACAAACTTCTCTTGTAACAGTTGGATTTCTCATGTCAAAAGAATACAAAGACTCATCCCTTTTTGCTACAAGAACAACATTACCTTCTAAATCAAGAACAATACCCTTATCAGACCTGAATCTCACTTCATAGCCAGCATCACACAATTGACTCACACTTATCAAATTGTGCTTCAAACCATTCACATATGAGACCCTTCTGAAAGTAAGGGGACCATTTGAAAGTATACCAAATCCTTCAGTCTTTCCTTGAGAGTCATCTCCAAAAGTAACATTAGGACCAGCGTGAATCCTAAAGCTACACAGCAGGGACTTACATCCGATCATATGCTTGGAACACCCACTGTCCAAGTGCCAGGTATTATCGTCATGATTGCCCTGCATTTATAATAAGAGATTAGTTCTTTTTGGGAACCCATCCAAGGATGGGTTCACCAGAGCTGACCATCTGGTCTGACTCAGATTGGGAAACAGAACTTAAACTCTTATCACATTTGGACACCCATTGTTGCTTGATCTGTCCTTTACTAGATTTAAAATTTCTTTTAGCAACATTTAGAGTTTCCTTTTTAGCAAAACCTTTGCCTATTCCAGATTTCTTACATTCAACCCTTAACTTCCTTGATCAACAACATTAGGATCAGTCACATTTTTCAGAAAGTTATCATTTGATACCTTACCATTTCTAGACTCAACATATTTTGAAATCATTTTGTCAGAGTCAGATTTGGTATCTTTTGAAATAGACACAGATTTAGTTTGTGACAGTTTTCCATGAGGACCAGACTTTTCATTCTTTGAAAGTTTTATCTTTTCTTTTGGAACACTATGATCTCTAACCTTTCTTTTGTTTTTCTTTGAATTACCATTGTTTGTTTTAGACTTTGAATCTGACACAGACTGGGAAATAGTCAGCTTAGATAAATCAAGACTTTCCTCAGGTTTTAACTCTATAACCCTATCAGCTTCAGACACAGCTTCAGCAATGGTTTGGCCAGTAGTTTCAGGATCATTAAACCCAATACCAGATTTCTGAACCAACTTAATTGGTTTAGACTTTTTCCCTTTAGTTTGGACTTTGGGTGGTGAAGGAGGCTGATAACAAGGCTTCATAGCACATACTTCACTGATGGCTATGGCCCTATCATAATCACCATCAAAAATAGCTTGGATCTGATGAGGTATTTGGTCATCTACACACTTGGCAGTTCTCTTGGAACATATACACCATGATTCAGTAATATGCTTAACTTTCAAAAACTTTTCTTCTGCAGTTTTAGCTTCTTTAACCAAAATAGAGTTTAATTGTTTTTGAGCTTTAACTTCAGATTCTAGTTTCTCAATGGTGTGGTTCTTAGAACTAATATCAATTTTCAACACAGATATTTCCTTTTTGAGTTCTTGATTAAAGTGTTTTTGTAAAAGAACCTCATCACCCAATCTATTTAGTCTAGACAGTTTTTCATTATCAGACAGATTGGAAAAAGAAATCACCTCAGGTGGAGCAGTCTGACTGGTAGATGCCTGGTGAGCTGACTCAGATTGCTGTTGGATTTTTACCAGATCTTCAGCAAACTTTTGAGTAGCTTCTTTAGCCATGAAACACTTGGCATCTTTATACAGCTCATCATCAGATGAAGTGGCACTTTCAGCCCAGTCTTTGGCTACCAGACTCTTCTCACTTTTGTTTACCTTCTCAGTCAGCTCAGCTACTTGTGCTTTTAAGGCTTTGTATTTTGTCTTGAGCTTTGAGTATTTTTCACTTCTTCCACCTTTGGATGACACAGCTTGAGAAGACTCCTTAGATCTGCAATCTCCAGCCATGTGTCCAGTTTTGCCACATTTGTAACAAGTGACTTTGGACATGTCAAATGGCTTCTTTGTCTTATCAGCTTGGCCAACTTTTCCTTTTCCTTTAAACTTGCTAAAGGATCTCCTTCTGATCCTTTCAGCCAACATAGCTACTTCATTAGCTAGTTCATCACCATCAGATTCATCACATTCAGATTCAGCACAAACAGAGTTAGGATTAAAAATCACAGGAACTTCATCATTAACACAAGGAATGATCTCATTACTTATTGATCTAGGGTGTTCAGTCATAGATGCAACAAGTGCAGCAGCAGGCTGACTATAAGAATCACCCATAGCAATCAACTTTTCAGCCTCTGAACACTCTTGGTTATGAAGCAAACCAAAGAGACCAGGGAGATCAAGATCATGATAAACAGAACTTAACTTAACAGATGAAATATAGTTATTCCATTTAGGTGGCAATGAATCAAGAAATTTACTCTTTAAAACCTCATTTTTCTTAATTATTCCAACAGCAGCTAAATCATTAACTAAAGCATTAAAGCGTGTATGAGTGTCAGTCAAGGATTCATTTCTCAAAGAGAAAAATCGCTCATACCTCCTGGTCAAAGTGGTAATAGTGGATTCCATGGAAGTAGAGCAACCCTCAAACATGACAGTCAATGTCACCCACATTTTCTTAGCTGTAGAACACATTTTAATAGAATGGTAAAGGTCTTTGGGCACAGCTTGGACAATGAAATTTCTAGCCTTCACGTCCAAGTTTGCCAATCTCCTATCCTCATCCCCCCAATCTGCCTTGTCCTTCACAATGGATTTGATTGTGGCAGGAATGGTTGGTTGACCTTCTATGACCACAGCCTCTACCACAATGGTTTGTGTAGGAACATAAGGACCATCCGCAAGGATGTCAGGCATATTGTTATCGATGGATTCAAGGAACAAAGACATTCGACCTTTCCACCCACTGAAATCATCTTTATCAAACATGGGTGGTCTGGTTGAAGAACCATTATCAATATAGGATGACATAATGCTTTACTATAAAGAAAATAAGCAAGGATCAAGTCAAGTTAATTCTTAACCCCTGCTCTGATACCAATTGATACGTCCCAAGGTGTATCAATATACCAAAGTATATTGTACACAGATACAACTTTCCTCAATCTTTACAAACTTTTAAATAAAACGTTTTAAAGATTCAGTTTATATATTAAGTAAGTAAAGAGCAGGAATCATTAAAACAGTAAAGCAGTAACGTAAATGAAACATTCTTGAACACAGATTGTGGTTTTCAATGTAATCCTTTATTAAGAAATAATTTATACAAAGAATTACAGGGTTGTTGCGGAATAAATATAGCCTATAGATATCTAAACAACCCTTTGAAATGACAAACTACAATCAATAAGTTTCTACTCAAGAGAATCAGCCCAAGCTGATCTCAAACAAACTAAGCTGTGTGTAAGAGCAAAGAAAAACTTGCGTGAAGAATGATTCTCAGGAAAAATGTCACACAGATGCAATCAAGGAATGAGGCTTTTATAGGCGAAAGCCCTTCTTCTCTTGGTATCCAATGCAGCCACGTATTCTTCTTCTACTGGGTGACAAAGGAATATTTGATCGTGCCTTTCATGGTACATGTGGTCCCCCACGTACTGGCGCACATTCTTTATCATCCAATAAGAGTATGAACACGCATATGTAAATCTAACCACCAACCTGGATCCTAGGATTCTTCCTAGTCATATCATTTGTCCTTATCTTCAATCCAGGGTGTTATCTTCACTTGATTGTTAGACACAGATTGGGCCGTTTGTCAAAGCACCAATCTGCCTAAGTGTTTCCAAGCTGACTGCTAATCCCAAACTGCCTTCCACTACCAGCTTGGTCTTCTATCTTCAATCCTCCTATTCGACTTGGATTGAGTGCTAAAACAATGTTGATGCAGCTTGAATAATACTTGCTTCCATAAGATTAACAATTACAAAACATGAAGCATGATCTGGGCCAGAAGCAGATCGTAAGCTGTGTCAGCTTAGTCTGACCCAGATCAGATTACAAGAACCAAAAGATTACTAAGTGTTTATAAGTCAGATTTGTCATCACCAAATTTACAATGAACATTAGGACTCAACAATATATATATATATAGAGAGAGAGGGGGAGAGGAAAGATAAATATAGTACATATGAGAAAAAAAAGTACAAAAGTACAAGTAACAGCCGTCCGATCAAAGATCTCTATGGCTCAGATCAATCTTCTTCCTCCTTCTCCGGCCAGCAGCCGCCACCTGCTTCTTCTCCGGCGAGACAACCACCGCCACCACCATCATCTCCGACCACCCCAACCACGGCGCCGGCGCTGGCAGCAAGGGCTTCGCCCGTACCGTATCAAATCGTCACCATCTCTTGGATCGCCGCCCATCAAATCCATACGATTCTCATATGCGTCCCTTGACAACCAGTTTAGAACGGATGAGGGCAACGCCCGTACCGTATCCACCCGAAAACGAACCTGATTCTCGCCGGAAAAGTCACCGGAGATGTGATCGACGTCGAAGTACCGATCAAAAATAAACCTAAATACCTTATACTAGATAGGGTAAGTGGATATCGTTCCCACGAGGAGCGTTGTGGTTATAGTCAAGTTTTAACAATTTTCGTTTGATTTTTAAAAATAATAAGAAAAACTAATTTTAATTAACTAAATAGCTAGACTTAAGTTAATGAAACAAAACAAAATTAAAAATAAAAGTTGTAAACAACAATATAAAGTGCATCCCTCCCGAATCCCAAAAGTCGCATTAATTTACTTAATAAACTTTACCGAGTATTTATTCTAAATTACATAGACATAATTTTAATATTTGACAAGAACAATTTTGGGCACAACCTATGTTAATTAGATGACCTGTCTTAATCCCTAAACTAGGTGGACTCGGCACAAATCATTAACTCGCAATAAATTGTCTTACGAAAATTCAAATAAAATAATAGTGAATAAATACTCAATCAGTCATATGAATCATAACCCAAAAAGATCAATGTTTACACGACTGAAAGTAAAGTTCATCAAATAAAATTAACTAACAATTGTTCATCGGGAGAGATTGCAAAAACCTTAGCCGGACATAGTCATCTTCAAGTCACCACGGTTTAATGTAGCAATTCGTTGCATGATGATTGTCGAATATGTCGCTCGACCTTCTCTAATATTGCTGTAAATAATGTCAGTCGCAAAAGATTGTGTCGAATAATATATGTGTCGACTCTAAATCCCTCCGAAAAAGATCATAGCTGCTCAATATTAATGATAGGCTTATATACTAACTAGAACTTTTATCCGGGCGTTGCCCCGGATCGCCGCTGCGTCATGCAAATATACATCCAGCCAAAGTTGAAAAAACCAAGAGTTCGATGGTGAAAGTTAGAAACTTTATCATAAGAGATAGAAAGTAAAAAATAAAGATTTGATGATCTCTAAATATATATATAAAAGAGAAACCGGCCTTAATTCATAATTGGAGAAGTATAAACCCTTAGATGAAGTTCAACTTTTAATTATAGCCATTAGATCAAATGATGATGTCATATACCTTATTTAACTTTTTAGATTTAATTTTATTTTAATAAATTTAAATTATTATTATTTCCTTATTTAAGTTTGTAGACATTAATAATTAATGTTTTTAATGATATAATTATGTGATGATTATGGTGAGATCTCACCAAATAAAACCCTAGACTATATATATAAATTGATGCTTGAAGTATAAGAGGAGAGGTCAGGGGCAA
>CM067174.1:56877076-56889576 GCA_034093135.1 Erigeron breviscapus | reverse complement strand
ACCCCCCCAACTAGCACATCTCCTATCACTATGATCTCTTCGGGTCCTAGTCAGTTGAGTTCTCACATAACTAGCTTGACCAGCCCACCCATGACTGGAGGTCAGACATCTTTGCAATCAATGGCCAGCTCCTCTCAATCTGTCACCATTCAGGAGAGCCATTTGTTGGAATTAATAAAGTTAGCTGCCAAGAACACTCAGCAAGTACAAGCTCCACCACCTCCTCCAACTGATTGGTTTTCTCAAATCTCTGCTGCGTTAAGGCCAGCTCCGCCTCAGCCGGCCCCACAACCCGCTCCACAGCCTACAGGCATGGAGTCAATAATGAAGTTATTGGTAGACGAAATGAAAAAACAAAAGCCAGTAGAGCCTGCTCCCGAACCAGTTAACCCAGCAAAAGAATTGTTGAAAATGCTAAAGATTGCAGCGGGGGAGGAGGCTGATGAGCAAGCAAGGGTGGCCACCGTGCCAAAGTCTACAACAAAGTCAAAGTTTTGTGACTGGGTGGCAAACTATGCCTTCCCAGACGGTCAGAAGGTTCCCACTATCGTTGGCACTTATGATGGTACTAGAGACCCAGAAGATCATCTCGCAATCTATGATCAAGCCGTATTAACTGAGAAGTGGGTGGACCCCGTGGCATGTCACTTGTTCCCAGGCACTTTGCAGGGTTATGCTTTGGAATGGTTCACCAAGCTTCCTGAGAAGAGTATAAAAAACTATGAGGATTTGAAGAAGAAGTTTATAGGGCAGTTTGTCCAGCAGAAGAAGCGTCAGAGAAGTCACCTGGAAGCTCACTTGATTAGACAAAGAGAAAGCGAATCATTGAGGGACTTCATCTCAAGATACACTAAGGAGTGTTAGAAAATACCAAGCCTCCCTGAAAGCCAGTAAGTCTCAGGTTTTACTTTGGCATTGCTCCCTGGCGAACTCCAAGACGATCTAAGCAGGAGAATCTCGTTGACGTTTGGAGAGGCTACTGATAGGGCGTTCGATTTTATTCGCTCCAAGGAAACTGCCCTTCTTGTGAAGGGGGCAGTCAGAAAGGATAGGCCTGGGGGAGGTCCTGGGACGTCAGGAGGCTTGGGTGGTGGAAGGTATGATATTAGAAGAAATGATAGAAGGTTTGATCATAGAGACACTAAAAGGAGAGAAGAAAGAAGAGATGATAGGAGAGATGACAGAAGGGAGAAGAGGAGTGGCCCGTATGACAGAGTAATCAACTTGATAAAATCCCCAAGGGAGATCCTCAAGACTGAGAGAGTTGGTGAAAATTTCAAACCTCCCCGACCTTTGATACACAGGTCTGGAAAGAAAGACATGTCAAAGTACTGTGAATTCCATGAAGACCATGGTCATGAAACAAATGCTTGCAGAGAGCTTAAGATCGAGATAAAAAGGGCTTTAGATGAGGGAAAGTTAGAACACTTGGTCCCAGGTGCAAAGCAAGCAAAAAGAACTACTCAAGCTAAGAAGACTTATACTTGGCAAAAGAGAGATGGGCGGAACGATCGACCCCCACCTCCAGATGGCCATGTATACATGATAAGAGGAAAAACCAAGTACGAAAAAAGGAAAGCAGAAGTTCTTGAGCCATGGAGGATGGTCTCAATATCTTTCCCACCAGTTAAGGTTGTTTCCTCCGATCCGGTAGTGATACAAGCTAGGGTGGCAAACTTTGAAGTTGGAAAGGTATACTTGGACAATGGAAGTTCATCAGACATAATATATGACCATTGTTTCCGAAAGTTACCCCAGAGAATTAGAGATCTTAAGCGACCTTCGATGACACAACTTGTTAGTTTCATGGGAGAGTCCAACAGGCCAGTCGAAGAGGTTACTATGGAAGTTATGATGGGGGAATACCCTTATCACAGAATTGAACTTATTGACTTCATGATAATAAGAGCCCCATCAGCTTACAACGTCATACTAGGCCGACCCTCAATGCAAAAGTTTGGAGCAATTCCATCAACCATCCATGGAATGGTGAAGTTTCCAACTCCTTCAGGAGTGGCTACCATTAGAGGGCGTATGACTTGGCCAGAGGAGTGTAAGCAAGTCGAGAAAGCTTCGCCAAGGAAGGTTGAAAAAGTACAAGAAAGCCAAGTGCAGGATGGTCCCGAAGAAAAAGTAATAATCAATAAAAAGTTTCCTGATCAACCAGTGATTATAGGGTCACAACTCCCAAGAAGAGCCAAGGAAGAGTTGATTGACTTGTTAAAAAATAATTTGGACATCTTTGCCTGGCAGACATCAGATATGACAGGAGTCCCAAGAGAGTTAGCTGAGCACGCATTAAATGCCAACCCCAACATATCACCAATAAGACAAAAGAAGAGGGGAATGTGTCAAGATAGAAGCAAAGCTGCATGTGAACAAGTTAATGAAATGGTGGAAGCTGGAATTCTTAGAGAAGTTAAGTACCAAACCTGGGTAGCTAACCCAGTCATGGTAAAGAAGCCAGATGGTTCCTGGAGACTCTGTGTAGATTTCAAAGATATCAATAAGGCTTGCCCAAAAGACAACTATCCTCTCCCAGAGATAGATTGGAAGGTAGAATCCCTTGATGGGTTTAGATTGAAATGCTTCTTAGATGCTTATAAAGGGTATCATCAAATTTCTATGAAGAAGATGGACGAAGACAAGACAGCCTTCCACACAGACCAAGGAATTTATTGTTTCAAGAAAATGCCTTTTGGTCTAAAAAATGCTGGAGCTACATACCAGCGTTTGATAGACAAAGCATTTAAAGATCAAATTGGAAGGAATGTGGAAGCGTATGTGGATGACATTGTGATAAAGAGTCATGCGGAGGAGATGATGTTGGCAGACGTACAAGAAACCTTTGACACCCTGAGAAGCATCAATATGAAGTTAAACCCATCAAAGTGTAGCTTTGGAATGGAAGAAGGAAAGTTTCTTGGACACATAGTCACTCCTAAAGGAATCAAAGCAAACCCAAAGAAAATTCAGGCAATACTAGACATGCCATCCCCTCGAACCAAGAAACAAGTTCAAAGTCTTAATGGGAAGTTGGCAGCCTTAGCAAGATTTCTGTCAAAGTCTGCTTAGAGATCTTTACCTTTCTTTAGAACACTAAAGGGGTGCATAAAGAAGCAAGACTTCTCTTGGTCAGCAGAGGCAGAAGAGGCATTCAAAGATATGAAGAAATTCCTTGCCGATCTCCCGACTCTCACAGCTCCTATCGCAGGTGAAACACTTACTCTATATGTTGCTGCTTCTAAAGAATGTGTTAGTGCAGTATTACTTGCAGAAAGAAGCAATGGCCAAATGCCAATTTACTTCGTAAGCAGAGCCTTAAAAGGCCCAGAAATAAACTATCCATGTTTGGAAAAGTTGGCTCTTGCCTTGGTCCACGCGGCCAGACGCCTAAGGCGATACTTTCAAGGTCACCCGATTCGGGTTCTGACCGACAAACCAATAAGGCAAGTGTTGGCCAAACCTGAAGTATCTGGTCGATTAGCTAAGTGGGCTATTGAGCTGGGTGAACACGAAATAAGCTTTCACCCAAGAACATCTATAAAGGGCCAAATCTTGGCTGATTTCTTGGCAGAGACTGACTCCTCAGATGTTTCAGGAAAGGAAGCCCAAGAACTTCACCAAGAAGAAAGCCCAAAGTGGACCCTCTTCACAGATGGAGCATCGAATCAAGAAGGATCAGGAGCAGGTCTCATCTTAATTGATCCAGAAGAAAGAGAATACACTTATGCCTTGAGATTCAACTTCCCAGCATCCAACAATGAGGCAGAGTATGAGGCTCTCCTTGCTGGCCTCAGAATGGCAAAACAAATGGGAGTAAAGAAGATACAAGTATTTGTAGACTCTCAATTAGTGGCAAAACCAGATCAATGGAACATTTGAAGCTAACCAAGCATCTATGCAACTTTACCTGGAAGAAACAAAGAAGCTTATTGGAGAATTTGAGTACTTTCACATAGAGCAAGTTCGAAGGAACCAAAATAAGAAAGCTGATGCTTTAAGCAAGTTAGCTTCCTTAACTTTTGCTCACCTCACCAAAGAAGTCTTGGTTGAAGTCCTGCAAGAAAAGTCAATAACAAAAGGAAGTGAAGTATCTCAGGTTGAAGAAGAAGAAGACTGTTGGATGACCCCAATTTACAACTTTATCAAAAATGAAACACTTCCTGAAGACAACCACGAGGCTCAGAAGGTGAGAATGAAAGCACCAATGTATCTTCTCATTGAAGATAAACTCTTCAGAAAGTCATTTCTAGGTCCACACCTCCGATGTGTAGGCCCCTCTCAAGCACAAAGGCTCATCCAAGAAGTCCATGGGGGCACATGTGGAATTCATGCTGGACCAAGATCTATAGCCACAAAGATAATGAGGCTTGGTTATTACTGGCCTTCAATGAACAAAGATGCTAAGGAAGAGATAGAAAGTGTGAGTCCTGCCAGATACATGCTCCGATATCAAGATTGCCAAAGCAAGATCTCATTCCAGTAAACTCTGCTTGGCCATTTTACAAATGGGGGATAGACATTGTGGGCCCATTCCCGGCTGGAGTTGGAAATGTAAAGTTTTTGATAGTGGCCGTCGACTACTTCTCAAAATGGGTCGAAGCTAAGCCACTTGCTACAATTACTGGCCAAAGGGTGATCAATTTCCTTTGGGAGTACATAGTCTGCCGGTTTGGAGTACCTCATGTCTTAGTAAGTGACAATGGAAAACAGTTCGCTGAAAATCCTTTCAAGACTTGGTGTGAAGACATGGACATTAGACAAGTATTTACCTCAGTTGCCCATCCTCAAGCAAATGGGCAGGTGGAAGTGATGAACAAAGCAATAGTAGGAGGCATCAAAGCAAGGCTTGGCAAGTGTAGATCCTGTTGCGTAGATGAGCTTTCAGGAGTACTTTGGGCCCACCAGACTACTCCTAGAGGAAGCACAATGGAAACACCATTCAGTCTTGTCTATGGAACTGAGGCAGTCATTCCACCAGAACTAAGCATACCAAGTCATCGCATTGTAAGCTTTAACCCAGCCCAGAACGAAGAAGCTTTGAGAGAAAACTTAAATCTCATTGAAGAGAGGAGAGAAGTCTCTCACATCAAGCTGGCTGAAAATAAGCAAAAAATGGCCAAGTATTACAACAAGAGAGTCCACCATGTGTCTTTCAAACCGGGGGACTACGTCTGGCGGAAGAATGAAGCAAGTAGAGTGGAGAACTTGGGAAAGCTTTGACCTAACTGGGAAGGACCATACATGGTCAGCCAAGCAAATGGAGATGGTTCATACATTCTTACTGAGCTCGACGGGTACCCAGTGCCTAGAACATGGAATGCCACAAACTTAAAAAAATGTTATGTCTAAACAAAGATACTTAATGGCAGTTTAATTTTATGGTCTGATCTATAGATCCCATTTATCTGTACTTTGATCAATGAATCATGTATTTATATTTCAATCAAAAGAATCCTTCTATCTTGTATTCATTTGGTTTATCAATGAAAAGGATTCTCATTTATGGTCTGATCTAAGTATCCCATATATTCTTATACCTTTTATGTTATTTACATTGCTTGAAACAAGTTACCCTCTTTTAAGAAAAATCATAAAGTTTTATATGAACCTTTGCAATTTGCACTCACAAGTTGAGAACAAAAGTCTCGAACATAGAGTCGAGCATGGGAAACAAAAATGCTATCTAAATAATTCCCAAAGTCCCAAGGTATACCCTTGGATGTAATTATCTTGTAAGATGTAAAAAGCCAAAGAAAAACGTAATTCTTTAAGGCTGAACACTTAGATAATTTTTCGTCTTTTTATCTATTGGAGAAAAGGCAAGCACTTCCTATTGGGAAGAAACACTCACGAGTAACAAGTATACAATAAAGGTTAAAGCAACCAAACAACATACATAGTTTTTCCAACACACATCTTTAAACAACAAACGATAAGAGACAAGGCAAACATGCCAATATAAATGAAAAATAAGTGCAAATACATAGTCTCTAAATGGAAATACCAACTAACATTACAAAATATAAAGTCTAAAAGATACATGACAAATATGATCAAGTGAACTAAGCTAAGTCAGCAGAAGCATCCTCAATAACTGTTGAAGTATCTGGAACATCCTGAACGATAGGATCAGTGCAAGCAATCGAGGTCGAGGCAGAAGTAGCCGAAACAACAGAAGCTCGAGAAGTAGATGCGAGAAAAGAACCTGGAGGAGGACCTGGATGAGGAACATCTGACTTAAATGCAGCACGATAAGCCTCTGGGGTCTCGGGAATACGGATGAGCTTAGATAGGTCCTCAACAGAAACCTCAGGCGTGCTAAGTAAAGACGCAACCTCGTCCAATACAGGAAACTTACGCCCAGTCCAGAACTTACCAATATCATCCATCACCTCACGAGCCGTAGTTGCACTGCCTTTATGGAAAACCAACTTCTTGTAAGCACCATCCCAATGGCCAAAATTAATGGCAGCAAGCAGGAAACGGGCAAAAGTCTCCCTCACGTCTGGATGGCCAAGTAGATCATTAAAAAACTGAGGAAAGTAAGTCACTAAAGATCTCATGCGCTCAATGTCACTAGCTTGGATCTCCAACTTAGAGTGGGAATCCTCACTCTCCTGCCTAAGCCCCTGAAGCATCTTATCCTTATGAGCCATGCCAACCTCTAAGATATTAGTCTTACTCTCCAACTCAGAAACTCTCTCTGTCATCCTCATATTTTCTTGAGTTAGAGACTCAAGAGTACCCCTCACCAACTCAATCTCAGAATCAGCCTTCTCCTTACCCTCCCTAAAACTAGTACAAGCAAGCTTTTCCTCCTCTAAGTCCTCAGAGAGGGAAGCAAGTCTAGCATCACGAGAAGACAACTCTCCCTGAATCCTCTCAACCTCACTAGTCAACAAATCAATCTTACTCAAGGCAGCAGTCTGAAATGACACACCACTAGCAACACAATTAAGAGTGTTGACATACTGAAGACGGGAAAGCTCGGAGATGTCTCTAAAACGAGCCTCAGCAGCAAGAACTGGAGGAATCATGGCCTCCAAAAGCTTCTTCGCGTGCTCAGGATTCTGACCATAGTCTTTAACTTTAATTGATGTCGGATGAGCATAATAGAAATTCCCAATAGACCTGTTGAGATCGCCAGCTTCTGTGGGAATAAGTGTAGACCCCGCCCGCGAAGGCTGAAAGGGGGCAGTAAGAGAGCTAGATTTTACCCTAGCTTCGGCAAGACGGTCTATGTCATGCAAGTGAGCAGGGGAAAAAGAGTCCACCCTAAGAGTTGACCCATAACCGGATAAATAGCAATTCTCCACAATACGGTCAGCAAATATAGGAAAGCTAGGACCGGAAGCAGCACCAATTAAAAAGGAAGAAGGTGCTGAAGTAGTCTGAGTAGGAGAAGAAGTAAGAAACATCAAAGGAGCTGAAGTAATCTGAGCCTGTGTCTGCACCACTTGACTATAGGGAGTAAAGCCTCCAGCACTCCCATAAGATGCAAAAGTAGGCTGAGTAGTCTTCTAAAGCTTGGGAGGAGAACCAAAAAGCTCATCTCCTGATCTCTTCTTTGCAGGTGGATTAAGATAGGAATCACTATCTTCATCATCCTCAAAATCTTCAACAGTGGCAGGCTGCTTTCTGTCTGAATAATCACCTACAAGAAAAGTAAAGAATTTTAAGTTATACATACATATATATACAATGATAACAATAACATTTAGCAATGCTAAAGGAACTTACCACCCTCAAGGCTACCAGAAGCCTGAGAAGAAGAAAGAAAGGCAGTAGGGGGAGCCAAGGAATGATCACCTCGATCCACGCCTCGATCCACAGCTTGATAGATACTTAGAGAGACATACTCGTCATCATATGAAACTCCATCAGGGCGGAGAGAAATAACCACCCCAGCTCTCTCTCGAAGCTTCTCTGCTTCGGTGTCAGACTCAGAACGAACATCATAACTTTCGAAGGGATAGTCCAAACAATCCATCAATCTAAGAGCTGAAAATAAGAAAATAAACAAAGTATTGGAGCTCAAAAACAATACAAGTAAGCATACACAATGCAAATAAAGAAGCATATATAAAGAAAGATGGATTTCATACGTCGATTTGTAGATTTCTCTATGATAACCGGGATGACACGCCAATCCCAGTCTGGGCTAATCCCAACCATAGCTAACAAACCCTCAAACTCTGGAGGGAAAGGCCGATAAGTAACACAACTACCAAGAAGATCTCCATAATGGTCAGGGTCAATCAGCTCGTCAGCAACTTTCTTATTCGCTTTAGCCACCATGTCTGAAGTATAATACTTAATACCCTTTCGAAGAAGTTTCTTATTATCATTTGGAAGAAATGTATCATCTAGGAAGAAGAAATCAAATCTCCAGGGAGGAATCTTGGGAGGAGTTTCTATTAACCTAAAATTCTTATCCCGATAAAGGAAAGTAAAACAGTCACCAATCCTTGAAAGCAGGAACACCTTCCTAAACATAGGCAAGGATAAGGGTTGCCCTAAAGCCTTAAGGATCATCTCAAACCGCACAATCTTTTCAGCTGCCAACGGATGTAGCTGAGTAAGGCCAATCTTATAGTGAGAAAGAACCTCAAGGTAGAAGGGTGTCAGCGGAACTCTAAGGCCAGACCAAGTAAGGTAATCCCTATAGAAAGCAACCTTCCCAGAAGGCGGAAGGTTCACCCTGTCAGTATCCTCAGGAACAATGGGGTTATACTTGGCAAGGCAGGGATAAGTCTCAACTAGCTTGGCTAGGCTACCGGCAGTAACAGAGGTACAACACTCCTTGGCTAAGGTTGGAGGTCTCCTAACTTTGCTAACCTTAGGTTGGGACCCACTAGCTTCCTCAATATGGTCACTACTAGCCTCAGACATAGTTCAACCTAAACTTCTAGCCTTCCAAGTTTCAAAGTTGAAGCAAAGGCAACACCTGTACCAAACAAAAATCCTAAATAAGGATCCAAACCAAAACTTATCCTATGTTTCATACAAACATTGTAAAGTTACAAAGTCATGCATTTTGAAATGTATGCACCTTAGATACATCCTATCACATTGTTACCCACGACTAGAAACATAGCTTTTCATGTCAACAACTCTCAAATTGCAAGGAGGCAAAAATAATCTTTTAGAAAGATTAGTAACCAAATGAAAAGCATGTCTAAACACATCTTTTAGCTTTAGCTAAGCACATTATGAAGAATGCTTCGAATAACATTCAAATATTCAAGCAAACCTATATGTTCAAAACTACATAATGTTATGCAAAGCAGCAGGGAGAGCATATAATTCAAACGAGATCAGAATGACTAATTTATTCAAAGACATATTACAACATTTGCACATAATCCAGAGACAAGGCAGAAAGATTCAAAGGCTATATTCATAAAATGAAATATATCTCTGGTCAGCATACCTACTTTATAAATAAAAAGCCGCAATATACTTGGAACATTTTATTTTGATGGATATTACCCTAATGTCAAAAATCAAGATTCTCAATGGGGACATAGCTATTCAACGTAATATGCTGCAAAAGACTTGAAAAGCATACTTAAAATAAAGGAAAAAATTAGTACCTTCAAGGCAAGGTAGTAACCAATGTGGAAAAGTATAAACACACCAAGTCGACCACCACCACACAAGGCTTGATTGGAACAACAGGTGCTTCTTGAAAGATAAAAGCTTAACCCTTTCTCCTTTCTGATGTTAACCGCTAACAAAAAGAAATTTCTAAGATTTTAGAAAAAAATATAATGAAGCCAATTAAAAAGGAGAAAATTGAGAAACTCAAAGTTTCTTTTGGCCGATTCATATGTATATACGCATATATATATACGTATATATAAGAAATCTGAAGAGAAAAAGAAATCAAAAAGAAGGGTTTGAGGATTTATACCCCTCTTTTCTTTATTTCGGTTCAAGAAATCAAGAGGTGAGATGAGATAAGGTTGTATCGATCTCGAATTCTTACAAGCTTAGACAAGTACCTGAAGCCAAAAAAAAAATTTTGTTGAGAGCCGTCGACCTAAACAAATCCTTCGTTTTCTTTGGCTGCTGCGAAACTCAAACATAAAAGAATAATTGCTTTTATGTACTCCAAAAACAAATAGAAAAAACAAGAAAATAATCAAAAGGTGTATACCTTTTAGAATGAGAGCAAATCTCCACCCCCTTTCTTTCCTTGTGTTACTGACCGATCCAAGAAAGAAGAAAAAGAAAATCGTGATGGTTATTTTTTCTTCTCTTATTATCTTGTTCTTATCTTTCTTCCTAACGGATTCAAGAAAATAAAAGTAAATTAGAAGAAGATATCGAAAAGAACATTCAAATAGAGAATAAAGGAGAAGTTCAAACCTACAACTTTTTGAAAAGAAGTTTAGCCTTGAACTTGGGGGACTTGATGATTATGGTGAGATCTCACCAAATAAAATCCTAGACTATATATATAAATTGATGCTTGAAGTATAAGAGGAGAGGTCAGGGGCAAGCTTTAAATAAGCGAGGCTTAGGAAAAGGTTAGAAATTCCTGAGTGTCGAAGCCTACAAGGAGAGGAGAGAATCGGTCTTGGTTAAATTCTAGTCTAAGTGTCGAAGTCTACAAGGTTAGAAATTCCTGAGTGTCGAAGCCTACAAGGAGAGGAGAGAATCGGTCTTGGATAAATTCTAGTCTAAGTGTCGAAGTCTACAAGGTTAGAAATTCCTGAGTGTCGAAGTGTGAGCCGGAGTAAATCTAAGCAAACAGAATCGATGTGTCGAGGTTTAAAGAGAAGGAAAGGCTTGGATAAATTCTAGTCTAAATTAATATATTTATTTATATATATATATATTAATATCGAAAGTGTAGCCTAGAGAGAGAGGCATATCTGTCGAAGCTAGGAGCGAGGCCTAAAGGTGAGTTGTCGAAGCTTTAGAGGAAGAGAGAGAATCGGAGTCAAGCTAGGAGGAGAGAGAAGCGAAGTCTTAATAAAGCTAGGCTTATGAGTCGGACCTTCGATGTATCGAGGCTTAGCTTAGATGTATCGATCCTCTCTCTTCACATGGGAGCTGACAAGGCTAAGTACAACGAACCTTGGACCTAGAATAGGACCTACATCGATCGAAGCTTAAGAAAGACTAGAAAGAAGAAAGCCTAAATTAAAATAGGCGAGCCTTAATCCTTGCTAGGTCTTACCTTCAGACCTCCAATATATTTATATTATTATTGTTATAATAATAATAATATGTAAGCAAGAGGCTGGCGACGTGTACTCTGGAAAGTTCTGAACCTCGTATTGTCGTACTACGTACTGGGCCAGAGCCCATTTCTGACTGGCCCAAATCACGAGATTGCCCTAATTAGAGGTGTATAAATACCTTCATTATTGGTTGTCAGAATTCATTCAATTCTACATTCAGTCACAATCAATTCATTCTCATTATATATAATATTCTCTTCACCAGCAGTACATTCAATAATATTATCAGTATATATTATCATCAACACATTCATCATCAATCAATCATAAACATCAAATCACATTATATTCATATCCTCCAAAGATCGAAATGTCTCTTTGGGAAAATCATCAAACACCTTAGATTCGTCAAGAGTTTATTAGGTTTGCACTACTTTGTAGGAGATCTTGATGATTTTCATGGTTAAACCCATTCTTTGATTGAGCCTCTCATTTTCATGCTCAAACTAATATTTTTATATTTTACATCATTTTTTATCTTTAAAATTGATTTTTAATTTTTTACAATAAAACTTTCTTTTTTAATGTAATACATTTTTATTAAATTATTTTTTTGTATAGGATTTTTATCATATAACATTTTTATTAAATTATTTTTTTGTATAGGATTTTTATCATATAACGAATAAAATTTGGTTATAAGGATTTTTGTATAAGATTTTTATCATATAACATTTTTATTAAATCAATGTTTTGGACTAAAAAACAAATATGGAGTCTATAATAAGCTATCACAATTATATATCAGAAAAATAATTGTATGAAATTTGCAATGATATTATGCATAAATTTAACTTAGATTAACACAACATGCGATATATAGATTTATAATTAAGTTGCTTAGTAATTTTAGTGTATAACTAAATTATTCGAGCAAAACCTTAAAGCACAAGTACAATGATAATGCGGACATATCCGAAGAATATCACCTGGCTCCATGAATTCCTCCAGAAACTCTTCCATGGTCATGTCACCAAGATCAAAATGTGAACAAGTATCATTCAGCTCGCCAAATTCATGCAAAAATTCTTCCATATTCATATTTACCTGTAAAAGTACAAGCAAAAAAAACCCGTGAAAAGCAAGTGCGTAACACAAAATAGACTAAATAAAAATAAACAAAAAAAATTAAAAAAAAAAAAAAAAAAAAAAAAAAAAAAAAAAAAAAAAAAAAAAAAAAAAAAAAAAAAAAAAAAAAAAAAAAAAAAAAAAAAAAAAAAAAAAAAAAAAAAAAAAAAA
>CM067174.1:56854576-56872076 GCA_034093135.1 Erigeron breviscapus | reverse complement strand
AAACTTAATAGTTAAAAACTTAGTCATTCAGTTAAATTTCATGTTTCTTTTTTGACTTAATATACAAAAATAACCGTCAATTACTTATATTTTACTTAATATATACAGATATTCTTAATGCATTCAGCCACTTAATACACTCAGCACTTAATGACTAAAAAAAGAAACGGGACCCTTAGTTGGCTATAATCCCAATATATATATTTTTTTATTTCTCATCATCATCACTCTCAATGCAACTAAGACCATCCTTGACAAGGATGTCCATAGGAAAATTGTGGTGACATGGAGGGTGTTTGTAGGAAGACTATTGATGTGAGTGATGACATGGAGGGTGTTTGTAGGAAGACTATTGATGTGGGTGATGACATGGAGGATGTCCATCTATGGTTATTTGTAAAGAAGGATGGGAAGAAGGATGAGGAGAGATAAAGGTAAAAGACAAAAGTTACTTTGGAATTTATTTGGTTGTTTGTAAGAAGGATGGATATATTATTGTTGTGGGTAAAAAGTGTTTGTGGGAAGGATGAATGAAAAGCTGACGTAGCATGTCTGAACTGATGCGATAGTCTAACTATAGATATAAACAAACCTACAGAGATACAATTCCAATATTTATACATTAACAACAACAACAACAACAAGGTACTCAATCCCGACATAAGTCGGGCTATGAGGGAGGTATGATGTAGACAGACCTTACCCCTACACAAAGGTAGGGAGGCTGCTTCCAGATCCACCGAGGTGGAAGGGACCTCCGGCCCGGGTGAAAAAAATAGGGTTAGATCCACCGGAGTGGAAGCCTTAACCGGATGGTGATAATCTCGATCTCGAACTCTCAATCTCTAGCTCGATCCCAATCTCCGGTGCACAAGTTCCGATCTCAGATCTGGAAAATGTGACCGTTAGAGAGGGAGAGGTAGAGAGAGAGGACAGAGAGAGAATATTTATACATTACACATTATATATTCTTAAACAAATCACGTAATAACCACCACCCAATTAACCACCACCAGAAAAACAACCTGAATCTTTTCTTCCAAATCTTCTGCCGGCAACAATCGCCATCATCTTCCAATCTTCTTCTGGCCAGCGACAACGACTTCCGACCACTGCTTCCAAACTCCAATTGCCGTTTCAAATCCCCTATACATCTACAACAACAAAACACACTAAAATATGTACTTAGATAAAGTCCACACATATAAGAAATCTTCAAATCATAGATGTACACATACAAACATTAGAGTGAAAAAAGAAGATGTGGTAGCGGAGCGGTGTCGAAGCAGGGGTTACGATTGGCGACGGCGTTGTTGTAGCAGTCAGAGGTGGAGACGAGGACGACGAAGATGTTGTTGTATCATAAATTGTTCTGATGAAAGTGAAAAGAATGTAGAGAAGGGTGTTGTTAGAGTGATAGATAGATGGATGGATAAGAGACCTTTTGTAGGTGAAAAAGAAAGAGGTTTGTGAGATTATTGAGGAACAGTCCAAAAGTGATATTGGGATAGTGTATTTCAGAAAGTGAATACAATTGTGAGTTTCAACAAGACAACGTGGTAAGCTAGTAATGTAAAGGTGGAGATAGATGTGGTGACATTTGGCTGATTCAAAATGAAATTTACATATTCCATAACAAACGTGTAGATACACATAATTGGTAGAGCATGATATTAGGCACATTCAAATACCAAGGAAAAAAAAATTCTTAAATGTAAAAAAAGATTAATTTTTTCAGAAAGCTTTATATAAATCTCCTCACATCCTCATCATACTCAAAGGATACGATGCCTAATACGATACGTAAATGTCGTTATTTTTTCCGGGGCAACGCCCGGCTAAAATACTAGTATATATATATATATATGTTGGGGTGGGTTAATTTTTAAGACTATCTCTTAAATTAGGACCATTCCTTGTCTACAATACCGGACTTGATGTGGCAAAGTTCAGTGTCTAAGGCACCAGACTTCCTACTTTTGCAAGGGAGAGGATGGAGAAATTTTGACCTTTGAATAAAAATCAAGGGTTAAGATTTAAAGATAATCTTTAAATCTTAATCCTTAATTTTCATCCAACGGTTGAGATGATTTTAACTTGACCACTGAAGTTATTTCTAACTTGAGGGATCTCCACCCTTTTGCAATTGTTTGGAGTGAAGTTCCTAGTTACACCAATTGATTCAAATTTTGTCTCATCCGTACAAAAAATTCAAAAAAATGGAAACGTATTTCCTTTGCTATTGAAGAATTAGACATTACAAAAACTTTTTGTAATATTTGATTAGAGGTGTCCTTAAACTCGGGTGATATAAACACTATCATCTGATTAAATTAAGTTGACTTTAAATCTCGTCATATAAGCACTTTCACTATAGTTACCACGTATATGTTATTAAAATCTGGAAGTATAACAAAAACCTACCATGGCGAATCAACATAAGGACATTACATGTTAATATGTTATCATTTGTTTCCAAGTGTCTAAGTTAGTGGTAATCAGTCCATTTTGATATAGTTGGTTCAAGAGCATGAGCAGTTATTGTGAAGCAACGGAGCAACATAGAGGCCAAAGGTGACCGTGACGATCACATAATGTCTATAGAACTATATATTTCTATTACTATTTTTATGTATTAGTGTAATTCAAAGTTAATTGGTCACCTAAGATGACATACACTTAGTTACACATACGCAACTCAAAAATTACTAGTCTAATTTATACAATTGTTATTATCTTGTAAACTTTTCAACCATCCGATAATTAAAAGTATAACTTCCCCACTGATATTGTGTAATGATGCATATGAAGTATTGTACAGAAGAGAAATGATATATGTACCATGAATTTTGATTATCGTACCATTAAGTATTATTTTACATAAGTTTGTATAAGTCTGTTAAATGTCAAAATACCTATATTAGTTTGGGTAGAAATGAAATAAAAGAGAGCATGCCAAGTATTGTCAAGACGTGCATATATAATCAATGCATTTAAGGGTGCATCAGTGTGTGGCTGAAAGCATTGAAGGAGGCTAATTTGGTATGCTATAATGAATTGAGAGGTGTACAGTGTACGGTGTATGACTGTATTAGTGTAACAGTTAGCTGAGTGTATGACCGCATCGGTGTAAGAGTTAGTTGTAATAAAAACTGTAGATGGATTAACTAATGTTGCATTTTTGTAACTATATCAAACATTATTACTATAATTTAACAAAATCTATTTACAATATTTCATCCCGCTATGAAACGGGGTATATTTACCAGTTAAGTTTAATAGGTATAATATTTGTTAGTAAGTTTTTAATACTTTACATTTTTAATAGGTATAATATAGTAACTAGCTAATTAACCCGGGTTCAACCCGATCTTATTTATAAAATGATGTTGTCATAACAATTATCTTTTATATAATGTACATGGGCTGATTAATAATATGAAGACGAAAAGAGATGATAATACTATTTTAAAAATTGATATATAGTCGTTTAAAGAAAAAAAATAAACTAAATAATAACATTTAATTTACATAAGACTTAGTCTAAAAAAAATAAATCAAAAAAGAAAAAAAAAAAAAAAAAAAAAAAAAAAAAAAAAAAAAAAAAAAAAAAAAAAAAAAAAAAAAAAAAAAAAAAAAAAAAAAAAAAAAAAAAAAAAAAAAAAAAAAAAAAAAAAAAAAAAAAAAAAAAAAAAAAAAAAAAAAAAAAAAAAAAAAAAAAAAAAAAAAAAAAAAAAAAAAAAAAAAAAAAAAAAAAAAAAAAAAAAAAAAAAAAAAAAAAAAAAAAAAAAAAAAAAAAAAAAAAAAAAAAAAAAAAAAAAAAAAAAAAAAAAAAAAAAAAAAAAAAAAAAAAAAAAAAAAAAAAAAAAAAAAAAAAAAAAAAAAAAAAAAAAAAAAAAAAAAAAAAAAAAAAAAAAAAAAAAAAAAAAAAAAAAAAAAAAAAAAAAAAAAAAAAAAAAAAAAAAAAAAAAAAAAAAAAAAAAAAAAAAAAAAAAAAAAAAAAAAAAAAAAAAAAAAAAAAAAAAAAAAAAAAAAAAAAAAAAAAAAAAAAAAAAAAAAAAAAAAAAAAAAAAAAAAAAAAAAAAAAAAAAAAAAAAAAAAAAAAAAAAAAAAAAAAAAAAAAAAAAAAAAAAAAAAAAAAAAAAAAAAAAAAAAAAAAAAAAAAAAAAAAAAAAAAAAAAAAAAAAAAAAAAAAAAAAAAAAAAAAAAAAAAAAAAAAAAAAAAAAAAAAAAAAAAAAAAAAAAAAATCAAAAAAATATATGTAAAACAAATTAATATCAAAAATTTGCTAAAAAATATAACAAAGTTGTAACATCCTAAATTATTAAGCCAATGAAAAATAAACCTCTATTATAGTTTTGACATTAAAATAGTTTCCTAGTATTTTATTTTTGAATATGGGATTGTTTTAGTTAGAACTTTAGCGGATAGTGGGTAAAATACCCACAAAAACTCAATTGGGTCGTGGCACTTAGAAGAGTTGCCAGACACTTCTTTTTTTTGTTGAATCACAATTCCACCACCAACCCTTTTCATTATTCATCTTTTCTTCATTTCCATCTTTACCTTAATTCTAATTCTCCAAGTAATTCAAGAAATTCTTCAAAGCTTGATCATAATAATAATCTTCCATCATCTAAGAAATTGAAATGTGAGGGTTAAGTGTGGTGATGGGGCTGAAATTAGGAAGAAGAAAGAAGAAGACAATTGTGATTTCATTCTAAATTCCAATTCCTAATCTTGAAGGTAATGAATTTTCCTTTAACCTAATTCTTGATTTCCTTTAGAAATTAGGGTTCATGCAATCAATTGTATTTAGGAAATTGGGGGTTTTATTGAATTGAGTTAAATTCCTATAATACAAGTTAGGGTTATGGTAATTTAATCAATTTGGGGTTTTAGTTGGGTTGCATGAAGACTTTGATGAATACTTGTGTGAACAAAAAAACTGGACAGATTCTGACCCCGACCTTCAAACGAGTTAAACACCCTCATGACAGAGTTTTCACTGGTTGAGTCCTAAAAAGAAAATGTAGCTTATTGTGTTAAGCAAATTTTGCCACTGGAATGGGTTGAAAATACGAAGTAGAACTCCAGTTATGAATTTTTGAATTCAGTAGCGTCATGCTGATCTTTTAGCAAAAATGATTCTGTGTCAGTTTTTAAAACGAGTAAAACTCACGTGTATGAGTCAAATCTTGTGTTGGTCATTGAAGATAAAATGTGCTAAAATGTGTTAAGAAGAAGTGGCCACTGGAATGAGGTCAAAATATTGTGTAGAACTCAAGTTATGGTCATTTGAAGTCAGTGAGGTCAAAGCTGTTTAACAGCAGCAGTTTTGGTTTTTAAAACGACCAGAAGCCACCTTTGAAGGACAATTCACATATTGGTCACTAAAGATAAAAGGTAGGTATATGTGTCATGTAAATTTGGCCACTGGAATCATGTTAAAAGAGTAAGTAGAACTTGAGTTATGCTTGTTTGAAGTCGGCTAGGTCAAATATGAAAATGACGATTTTGATATGAAAGTAACTCTTGGCCAATTGAAAATGATATAAGAAGTACATGTTATGTGAACCAACCCAAGATTATTATAAGATTGTAAAGGTTGGGTTGGGCATTGAAATGCTAGTAAAGGTAGTAATGTATGGCTTGTTAGCCTTGTGTTTGAGATAATTGAGCTTGATGACCTTATATGTGTAAATTGTGAACTATTGCTAGGTTGAGGCATACGTATTGTGTACTTGCGGTCTTGTTGATTTATGATTTTGGTTGTCGCGGAGGAGGTGAGTACTCTTGCATACCTTTATATTTACGTTGGGTCAATTGACCACATCATGTTGAAATGAGATCTTCATGTGTGGTAATTGATTTGGCTAGACCCGGGTGGGGTCAAATGTTATGAGGCCTAAGAACCTCCGGGGCCTAAGAACCCCTATTGTTGTTTGAGAAAAGGCCTAAGAACCTCTCGGGGCCTAAGAACCCCGATATTCTCTAATGGATCCATATATGTTGTTTATTGTGCAAAGGTGAGCATGTAGGTATGGCACGACGGTGTCATGGGTTACATGTAATAGTCCTTTGTGCGTTGCCCTCCTTCGTAGGTATAAACGTATGCAAGATTATTCACTAAGCTTTGCTTACTTTTTAGTTGTTTACCCTTTTTATAGGTTGTCCCGGATGCGGAAGAAAGTTAAGTAATGTAAAGATTGAAGTTAAAGATGCTTTTTGGATATTGATTGCTTTAACTAAATGCGGATAATGGAATTGGTAATAGGACCCATAGTGACCCCTTTGAACTATCGGCTCTTTGTACTCTTGTTTTGTCCTTTTGGAAAATTATTATGATGTCTAGGGTTAGACTCGAGTTTTTGGGTATTTTAAATGGGTCGTTTTGTAGTCGTAATGTATTGATTTTGTTTAAATGTGTTTTGGAGAACTCATAATCCGTAACAGGTTTGGATGATGATTTTACGAATGGGTCATGCCGAAATTTCCAATTTTGAATGTCGTCTTTTGTAATGTGTCAACTTGGGTAATTGACCCGTTTCGTTGTAAAATGATTGCTTGGTCAAAGGATACTTTGTTATGCTTATTTCCGAGTCTAAAACTTATTTGAACTTAGAAATGTGGTAAATATGAAGTTTGGTTTTGATTCGGAATGTTACAAGTTGATCTAAGTGTCAAATGAAGTTTTGGATTACTGATCTGGGTGCTCACTGCGCCGCAGTGGGAGTCCTTCAGACCCACTGCGCCGCAGTGGGGCTTTTGGCCTTTCTGGTCCGTGGGTTTCCACTGCGACGCAGTGGATGTGTTTTGCCTCACTGCGCCGCAGTGGGGTCCTGTAAAAAAAAAAAAAAAAAAAATCTCTTATTTTCCTAAAATGAGTTTGGGTTCTTTCACAAGATTACCCATCACGTGCCTGACACGTGACCTCCTTTTTAACGGACGTTTATGGTCAGGACCAAAAGTGTTGACTATGCAAAGTTTTTTGGACTAAAACTGTAATTTATTAAACTTAAGGACGAAAGCTGCAAGTGGGGGTTCACGACAAGGACGATTTCTGTAATTAACTCAAAAAAGTATTTAAAAAAAAAAGAAGAGTGAGCAAGAAAGGATATCAAGAAGACTTCCAGGGTTGTCAAAAACAATTAAAATAAGACAATAAACTTCAACTATAATCTTGAAATACAATAAGAAACAAGCCTTACTAATGACTCATCATAGTTGTCAAAAACAAACTCAAAGCGCAAAGACCCCAAAGGGCCTTAAAAAATGCGCACTCAAGTAAAAACAAACCAAATGCCATTCAAATTACTAAATACCATTTAAATAACTCATAATGCATTCAACCAAAAAGTTCAACACAAATTGGTTAAACCAAATTGTTTAAAACCATTGACCAAACTTGATTAGAACCATAGACTATGCCATCATCGTCAAATGTGTCAACCACTTCTTCCTCCGAATCGTCATCAATTAAGCTTACATAAGATGCAGGTCTTGAAGATGATGAAGGTTTTGATGATGATAAATGAGAAGACCTTGTTCTTCTCTTCTAGACTGCTCTCCTGCCCCACTCTTCTCCAACCATGGTCCAAGTTAAATCCTCATCACTATGAACACGATCGTCCTCCATTATTCCTGTTAGCTACTCATTCCTGTTAGTGATATTGGATCATATGCAACAATTTTGTCACAAAGATTCTTAAGCATGTTGTTGTAGTTGACATACACCAAATAGTACAACTTCATGTGTTCAAGCATGTTTGAATTCTTTGAATGGATCTGTTCAGAGTCATTATAAAGTATATTAAACTATTAAACTCATATTATGACTCACTAAGAACTGGTAATTACAGAAACCAAAAATTATGAAAAGTACAAATGTATCATGCTGATCAAAATGACAGCATATAGAAAATATAGCATGCTGATCCAAACTTAACAGAAATATAGCATGCTGGTCCACAGAAATCTAAACAGAAATATAACTTGATGAACCATACATGCTGATCCACTAAACACAAAGCTGTTCATATTACTTCAAATAGCACAGAAATGTGTTAAAAAGATAAAATACTTACGTGCTCAGATGTGTTCCAGTTCCTTTCACATCTTGATGCACTGCATCTTTAACCCAACACTTGAATTGCAAATTTTTGTAGATTTGGTGTACCTTTCCCATATAGCTTCCACCACTCGACTGTACAAATCAAAAAATTAGACTAGTAATCTAGTGTCACATTAAATTAAAAAAAAATACAAATTAAGTTGTCTTACAAGGAGATATTTTCCCGTGTGCCCTATTTGCAACTTCTAATCGAAACAACCCTTCTTTAACACCCCACTGAATCATCTCTGTCATGATCAAATCTTGTGTGTTTTTATCCAGGACCAGCCGCTTGCAATCGTGTAAACCGGTTGATACTTCTTGGTCGTTTTCAATTTTGTAATTGTAACAATAGAACTTCAGGTTTAAGTAATAACCTGCTGCATGTATCCGACGGTCAAGTTGAGAGTTCCACTGGTTGTCTACTATTTCCGAGATAATCTTTTACTTGTCTTGCTGTTGGCTTAAAGCACCTTTTATTGCAAGCTTAGCGCTTTCCATTGCTTCGTATATAACTCATTGCGGATTCTCGTTATCAACTAGCGAAGCACTTTCACAATAGGGCTCACAACTTTTATAGTAAAAATGATATTGTTCCAAAAACTAGGGGTAAAAACAATGTCATTAGCTCATTTCCCCTTAATTACTTTACACCATTTACTTGTGTTCCATTTTTCATCAGCAAACATCATTCTCAAAGCATTTTTATGAGTATGCAAACTTTTAAAGGTGAGATAAGTTGTTGCAAATCTAGTTACTCCACATCTACTTAACTCGTTCTTTGTAAACTCTCTCATCGCGCTTAGAACACCAGTATGGTTATAAATTATAACTAACAAGATAAATAGTTTCCTTAATTGTTACTTTCACTTTTTTAGTCTTACCAACGTCTTCAAGCATAAGGTCCAAACAATGAGCCGCACAAGGTGTCCAATATATGTGTGGCCTCTTCTCTACGACCATTTGGCCTACAAGAATGGTCGTGCAAGTTAAAACGCATACTAGTAACGTCAGTAAGTTAAAACAATTGAAAGAAGAAAAATTAGTAAAATACAACTAACCATCTTTCTTTAAGTTACTTCCATTGTCGGTTAATAGTTGCACAACATTTTTTCGCCAACATTCTCCACAAAATTGTCAAAAAGCTCAAAAATCTTTTCACCCGTCTTCGTGTAAGAAGACACATCAACCGACTCTATAAAAACTGTTCCCTTCGCACTATTAACTAAAAAATTGATTAATGTTCTCTGTTTCCTAACGGTCCACACTCCATCCATCCATCCATCATTAAAGTCGTCAATGTATTTGATGCTTCTGATACAAAGGTTATAACACCAAAAATAGCATATATTACCAAACAAAACATCTAAATAACAATTTACAAGTAAAGACCTTTTTATCAGTACCAGCAAGTTTAAAACATCACAAACATCTAGATATAAATCTTGATACGGCATTATGGAAAACGTTAACTACCTTTTCAGAAGCAAGTACCACAAGGTGAAGAATACCTTCCAGAGGGTCAGCATCAGCTGCCAACACCAAAAATTTGGATTGTGTATCACCTTTCCACAAGGCCTTTATAACTGTAAAAATTGAAAAACAAAACCGAGATTGACAAATTACCAACATCAATATATATCAATTGAAAATCAAAAATTACCTCATGATCCACTTTTTGCAAGATCCAAAATCACTAATAAAGTACTAGACATAAAACTACACCATATATTTTTTTTGTAATAAAGTAGAACAAAAAAAAATGTTCCAAAGGCTGTCTACATCTGACCCACAGAAAGCCAACTCATGGTGAGATTGGGTATACATCAACTTAAATACACAAAAACTGGAAAAGTTTGCCATTGGCATACAGAAACAGATTTTAGTATACCTCCTTCGATTCCAATTTTGTGCACAGCTTGCTGGAAAAAATCCATAATTTCACTGGTTAATTGATCAACGGCAAGTGGGACTGCTTTTGAAGCCACTGGTTCATCACCATGCAACATCAAATACAAAACCGTATTAGATTTAGAAAGAAAAACAAGGTGCGTAGATACATGATATATATATATATATATGAACTTCAAAATATTAACAAACCTTTGTGATGTATGACAAAATATTGAGCTTAGGATAGTATGGTCTTCCAATTTCTATGACCAACTTCCTATCAATAGCGTTGTTAACTAAGTCTCCCCATACCTTGTCTTTTTTTACAAAATTGAAGGTTTCCAAATACCCAAAAAGCATGCCTAGCTCTAGTGAAGGCTACATTTAACCGTCTTACATCATTCAAGAAACCAATTCCCCTGGTCCTAACAGCACACAGCATAACTATATCGAACTCACTCCCTTGGAAAGAGTCGACAATTCCAAATTCGAAGTTTTCTGCATTTGATCTAAAAGCACTTGTAACTCTATCACGCAGAAGAGATTCTTGTAAATTGTAAAACGAAATAACCCCAATCTTTGCAGATGCAAACTCACTAGGGTAGCTGTCAAAAGTAAAACAAAAAATAAAAACATGAAACAAATGTTATAAAACCATAGTTAATAAGACATTTTGTTACTATGCACCTTCTTTTGAAACAATTCAGCATTTGAAGCAGAGCTTCAACTTCTGCTTCGTTCTTAAAGGAGTTCGTTTTGTAATCCTCTGTTCCATCCACCACATCATAAAGTACATACGGACGAAAGATGGTAGTCTTGTGATATATTTTTGCTTTTTGGAGTCGAGATACTCCATCTTTCAGCATATTATCATAGAATCGAAACGAGGATGCATTCGATACTACAATTTCAATAACCAGAAAAACAAATAAGGGGTCATGTTGAATCAGAACTGTATGATAAATTCCCATTCCAGATAAAAAAGAATTATTTTAAATGTGATAATATCAATGTAACTCACATACTTACACAAAGTGTTATATAAGAACTAAACCAACTTACCTCATCTGTAAGCAAGGTAACATGGTGGCCACCATCTTGCAAACGCGCAAAGAGGCTCCGGTCATACTTATACTTCGTTATCTCTCTAGAAAAAACGAATGGTGGGAGTTGTTTCGGGTCTCCCACCGTTATTAAACTGCCGCCTCTTTTTAGAAGTCGCATCGGGATAAAGCACGAAGGCTCAAGAGCCTAAAGAAGAAAAAAAAACATCTATTAAATTAAAATAAAATAATATTTATTCAAGTAAAAATGAAAAAATAAAATGGTTACAAATATACGGTATATACCTTTAATTAAACGGTGAAATCATGGTCGAAAGTTTGATGGATAGATCGATGATAAAGAAATCAGATGCCATCAATTGATTTCTTTCTTTGTGCTGCTGATTTTTAGATTATTATTAATTTAGAATGAAGGATTGTATATTATGTTATTATCAAAGAATAAAGGAAATTTAAGTGAATAGCAAGCAGAACTTAGAAGAGGCAGTGGTCAAAGTAATAGGGTTTTCATAGAAATAGTTTTCAATATGGGCCTAGCACTCATTTTGACAAGGTGATCCATGTAAAGTTTTTTTATAATCTAATACGTGTAGTTTTTTTGTTTTTGTTTTTGTTTAGGACCTTTGTTTTGATGCAAATTGTTTGCAATTTTTCTATTGGGGTTGTTTGGTTTTTAGCTTTTTTTTTTTTTTTTTTTTTTTTTTTTTTTTTTTTTTTTTTTTTTTTTTTTTCCCTTACTAACTAACTTTTTTTTTTTTTTTTTTTTTTTTTTTTTTTTTTTTTTTTTTTTTTTTTTTTTTTTTTTTTTTTTTTTAAATCATTACTATTTTTATTTTTTTGCTTTCTTAGTTTAGCATAGTTTAGTGTTATTTTTATTTTATTTAGTTTAATTATTTTTTTTTTTAATTTTTTAATTTTTTTTGTTTATTTTTATTTAGTCTTTTTTTTTTTTTTTTTTTTTTTTTTTTTTTTTTTTTTTTTTTTTTTTTTTTATTTTTTCATTCGTGTGTTATTTTTTTTTTTTTTTTTTTTTTTTTTTTTTTTTTTTTTTTTTTTTTTTTTTTTTTTTTTTTTTTTTTTTTTTTTTTTTTTTTTTTTTTTTTTTTTTTTTTTTTTTTTTTTTTTTTTTTTTTTTTTTTTTTTTTTTTTTTTTTTTTTAAGTTTAAAATTTAAAAGTTTTTATTCATCATATAATTTTTAAATCATTGATTTGACTAAGTATTTTATTTAAATAATATCACAAAATGTTTAAAAAGTAAAAGATAACATATAAGCAAAAAAACTTAGTTGACACTCAAAGACTTAAGCCACATTAACCATGACTTATCCACATTAAATAATAAAATAATATTTATTCAAGTAAAAAGGAAAAAATAAAATGGTTACAAATATACGGTATATACCTTTAATTAAACGGTGAAATCATGGTCGAAAGTTTGATGGATAGATCGATGATAAAGAAATCAGATGCCATCAATTGATTTCTTTCTTTGTGCTGCTGATTTTTAGATTATTATTAATTTAGAATGAAGGATTGTATATTATGTTATTATCAAAGAATAAAGGAAATTTAAGTGAATAGCAAGCAGAACTTAGAAGAGGCAGTGGTCAAAGTAATAGGGTTTTCATAGAAATAGTTTTCAATATGGGCCTAGCACTCATTTTGACAAGGTGATCCATGTAAAGTTTTTTTATAATCTAATACGTGTAGTTTTTTTGTTTTTGTTTTTGTTTAGGACCTTTGTTTTGATGCAAATTGTTTGCAATTTTTCTATTGGGGTTGTTTGGTTTAGCTTAACTTTAAGGTTATTTGAGTTTTATATATGTTTGACAAGTTTTCTTTTTTGTAAGTTATTTTTAGATTTATGAGCTTATTTTTACAATTACTCGTCATGATAAAATCATAAGTCCAAAAATAACTCACAAAAATGTACTTATTAAAGATTAAGTTTAAAATTTAAAAGTTTTTATTCATCATATAATTTTTAAATCATTGATTTGACTAAGTATTTTATTTAAATAATATCACAAAATGTTTAAAAAGTAAAAGATAACATATAAGCAAAAAAACTTAGTTGACACTCAAAGACTTAAGCCACATTAACCATGACTTATCCACATTAAATATAAAGAGATTAGATTAATTAACTATAGATACATATTAATATAAAGAGTTAAAAAAAATAAGAACACATATAACTGCTCCTTATAAAACCGTATTTTTAATCTTAAACAAAACATAACTTTTATTTAAAAGTTTGATTAAATAATAATATTATGCTTTTGGAATATAGAGAAAAAAGAATTAAAAAAGAAAGTGAAATAAATATTGATATCATGAAATAAATATTTTTTTTTTGATTTATGAATGATTAGGATTAAATAGAATTAGTTGAATTATATATAAAAAAAATTGTAAAATAAATTAATATAAAAATACTAAAAACAAAAAAATGACACATATATAAGCTAAAATCTTTGATAGCAAATAAAGATAATTGTCACATAATCAAAAATATATCATCTCTTACTTATAGAGAGAGATGTTTTATATTTTAGTGTAATCTTTAACATTCTTAATTTTTAACACTAAGTATTTATTATATATTTTTGAACAGCACATATGAAATATTTATTAACTAAAATAGTAGAGCTTAATATAAAAACAAAATATTATGTAAATAACTAAAATATAGAGTTTTAAGCTTTTACGCAAATATGGTGTAAAATGATCAAAAGCTACACAAAATTTGGAAGCTTAATGCATATATTGGAGATGCTTTTATTGTAATAATGATCACAAACACGGATTTGATTTTGCACTAAAAACACAACTCTGTCAGCTGAACATATATACTCCGAAATAACAATTGAAGACATGCTTTCTGCCATACATATTCAAATATCAATGAATCCAAGTATAAAACAAAATCCAACACCGATTCTGAATTCCCTCCTATTAATATAACCTCCTAAAAACCACTTGGCACTTGCTCTGTCATGAATCTGGAGAATTACGTAAGTTACTAAGTTATAAATAAAGTTTTAATGTTGACGTCGAACAGCCAGTCCACAAAGAAGAACGTACGTTATTTGGAATAGGAGCCTCGTCTCCCAAAGAATTAGCCAACACTTTTTTCCTGTAATTACCAGAGCGAACAAGCCTGGTTGATTGAGCTGTCAATTTCAGTTGTTGGTCCACCAGTAGTGGTAAACCGGATCAAGACAACAATCTAGTAATCCTTGGATAGATGTTGACCAATACAGAACAAGAATGGCCCAAATGGACTTCAACTGAATCATATGTATTTTGTAGTGAATGGGTTCCTTCTACCTCAATTAAAACCAACTTGTGACCTTGAATTCTGAAGTTGATTGAAGTCGTTAAGCCAACGTTCGATATTCTAAATCTGTAAGTTTTGCCTGCCAGAATTTTTTTGATCAAACCACCATCAATTTTAGTATGGGCATATCCTTAGAATATACATATTACTGAATATGCTAAAGTAATAAGACGGTCATCGTTGATGAAACTCACTTTTGGCACTCCACATGCCTCTTTAATATATAAAACTGTTGTTTCGAAAAAAAAGTAGAAAAAGATAAATAAGATGGTCATTAAGCATTAAGCAAAGCTTTCTAATGAAATGTACTCTCCAATAATAGAAAAAGATAAATAAGATGGTCATTAGCCTATATGATACATGAAATGTAGAGAACGTCTTTTCAAGCGTGTCTTCTTCAATTATATTTTCATCACATAATTTGTGTTTTGAAGTAAGGCAGAATAGGGCGGAGTATATCCACCTGACTGTTTTGAAATCTTGAAACCTCAAATGGAACCAAGCATATCAAGTTGTTGGTAGTATGACCGTCTTTTGATGGTCAAACGCTCGTTTATACTTTTTTCCATAGTTCCATTGGATCCACGCTTCAAGTCCTCACGAAGGTGATGACGGAGGAAAATCATGGCTTTTGCCTTGTCTTGGACCAGTATCACTTGATAGTTGTTGCCCGAGATATCAAGTGCGGCAAATTCAAGTTTAGCCGAGCTTGCAATTTTATCTATAAAAAATCATACATTTAAAAATGAAACCATTAAACCTAAACATTGAAAGCAAAAAGCATAAAATATTTAAATCAAATAACTCTAGAGACTATTTCTATTATACCAAACAAATATGAGCATGAATATAGTACATTTTAATCACTAATCAAGCCAATCATGTGAAACTAGATATGGCAACATACTATGATAAATATCAATACATATGAATTGAAAACAAAGCTTAATAAAAAGGTACTTATTGAAATATGAATCCAACTAATAAAAAGCTTAATAAAAGGTACTTACTGAAATATGAATCCAACTAATAAAAAGCTTAATAAAAAGGTACTTATTGAAATATGAATCCAACTAATAAAAAGCTTAATAAAAGGTACTTATTAAATATGAATCCAATAATAACAAAGCTTAATAAAAAGGTACTTATTGAAATATGAATCCAACGAAAACAAAGCTTAATAAAAAGGTACTTATTGAAATATGAATCCAACTAATAAAAAGCTTAATAAAAGGTACTTACTTAATAAAGGTTTGCTCTTGCTCAAAATGCTCAAGAAAATTGTTCAGTATCCCTTTTAGGTAGAAGTTCTTTTAGCTTGTCATACTTATCTTGTTTCGCCTGTATGTAATTTGAAGATATATAGGTAAAGGGGATTCCCCATTGACTTTTATATAACAATTTGGCATATTAAATTGAAAACAAAGCTTAATAAAAAGGTACTTACTGAAAATATGAATTGAACTATTGTTGACTACAGCTTAATAAAAAGGTACTTATTGAAATATGAATCCAACTAATAAAAAGCTTAATAAAAAGGTACTTATTGAAATATGAATCCAACTAATAAAAAGCTTAATAAAAAGGTACTTATTGAAATATGAATCCAACTAATAAAAAGCTTAATAAAAAGGTACTTATTGAAATATGAATCCAATAATAACAAAGCTTAATAAAAAGGTACTTATTGAAATATGAATCCAACTAATAAAAAGCTTAATAAAAAGGTACTTATTGAAATATGAATCCAACTAATAAAAAGCTTAATAAAAAGGTACTTATTGAAATATGAATCCAATAATAACAAAGCTTAATAAAAAGGTACTTATTGAAATATGAATCCAACTAATAAAAAGCTTAATAAAAGGTACTTATTAAATATGAATCCAATAATAACAAAGCTTAATAAAAAGGTACTTATTGAAATATGAATCCAACTAATAAAAAGCTTAATAAAAAGGTACTTATTGAAATATGAATCCAACTAATAAAAAGCTTAATAAAAAGGTACTTATTGAAATATGAATCCAACTAATAAAAAGCTTAATAACAATTTGGCATATTAAATTGAAAACAAAGCTTAATAAAAAGGTACTTACTGAAAATATGAATTGAACTGATTGTTTGACCTCTACCATTTCTTAATTTACGGACTTGATTGTGCATACAAAAGTAGTACAGTATTAGTATGTGTATCCAATCTGGAGATTGAAAATACAATATACACAAATATCACCAAACTAACAGTGAGAAGTATGGGTAACAGATATGGAGACATCATGGGAACAGAAAATATGAGGAAGAGTAAGTCGATATATGTATTTATATATAAAAGTGAATATAAGGTTGTCCTATACCCAAACTTAGATATGGAACCTCTTACGTAACAATATTTTAATATTTATTGTATAATTAATAAAACACATGTCCCCATGAATTTTATGGTTTAAAAAAATGGTATGTGATGGGTTCCATACCTAAGCTTGGGTATGAAACAACCTTATACTCCCTTACCCATGTTATATTACAGCATATCTTTTTTTGAATGGTAGACAAACCCCTATCCTACGTTACACTCACGACGCATTTGAAACCGGCTTTATTATCATAAGTACATGAACTAGTCAACTATTATTATGACCAAAAACAAAATAGTACTTGTTTTTTTTTTTTTAATCTAAAAGCAACAAAATATAACCAAATAATAAATAAAGAGTAAATTACAAATTTGGTCCCTGTCGTGGGTTAAAAATTACCGTTTTCGTCCCTACCTTTCATATATTACCGTTTTGGTCCAAAAAACTTTGGTCCGTCAACGCTTTTGGTCCAATTTTCTAAACGGACGTTAAACACCCATCACGTGATCTGCACGTGATGAGTATTTTAGTCTTTTCATTAGCACAGGGACGAAAACGGTAATTTTTGACCCACGACAGGGACCAAAATTGTAATTTTTGACCCACGAAAGGGGGTATAAAAACAAAAATAAACCTAACTCTAATCTCATTTCTCACACTCCTCCCTCCTCCCTCTCTTTGGCAGCCGCCCCCTTCCCCTTTTTCTCTCTAATTTCGGCCAAGAACAA